>CM029017.1:211839298-212341894 GCA_016801055.1 Panax notoginseng | reverse complement strand
ATCAGTATTTTTGTCGGAATGGAGGTATTAAAAATCAGGTTTTTTGAGATATTTTGCGGGGGTTATAATTTTTAAATCCGACCGTTGGATTGTGGTAATTTTGGATATGTTATACATATATAAGTTGAGTATATGTCCACAAATTTTGAACTGTTAAAAATGAACGTATGAATTTATTATGAATTTTACGAGATGACTGTTTAGAAATTGTTGAATTTTCGGAGTTAATCATTTTTGGTAGAAAATTCTAGAATTGGTGGGCCCCACTCTTGGTTGGTGAAGAAATGTGCTGAGATTTTTATTCAAATGTGGTGGGGTGGGAAATAGTAGCAGGTAAAGCCATCAGGTTGCAGGTAAAGTCTGCTTCGGCGTGCTAACATTTTCCTATAAATAGAGGCTAAGTTAGAATTGAAAATCACACCAGAAACACAAGTTTTCTCTCTCTTTCTCTCTAGATTATTGAGTGTATTTTGTGAGTATTTAGATACTTTGAGAGTTTCTATTTATCAGAGCAAGTGTCTTTCAGCCTTATACCGGTATTCCGACCAGAAGTACTGTCTTTACGAGTAAGGGATGTTATTTTATTCAAAAATGATATTATTTCTTCAATATCATTATGCCGAAATATTGGTTGGAAATTTTTATCAAATTTGGAACTTTTCACGTCGGGGTTACTATTCATGAGTTACTATTCACGAGTTACTAATCACCGAAAAATAAAATTTTCTCTTTTCGTCCAAAATATCTATTCTCTGGTTACTAGCTTTGATTGTATCCATGTTTGATCATTCTTGAATTCTACTTCACTATGAATAATTATAAGGTATTTTTGGACATGGATAAATCGAAATACGAATCTTAATATTTGTTATTTTGTTTCACTGGATTCGTTTTCTTTAAGATATTTTTCATCATCCTCAGTCCTAAATGATGATATTACTGAATATCTTTGACCCGTAGTGCAAAGATGAATGATTAACTGATGAATATCTTTGGCTCGTAGTGCAAAAATGAACATGTGTTGAGATGAACATGACCGACTGGTGATACAAATGAATATCTTTGGCCTGTAGTGCAAAGATGAATATTTGATTAAAGATTTTATTGATTGTTGTTACAGGATAAAATTATTGATGATGGACTTTTAAATCTTAGAAGATAGTAGAACTCATTCTCTACTTGACTCTTCTAATGGTTTCCTGTTTCCGCTACAGTTATTGATTTAAAACTTGTTGTCTATTGTATTCTATTAGATTTTTCCCTGTTGAAGACTAACGATAATTTGTTCTGTATTATCTTAGTCATAATGTTCTTTACTGGGCTAGTTGAGCTCACCCTTTTCCTTTTTGTTCCATTTTTCTCAGGAGGAAAATTGTAGCGAATACTAGTCGGGGTATGGAATGATGGTTCTAGAAGTTACTTTAGTAGTCCTCACTATTTTTGTGAAATAATGTATCAATAATTGTAATGAGGACTTATTTGAGTATGAATATTGTCTAAATGACAATATTTGTATTTAAACTCACAGTTCTTGTGTTGTAATAATAAAGATGTAGTTGTTTCTGTACAATGTATTTTGGCGACTCAGAATGGGTGTTGTATACCTATTTTGGGGGCGTCACAATGAAGTTAACTTTATGATAATCGGACTTATAGGAATGATTGAGAAGGTAGACTGGACAAAATTAGTTGCAAATTGTTTTAATTATTAGAAAATAATTTATGTGTCAATAAATTTCATGACAAATTTAGAGTACGACTAACGTAGAACTGTAAGTGATAATATAAAATAAATTAGTTTAGATTCATTCTTAATTCATTCCTATTCCATGTATCCACATACACTTACATCGTTATTTACTATCACCATAAGTTTATCATTATATGTTTCAAGACTCAACTGATGGACTGCAAAGGAATTAGTCACAAGAGAACCAAAGAAGATGAAAATGCGGTGGATTAAAGTGGCCACTAGCCACATCAAGAAGGCCCATTAATTTCCTCAAAAAATCTCAGGTTCACTCAAGGGAGTCGGTCTTTAAATGCAATTACATGGCATCATGAAGAGCATGTAATATACATTTAATAAATATTTAGTACACACCTACACGTCAGAGTTTCGAGTGTTACAAAACTAAAAGGAAAATATACAAGGGAATACCCTGGGAAATACGTGCGACATAAGTTTCTCCTTGTATATATGTGTTGCCAAATATCAAGTTGAGGATCCCCCTTCCAAGCGCCTTCTCTTTATAGCTTTAACTTCATCTTCGTTGGTGTTACACGATACCCTACTTTCCTTGTCCTCCACTGAACACCTTTTATAAGGTTTGAAGCCTGTTCGACGGGCCTTCAACTTCACATATCCAAATCCCATGGTCAGCACTCCCTCTCCCTCGTTGTTTTTGCTTCTCAAGGATACATTATTCTCCACTAGTTGATGACTTGAACAAGTTCCACATGCTTTGGTATTGAGATCGAACTGTGATGCTTGTTCTCTCTCATGTGTGTGCTGATTATCCTTCTCAAAATAGTTCTTCTGGTGGCCATTAGGAGATGAAAAGCTTTGTGGCAATATTTCTCTAGAGAAGAGTGCTTGAAAGGCCAAGCGACCCTGAAAAGCAAAGCGACAGAAATATAGCAGTAATGAGTAGAGAACCACAACGTTCAGAAAGGACATTATTCCATAAATTTCTGATTTTCCTATTACCCCTTCGGAGACTTCCTTCCAGGATTCATTCAGGTTGCTGCAGATTCTACCACGACGATTGCTAGGGTCACCAGCTATATGACTTACATCAGGTTCATTAGACTCTTCATTACCTTTGCCATGCTTCTTTAAGGCATCTGTTTCAACTTCACTACTAGAAGGGGTGTTAGATCCACATGAAGATCGGTCCACTGGTTTTCGGCCCTTCATCTTGTCTGAATCATGAAGCGCGGTCGCTGCTTCAGCTTGCTCAGGATCAGTAACACTTAACCCAGTACTTAGCTTTCCATCTTCACCTTCTGCAGAGTCTGATGATGACAAAGGTGGTGACTTAGAACCTAAATGTTGTTCTTGCAAAGCTTCAGCATACTTTAGGTCCAGTTGTTGATCTTTCAGACGGGATTAGGAGTGTTCACTGCTCTTCTATTATAGGTTGTTCTAGCTTCATTTTTTCTCATTGGTGTTGAAATTGAGAATGCAGGACTGCAGGTGTAGCCTGAGTTCAAAGGAGTGCACAAGGGAAGCAGTCCATGGGCTGCCCACCATGCAGTTGCAGCTGCCACCGTAGCACCAGCAATTTCTGGTAAACTAGGACCTGAATTTGTCTGCCTTGTTGGAGAATCTCCTAAGGTGTCTGCAGGAGGATATTGAGAAGCTTCCACATTTGAATATGGCCAGAATGTAGTTGCAAATCTTGCTGCAGCATGAGCTGCTGAGTGTTGTACTAGAGCAGATGCAAGCACACTAGAAAAATTGGAGGAGATCTGAAGAAATGATGGACAAACATCTTGATTGCTGCGCATTGGATTGAGAGGATGCAAGATAGGTAACTGATGAATGGAAGATCTTAACACATTACTATGATGTTCAGTTGTTGAAGCAGCTACATTTCTAAATAGGCCGGGGAGTTCATCAACTTGTCCCATTTGCAGAAAAAAGGATCCTTTGTACGAAATATCCGCGGAAAAATTTTGAGCATTCGTTACTAGGGTTTCATCTACGACGTGCGCAGGAACATGTCTCGGGCAATTCAGGGCAGCTTGCATATCATTTGACGACAATGCACCACAGTTTTCAAGCATGCTTGGTTCATCTACATTGAGACCATTTACCAATTTTTCATGTGCAGTGGGAGAGGCTAATTTTGAGGGATTACAAGAGGGATTCTCTTTAAATGTCTGCTTGGCATCAAGTTTTTCCGTATTCTCACTTCCACTGGGTTCAACAGTTGCATAAGATTCATTTGTTGTATCCTGGTTAACCACCTCTTTCAAAATTGGAACAAACTCCCTAAAAGTGCATATACCACTGGGTGCCATTAATGACATTGGACTTTTGTTTGCTGAGGACAGCGAGGTAGAAGGAGCTTCTTGCAAAGGGGAAAATGCTTTGGAGCTATTATCTCCATCCTGATTTTTCATTGCAATTTGAAGCTGATCAACACCACTGTGTTCCTGATAAACAAGAAATAAGCCGGAATCTCTGAATGAAAAAGTATACCAAAGAAACAAGAAACAAACAAATACAGACGCAAAATAAAATAAAAAAATTAATCATACATTACCAATAACTGTAAGTGCAAACATGGAAGAACTGTATACCTCAGGAGATGGTTCTTTCTCCAAATCCAGTATGTGCTTAGTGGTGTGCGAAGAACACTCGGATGTTAATGGTTTCCAGTCCTTTGTTCCAACCTGTGAAGTAAGAGTTCCAACACTGGTCTTTCGAGGATAAGGATTGCTTGGTTTTCTTTTAGGGCGTGGAGGAGGAATTTCAATGTCAAGAGCCTGTCCAACTGGAACTCCCTTAACAAGGGCTTCCTTCTCCAACTATATAAAAAAAATAAAAATTGACTACATTAACCTCTGTCATAGATGAAATTCATATTCAGCTTTCAGGGCCTAGAAAGCAGTGAGAACAAATGCCTGAGCCGTAAAACAAATATAGAGGCCCAATACATGGTTTTGCTCAACATATAACTGGCTATTATGAAAGTAGTCCATCTTTAGAGGCTTCCTACCATTAAGGTGGAAACAGAACAATGGCATTGTATATCCTAACAAAGAGGGATGTAGTTCACTCATAGTTCATAACATGCTTCGAGAGAAAGCAGCCATCACTTTTTGTTTGGAGGACAGTATCATCATAATAGTGGAACTAGAAAGATTTGGGAACAAATATCCCGTAATAAACTCACCTAATCACTGTGGAAAAGTAATCTCAACTTTTAAATTCCCAAAATTCAGAATCCTTGGTCATGCCTGATTAAGGTATAGACTAATCAGAGTCATACACCAAATCTAGTAAGAAACTTTGGTGAGCCTTTCTCACTTATGCTACCTTGTATAATAAATTCAAAAATAGCAGTACTTGTCTACATGTTAGCATGCATTGCTAAGTAACAATTGTTAAATCGTATCGTAGGATATGGAAAGACATGCAAAACATAATTATTATATATTTAAACATATAGAGAATTCATTTTATGGAAAATAAAGTATATTAGCTTTAAGAAATGTTAAACATAATCCAACGAGGCTATAAATAATTTTAAACAACGAGAGGTTTAATCAACAATCAATATCTTTAAGTAATATTTATCAAGAAACAAGAAAAGAATTATCTTATTTAACTTAGAAGTATAAACTCGATGAGAAATTAAGAGTGCTCAGTAAAAGACAACTCCGAAAACTGTGTATTTATGTCTGCATATAAGTATGAGACATGAAAGAAAAAAAACACCACAAAAAGAACAGTGATAGTAATGTCTATTGTAAAAGATGAGAAATCCTAAAAAGCATTTTAAGAATTGTTGTATTGATCGAGTGAATACCTCTTCTAATGTAAAAACAAAAGGCTTTAATATGTTTTTTTAACTCTTATAATCAGGTTCACCGTTTACCTCTAACTTAAAAATGTATTGACCGTATAATCAGATTACCTAGTCATGCTTGTTTAAGATATATATTAAATCAGGGTTATACATCAAGTCTAGGAAGAATCTTTGGTGAGATATTCTCACTTATGCTACCTTGTAGTCTTGTACTGTTACATTTCAAAACTAGCAGTACTTTCATACACGTTAGCATGCTGAATTATATATAGCCTTTACTTATGGTGTAGAAAGGAAGTTTTAATTTACATGAATAATCAATAGAGGAGAATTGGGAAATGCTCATATCCTCAACTTATTAGGATGCTGGATGCCTATAGGCCTTGTTCCTCTTTAGTTCTTATTGAATTCTCAGAATGGTACTCAAACAATAAGTCTATTGCATATCCTCTTACTGAATTTGCCACGTCTCTACTCTTTTAACCAAAATTCAGAAATTACACTTCATTTCGGAGTCTAGACTCCACCCATGAGTCTTTTCACAACGGTAAAATTCACTTTTCAAAACATGAGTCTTTTCACTATGATAAATTAAATTTTCAAATGTGAAATATTTATATCAGATTTTATCTTATGTTTCTCATTTTCTACCTCCTGTGTAATAGAGTAATACAATTTTAAACTGGCCAACTAAACTGATAAACTGAACCCTTAAATGAACTGAATGTCTCGGTCAGCGACAATGCAACCAATCTAAAAATGACTGTTTTCTTTTCGGCTATCATTGTCAAGGAAACCGCTTGAAATCAACCACATACACACCTAGCCAAAGACTTTTTAAGATGAAGAGGATAAAGAATGAGAATCACATAAGACGAGGAAAGAAAGCCAAATCAGTAGTTTCATAATCATTCTAACTACGAAAGAAATGAAAGTTCTAAGACACTATATCCGTAGTGGTCAAAAAATATGTCCACATGAGCTTTACGAAGAGAGAAAATGTAAAATAATCGAGGCATAGTTGTCATGGTGTCGCCATGTCTACACTTAGGCGTCCTGGCAGAAGAGAAGGGCAAGGCAATGCCTTGGACTCCGAGTTGGGCAACTGGCCCAAGTTAAGTGATTAAGTCATTTTCCACCCATGACTTATCATAATCAATAGACTTGTTATGTGCTATAATTTTATTACTTATTACACTTGAAATGTGTGACTAGTGATGACTTAGTTTCTTTATTTTTTATGTGGTATTTGCTTGTTCTACTAGTTTTTAATGCCAATTGTTTTATTTTTGAATTTTGATTGTGATGTATTCATATAATTGTGTTTTTAATTGTATTCCATAGTGTTAATGTTTCAGGTTTCAATGTATATAAAATTTTATTGTTCAATATACTTTTGAAGCAAAATAAAAAAATGTATAAATTGTATATTGTTAACGACTTGCCTCCATATGAACACCATGACGGGCGCCTTACGCCTAAGCGTCCTGGCAGTCAACTACCGTCACATCTCGCTGTGATGCCATGACAACTATGAATCGAGGAAAAGAAACTAAAAAAAAGGGAAACCTACCTCCACAGACCGTAGTTATTAAAGGCAAAAGGCACACCAAGGAACCTAGGTGAGGCGCCTCATCAACGTGAGGCGCACATCCTCAAAAAGTAATATTAATACATATTGTGACAATAAAGTATATTATGATATAAATTGACAATATATGGCATAAATACTCACCAACATAAGAAGGAAGATAAATTGGGGAAGAAAAAAAGGAGAGAAAGGAGTGGGACTAAGAAGAAAAAAGGTGGACAAGAAAGCAGTGGAAGAATGAAAATGACACAGAAAAAGTAAAGGAAGAAAAAATAATGAAACAAAGAAGAGAACAGAAAAATAGATGAGGAGAAAAAAAGGTGTTTTTTTTAGCGGTGAGAGATTGAAGAAAATAAGAAAAAGCGAAATAAGCTGGCCTTGTCTTAGACAACTTCAATAAGGCGCACCTTAATTGTGCCTTGTGCCTAGGACCAAAAGGCATGCACCTCTTTGAACATGTCTCGCCTTAGCCAAAGCATGTGCCTTTAATAATAATTCCAGAGAGATAAACATCCAATGACTCTGAGTGAGTAACAAAAGAGGTACATGAATTAGCATCCAAGCAATTCCAATGGAGTCCAAACTTGCACTTGACCATTTTATGCCAAATAGAAGTAGGTTCTTAAAAGAGCAACCATAACACTTACCTATTAAGCATAGGTTTTCAAAGAACATATTCCCAAAGACTAAATCCCCCTCCCCCCCCCCCCCCCCTCCCCCCGCCCGCGGGCACGATGAATTTCCAACTCTCATCAAAGCTTAAAAAGAGATTGATAAATTAGGGTGTTGGAAACTGGAAAGTCATGCTTTAATCAAAGTTATCCTACCCCTAATGAAAAGGAAAAGAACATCTAACAATTTAACCTCTTAGACACATGCTCAATAACGGATCCGAAAAGGTAGATGACCAAAAATTCCCTCTAAAAGACTCCAAGATATGCACCAAAACTCGCAGCACTAATCAAGGACTGCTCACAACTAACAAGTGACTTTCCACATTAATCCCAACTAAACTGGCAGGGCCCATTTGTATCTTTTTTAAGCATTAAGCGCTAAATGCTGAATTCAACATCTAAATTGTTCTAGATCGAGCTGTGATTGATGCCGAATAACTAAGGCTATTTGACAATTAGACTGAATGGAATATCTAAATATGTGTTTCTATACCAATATGACCTTCTTAATTGTTAGCCATATATTGTATTTAAATTAATAAAAGTAAACATTATTTCTACAACCATGAACCTCCAACATAAAAAGTATTTTAAATTCTCCTTTGCTCCAGTATATAAGATCAACATACTGAACAAATTAAATTAAGGAGACGACTACTCCTCTTGGTACTCACTTGTATATTTGTATTTCAAAAAACCATTTTGCTCATATTTTGGAACGAAAATAAAATCATTTGATTGTATATTAACGGAGTGAGTAATATTATTTCCTAATAGTGGATCCAAATAAAATATGTACTTAAATTAATTTCATAAAATAATATACATATATAAAATCTATTCAAATTTGACTAATATATTTTGTTCATTCTTTTGATTATCAAGGGTGTACGCACTTTCCTTTTTCTTATTTTTTCCCACTTATTTTTTTTTGAAAATGCAAACCATATAGATGGTATAAGTACATGGTCAGCATGGGATATACTCGAGCACGGGATATACTCAAGCACATGATGTGAAGGCCAAAGAACATTAAATATTAGCTATTTTATATTAGCTTTTTTTTATTCCAATATAAACAATTGTAATCCATCGTATGGGATATACTAAATCATTGTTACTTAAGATGCACAAGGCACAAAGGTCTCCTTAAGGCTTAGGCGTGAGGCATGTGTCTTGTTGAAGTCAAGCGCACATTTAAAAAAAATTGAAAATATATATACATATACACATTTAATCATTTATATATCAAGTTTATCAACTATTAAGTAATTATACAAACTTCTAAGCATGTTTAACAAGTTTCTACAAGTTCAACCACCATACCTCCGTAATAGTTACATACTGCATACATACATAGTAAAATTCTTACAATCTTACTTATATATTTACGTAGTAAACAAAACAACAATATAGATGCATATTTAAATATTTAGAAAAATAATATCAAGTTATAAATACATATTAATAATCTAAGAAGTTAGTAAATATTGGAGTAATAGTGTAGCCAAGTACCCAAAATTTCTATTAAAAAAAATTGGGCAACATTACCCCTTATTATTTTCCAAAATAGTCATTTTTTTATCAATTTATTCTTGTAGAAGAGCTAAGAGAATAAAAAACAGGCGAAGAGATAGACAGAAGGGAGAACCTTACTTGGAGCAAAATGCCCAGAAGAAGCCAGAAATCGAGGAGGTCGTCGAAACTAGAGGTTTGGAGGAGGATAATCATTCGTCAACAGAGTATCACCAGATCTAGGTTTAGCTTTCCATTGTTAGGTTAAGGTAATCCATTTTTGTGAAATAGATAAGACTAATTATTGAAATGAATGGTTAAGTTAAGATAATTATTGGTCTAGATTACTCGGGGAAAAAAATTACCAATATAGTCCTTAGTTAGTTCGATGAAGCCCTCACACGCTTCACACGCCTCGCGCCTCAAGCCGAGGTGCACACCTCAAGCCAAGCGAGGCACTAAACATACGCCATGATGCGCCTTGCGTGCCTTTAACACCAATGTACTAAATGACTTGGTACACCGAATTAAGCCTGGTGCTTGCGGCTTTTGGCCTTATTATCACTCATTTTTATCCCCCTTATTCCTTCCTCCATCCTTATCTTACATCATCACAAACATCGAATTTAGCGTGGCACTCGTGTTGAAGAGCCATTCACTCTAATTGTTCCCTCAAATGGGACCTCTACTCTACATGTATAGAAGTACAGTAATATCGAGGAAACACTAGGGTGTTGCCTACACCATACCCTCACATCTAGACAGGATAGTGGCCTATGTTTCGGAAGATAATTTTCAAACATGGTATCGGTTTCGGGTCTCTGTTACGCTTGTTAGGAGTTTTAAAATTTCTAAATAATAAGAATAACAAGATGGATTAATTAAATTCACAAAAACACTATCTAGTACACTAACACTGTTCAAATGATAAAATATACATCTCGCAGTTGTCAAATGCTACATTACATAAACTGAATAGTAAATTCGTAAGATATTTTCAAGTTATACTTCACTAATAATATATATATATATATATATATATATATATATATATATATATTCATTTCTAAGTAAAATGTGTATAATTTTTTTTAAGCTCAAATTAGTAACGTATGTATAATAGGATTTTTTCTAAGTAGCTATAAGCATCGACTCGGATACGGAACACGAACACGACACGCGACACAAGATGCAGCATTTTCTAAAAAAACAGGATACGATACTTCAAGGACACGTCCGATTATATATATTTATACAATAAATAAATTTAATTATTAATAAAGTATGAAAAAACTTAAACAAAATAATAATCCCTCCATCCCTAAATAATTGACGTTTTGAAGGTTTTCACACTTATTAAAGAAGTCATTTATTATTCCAATTTTGTCATTAAGATTGATATATATTACCACAATTACCCTTGCATTAATTAAGAAAAGATGTACTCCATATAGTTGTCTAGATAAATGAAATACTCCATATAGTTGAGGGCAATAGAGAAAAAATTGTAATTAATGCTTCCTAGAAACTTGAAAACGTCAAATATATTGAAAAATTTTGAACTCCCTATAACGTCAATTATTTTGAGATGGAGGGAGTAAGAAACAAAAACACCTTGCATAATAAATATCTTAAAGTTACATAATAATGTCCAAACTTAAAAGACATGTCCCGACGTATCCCTTAGCTAGTCTAACATGTTCTAGGCAAGTCTCGACGTGTCCGAACATGTTCAAGATTCGGAAAAAAAAAGAGTTCACAAGTACCTGTCTTTGGTGTGTCACTGATTTGTGGCCCTCCGAGAAGTGTCCGTGCTTTCTAGCTAAAGTAGTTGAAGTATAATTTTATAAGTTGTAGTTAACTTGAGTACTAGTTTTATTTTACTTTTGAATACCAATTTAGGGACTAGTTAAAATGTATTAAATACTTTTTTTACGTGTATGGCGTTTCTCCGCTTGTGCCAAAATTTCTCCTCTAGTTGGCTCGAAACCATTCCGCTACACTGACATAACAAAATTTCACCAAAACATACCCTTTACATGAATCATTGATTTTCCCTTGTGCCAAAATTTCTCCACTAGTTGGTTTGAAACCATTCCACTACACTGACACACCAAAATTTTACTGAGACACCCTTTACATGAATCACTGATTTTCCGAATCGTATCAAGGCTGCGGTTCGGCGATACACCGAAATATCGGTCAAAATTTGTTGTTAAGCTTAACTCATTAGCTTGCATACTCAACTCAAGCTTGCATTAAAATGGACTTGTGCTTGTTCAGTCTGTAAACGAGTAAATCTTAATCTCCAATTTTAGGCTCACTTTTAGGAATGAATTGAGCCAGCACAAAGGCTTCAAGCTTGGCTCGGTTCAAATTTTAAAATGCAAGTCTATAGGAAATGGTGGATAGCTTACTATATTAGCACAAACTTTGAAGGGGTGTCAAAATTCTCCTTGGAAAGGGGACAAGAGTAGATTAAGGAACGACTCAGACCACTAGCCAAAAAAGTAAAGAAAGAACAAAAAAGAATTAAAGGTAAAATGCAACAGAAAAATATTGGCGACGCCGTGAGACGCCGAGCTGCCTAGGCGGCCGCCTTGGAAGCACTGACCCAACTGATTTTACCTATGGGCTAACCCATGACCCATCAAATAAAAATTAAGACAAAACCCTTATCTGTTGAAATTGATCGCGAAGAAGATAGAAGAAGACCCATCGCGAACCAGCTCTGACCAACTCCATCCTCTGCAGACCCACACCCATCGCGAGCCTCCGACCAACTATCGCCTTCGACTTCGCAGCCCATCGCAGCGAGAGGCGCCGACGCCGACGCCTCCTCCGACCAGCTCTAAGTTCGGCGACGAGGTTCTTCTCTTCTCCTCTGTTTCTGGACTTCTCCTTTTTTATCGACTGATTCTCTTCTCTTCTCTATTTCTTTTTTTTCCCTAGTTTTTCTTGTTTCTGGACGTCTCTGGTGTATTTTTTTTGCTTTGCTGCTGGGTCGTATACTACTGGGTCTCTATATATAATATAAATTTATATATGTATAAATTTATACATATATAAATATATATATATATATATATATAATAAATTTATATATATATTTATATATGTATAAATTTATTTATATATTATATATATATAATAAAATAAATAAAAATAAAAAATATTATATTTAATATATATCATATATATTAAAAAGAAATTAATATATATTTAAATAAACAACAAATAATATGTTAAAAATAATTAAATTTATATAAATTTCTATAGGTATTAATTAAATAATTATGATACCATAAAAAATAAGATAAAATAAAATAATATTATATACATATATTTAAATAAACAAAAATAATAAAAATAAAATAAATACTAAAAAATAATTTTAATGATAATGAAATAAATACATAAAAAATAACTATGATATTAACTAAAAATAAATACTATATACACTTAACTATTAACTATATATAATATTTTAAATAAAATATAATATTTAATTAACTATGTATATTTTAATTTTAAAAAATAAATATATTTAATATGTAGGATAGTTGCATGAAATAATTTGAAAATAAATACTATATAGTATATACACTTAATTATTAATTTAATAATACACTATATATATATATATATATATATATATATATTATATAACACTATCAATGGGATTTAAAAATATATTTAATGTTATTCCATAGTGTTATGTTTTGAGTTTTAATGTATATGAAATTTTATTGCTAATATAGTTATGTAAAATAAATAATATATAAATTGCACATTGTAAACGACTTGTCGCCATACGGACGCCATGGCGGTCGCCTTGTCGCCTAGGCATCCAGGCAGTCGGCTACCGCCATGACTCGCCATGACGCCGTAACAACTATGGTACGCCCAAGCAATTCATCCTAATCTCCTTTTTTTGGAGATAAGCATACCACATCTGAGTTGAGAAGTAAACCACATCTGAGCATATTAAATTTGCTTTCCATTTATTGCAGTTAGCATTACCCCTCTAGAAGTTTCAGTTTGTTAGGTAAGCACGCTGTGATGGCATCATCCTTATGCCATCTTATTTCCATCTAGGGCATGAGGCAAAGAAATCTTATTAGATTGATGAGAATGGGGGCTATGTACATGAAATAAATTACATAGAGCAAGAACAAAAAAACAAAATAAAAACAGATATGATTGTGGAATAATAATTCAAAAAACTCACACAACAGCATATCGTACTCTTTCATTGTGAAGATTGAGCTAAGACAGATATCAATAAAAGCATGAAGTCAGAAGGTACCGTTTGACCACCTTTGTAAAGAACTTCTGTGCATGACTTCTGATCTGCACCGCGGTCTTGGTTCCTATATGTTCTGTGCACCACAAGATAAAAACAAAAGAAAACAATAAAAAAATTCAGAAAAGGTCTCCAATTCAGGTAAACTGTTGAAATAAGAAATAGATTTTTGTAAGATAATCCAATAAAGAAATATCCAACAGATTCAGCTGAAAACACAAAGACAAGGATTTTTTAGATATAAAAGATATTACAATTTCAAAAATGTTTGGCGTGTACCTGAATTTGACTGTCAGCTCTAAATTAATATCAATCAATGTAAATAATGTATATACAAAAGGTGAACAAGAAACAACTGATAAGAAAGAGGTGGGAAACCTTCAATTCTCTGCCAAGCACGACCACAGAGTTTCAAGGCCTCCAGAAACCTAGAATGCTCCTCCTCTGTCCATCGCTCACGTTGCTTGGTAATTGTATAAGGTTTCCTTGTCTATCCAAGGAACAAGGAGAGTATTGTTTAATACTTGATTAATTCTATATGCAACCCAGTTAAAGAATTGTTACAAATAGGAGACACAGTAAGACTAAATAAAGCTAGAAAAATTATGTTAAGAATCTGGAAATGACCTTAACAATAAGTTCTTCTCCTTCTCCAGAGGAGTAAGGGTCCATGAGGACAAAAATGCTGCTTTAAATCCTCTGAGGGGTCAAGTAGCAGATGGAGAGGACTTCTCTCATTTCTCGTTCCCGCAACAGGAAATAGCAAAGGCTTAGTCGTTTTGGTAGTTAGAACCTGATAAGCTAATAGGAGCACTACTACTGCAAAAGAGAAGAAAAGGTAACAACAAAAATCCAAAGAGATCCTTCTCATATGTTTCCAAACAGTAAATACTATAAGCATTCCAATGTTCACAGGAACCTATAATTAGTATATGTAGTATAGTATTAAAAATTGGGGGAAATTACTAATCCTTCAATTTTTTAAAACAGAAATCCACCGCCAACAAAGAGATAGATTGCGACGACAGCTTCTCTGACTCAATCCGAAACTAGTAGTAAAAGAAATTTCCGTATACAGAATCCTCACCAAAAGAACTGGATGATGCCAAAACCTTTAAAATTCGTAATTGACGAGGAGAAACAAAACAGAGAGACAGAGGAAAAGTTGAATCAGTAAGTTGTATTAACATACATCTAATCTATAAAACAAAAAAAAAAACGAGTAGAAACCCATAAATGGAACAGTCAAAATACCTTCCGAGGTAGCCATGGCGCAACAGCTGTGTTGAAGCTCCGAGGTCTTATCCAATAATCATGCATGAAGGGAATTTATCGGGCAATCGCCCGAAAACACATGGTTTTAGGGAATGACGAATCTGAATACGAAGAAGTTAGATTGGAAACTAAGAATATGGATAGGGAATTAGGGGGAAAGAGATGAATATAACAGCATGGTGTAGGGAGCAAGGAGGGGGAGGGAGAATCTTTGGGCGAGGCAACCCTCAATTCTTCTTTCCGGAAGGAAAACAGAGGAAAATTCTCAGCCACTATAATTTCTGGTGGATTTGTTAGTCTTAAAAAATATAAAAATGGAGAGATAATTTGAGGCTGGCAAGGAGCGAGTGCTAACAAGAGAATGCGGACATGCCAAGTGGCCTCGTTATAATGGTTGATTGGCAGCTAGTAGAAGAGCCCTTACCCACTCTTTTTACCTTTTTTTTTCTTTTCTTTAGATAAAGAAAGGGATAGTGGGATAGTCCTACTGTTTCCTAATATTTGGCCCCTTTCTTTCTTCATCAAATATCGACCACAAACTCTTGCGGGTGACGGAGAAAGGTCAAGAGCGAGTCATATATCTAAAATTGGGTATTTTAACTTATATTATATATTGTACAAGTTATTTACTTACCTTTTCTGAACCCAATTCCCAACCCACCAAATCCAAAGTCTCCGCCTCTGATATGCTCTTTCTTATAAGTACACCTCAACAAGCCTCCTCCATCAATACCCATGAAGCCCAGCAGCTCCGATCCCGCTTCAAATTTCTAGTCCCTTTTTCTGTGATCCAATTTGGCCTAGAGCCCGTAGCCCGTTTAGCCCGACGCACACTGGGTTATTTGCTGGATTTTAGGAAGAAAGAAGAGAATGAACTTGTTTGGTAGCCACCAGCACCGTTGATGGAGGTCGCTCGGCTTTCCGTTGATTCCGGCGTAGATCCGACGGCTATTCAGTGTACCCTTGGTCCCACCATTATTCCTGTGATTTTGCTATGTATATATAGGATCCGGTTAAACTTTATAAGTTCAATTCATGTCCAATAGTTGACACACAGACGGGTGATCTCTCCCCTGCGTGTTAGTACTGAAGTGAACTTAGTATGAAGTTTCATGCTAGCCATTCCCGTATATATGTTATGTTTTTTGTTTGTAATTAGGCATTTGCAGTGTATTTAGTGTGTGTTTTAGTTATAGTGATTTTTTTTTTAGACTTCTAATTGTGCCTGTGAATTCACTTCATTATCTCTGATTGTGTGTACAGACGAGAGATTTGACTTTTGATTTGGGATAAAGTGATAAACCGATAAAGGCTTACGAAGTTACTATCAGGGAATAAAAGACTTTATTTAATTAACGGGTTCGGTACATACGGTATGTACGTATGTGTCAAACCCACAAAGTAACTACTCGAATCCGATCCCGAATAAACGGTAAATATCGGTTGACTGTATCGATATTGAACCGGGTTTGTTTTGTCTTGAACCGGCCGATTCAAACTGGTTCGATTACCTAAAAAACCGAATGACATGGTCACCCCAATAAAAGCGCCTCTACCTTCGGCTATTCCCATGGGACCCACGCCATCTTATGCGGCTCCTCCTAAACACCGTCTAGGACATCCCTTGATTTTGTTAATGATACTCATATCCAAGGTTTTCACATCCGAATCGATCATTGAATCGGAAAAAATACTTAATGGATGGATTATTAGTCCAATAAATAGTCAAACTATTATTGACCAGTGACGTTATTAATATATAAAAATATATATTATTAATAATTAATAAAAATTTTAAAAATCTTATTTTTTATAAACTAAAACATAATAAAATTGAGTTACAATATTACTAAAAGTGGTTAATTTTAATATTAAAAAAAATTGGTACAAATAAATAAAAAATCATGTCACTGGACCGGTTTTACCGATTGAACCACTGATTGGACCGATGGGTCAACCAGGTTAATCGGTTTTTGACCAAATCAGACTAAATCGGACCGGAGTATCGACTGGTTTCGATTTTTTCCGGTTGAATCGGTGGTCCGGTCCGAGTTTAATAACCATTCTCATATCTGAAACAACTGTCTTGCCGTGTTACAAAAGAATAGCTAAGTATTCTGTGCTTTTATAAAATTGTTTTTAATTTTTTGTTATTTATATATAACGATAATATATATTTTTTAATTTCACAAATTAATTTACTTTATAAACTTCGTTCAAAAAACAAATGAATAGAGACCCCATATAATGGTAGAAGATTCATAATTGAGTGTAGATATGAAGAGGGTCTCTAATTTATACTAGATAGACAATCATCCCCCAAGTATTTTTTTTAACGTTCTTTCACTTGGATGTTCTTATTTTTCTTTCTATTGGGTTTTTTTTTTTATTATTTTATGGCGGGTTTTATTTCTGTTAGTTTGAATTTTTTTCAATTTATGGAGTCTTTTTCTCCTAGTTTGGGATATTTTCATACTAAGAAGCCTTTTTTAGATTTATATTTTTTTCATGTAGAGTAGGTTTGATTTATGGTCTTAGGTGAAGATAGATCTATTCAAATTTGGGTGTGGAATTATCACTAAATTCTTCTTATTCATTACTCGTGTTGTAAAGCTACTCAAATTTGTTCATTTTTATTTTAATAAAAATTTATATGTTCTCAAGTTTCAGTTTATGATTGGAGAAGGTATCACCTTGATTCTAGTGTTTTTGTAATTTGGTTCATTTATTACTGAAAATTATTTCTTATTCTTATTTAATGTGTTGTTTTCCAAAGACACTTGGAAATCTAGAAGGGCCTATAAAACTTTTTCTTGTTAAGGGATTATTACAAGATAATTAATTAAGCAGAGTTAATTGAGCACGGTAGAATATTTGTTTGAAAACCTTCAAAGATTTATATAGTGTCAGCTCTAAATTTAGTTTACTTGTAGAATTAAGTCACAACAAATATAATAGTTAATAATAAAAGTGCAAATGTAGAAAGTAAATAACACTATATTTAAGTTGTTCATATTACAAATAACTCTTAGTTTACTCTTCGAGTAGGAAATCTACCAAGGATGAGCGTGATCACTTAGATCAGTTCAATAAGAGTTATTACAACAATAGATCACTAAGATCTCTTCAAGTCACTTAGACTTGATAGATGTCACTAAGACTATATCACTAAAATCTCTTCAAGTCACTTAGACTTGGTACAATAGTCACTTAGACCAATGAATCACATGAGATAGTTGTTTTCGGACTTGATGATTCGTACTTGGATTTAAATCCTCGTACTCTTTTATAGGCGGCCTCGAAATGTTCTTGTTGGAAAGATGTCGTTGCTTCATCAAAATGCTCTGATCCTAGAAGATATTTGATGTGGACTGTTGATTGATTTCGCAATCAATGAATACGTGTAAGTATACACGGTCAACAAGTAATAAAGTGATAAGAAAAGTATCGTTCTCACGAGGAATTATTTAATAAAAATTACCACGTACTAACTCTTAATCAAATCAATTTTAGCTAAACAATTGATTTAAGATTTTTAAATTAAGAAAACTAAATTAACTAAATAAACTAGATGTCTTTATAAATTAATTCAATTAAATAAAGGTTAATACTATATGAATGAATTCAAATAAATAAAGATTAAGACTACAATATCCCTAAATTATGTATTATAAACTAATTATCCAATTAACCCAATTATTATGCCTCCTGAATTGTTAACAGAAACTCTAAGTGTTAAAATGTGAGACCCCGAATTTTATGAAATAAAAGTATTCAATTTTTTTCTATTTTGGTAAATAGTTAAATTGATAAAAGTTTAAAGTTAAGGGTAATATGTGAATTTTTTTTTGCAAAGTAAACAAGTTGATATAAAATATTCTTTTTGTTGGGGAATGTCCGTACGATGATACAATCATTGGTGGACCCCACAACGGAATTATTGTCGGATTGAGAAAACGACAAAAATATGTTTATGAGAATAACGGCGGAAGTTTTACCGTTAAAACTGTTGAACTAATCGGTAGCAAAAATACAGTAATACGCGTGGTTGCATAGTAGCATACGGTATTGATTATTGATGTTTACGTGATAAGTCACTCAGTTTTATTTTATTAGTATTATTAATATAATAAAACAGAAAATCTTTTTATATAAAACAGAATACTTTTATAAAGTTATTCTATAAATAGAATATATTATATTTTATTATGCATAGTGTTGCATAGTGTCTGCATAGTATTTTGTATAGTAAAATCTTTTTATATAAAACAGAATACTTTTATAAAGTTATTCGTTTTATTAGATTATAAATAGAATATATTATATTTTATTTAAAAGATTTTGCTTTAAATATGGACCGTCCGATTAAAAGTAAATCAATCTGGACCGTTCATGAATTAGTTACTATGCAGTCCATTCTTCTATAAATAGAAGCTCATTCTTTCATTATTTCTTACGAATTCATTGAAACTCTAGATAGAGAAACTATAGAGAGAGTTCTTCTTCTATAATCTTGAGCGTATTTCTTTAGAGTTTAAGAAAGTTTTGAGCGTAGTACAAGTTTTCTTCGAGTATATCCTCGCACTACTAGTCGGAATACTCTTCTATTAAAGGTAGGAGATATTATTTGTTGTACTTGTAAGGGTGTTATTTCTTTCGTATTCATGAAGAGAACTTCTGTTATTCCATTCCTTATTATTTTGTTAGAATAACCTGTTCATGCGAAGTACCGCATACATGGTGAAATTCTTCTAATATTCCGTTCTTTATTATTCTGTCAGAATATTCTGTCTGTGCGTTTACGCCGGACCTAGTTCTATTATTTATTATTCTGTCAGAATATCCTGTCTGTGCGTTTATGCCAGACCTGGTTCTATTATTTATTATTCTGTCGAAATATCATGTCGGTGCGTTTACGCATGACCTGGTTCCATTATTAATTTTTCTGTTAAAATATCCTGTCTGTGCGGTCTATCGCATGCTTGGTGAATTCTTTTGTTATTCCATTCTTTATTATACTCAGTTGGTTAAAGTTTTGACTTTTATACTCCATGAAATTAGTGGAATATCTTTGATATTTGCGCTTCATCTAGAATTTTTTCATGAAAATATTCTTCTGAGTATTCTTGAATTTTACTCTACAAATAAGTATCATGTTGACAATTTGGACATTATTGAGTTCAGGATAAATTAACTTATAAATCTTTAAAATTTATTCTTGAACTTGTTTATTGAATTATTATGTCATTGTCATGATGAGTTTTGTTGGTTATTATGTAAAAATATGAAAGTTTCTTAGAAATCACAAAGGGTTAAAAATCAGATTTTGGTGAAAATGGAACATAAAATTCAATTAACCATATCTCCTATTATATTTCGAATTTTTAAGTGTGGTCAAGTTCTAGAGTTAGATCTATGAGTTTTCTAACTTATCCAAATGGAATCATTGTAAAAGGTATTGTAGATTTTCGTGTGGACTGATTTTAGCAAAGGGGTCAAAAGCTATAAATTACAAAAAGGCTACTGCCCAGAAGTTTAAAAGGGCATTTTTGGCCACTTAAATTGTGGGAAAAATTCCAGCCTTTTGGTACATAGAAATATATGGTATAAAGTACCTCCTGTCCAAAAATGAGCTCATTCCGACTTAAAATGAGCAAGTTATGACCATTTAAATATTTAGGTTTTTCCGACGAAAAATGCTATAACCGGAGTTCTATAACTCCGATGACTATGAAATTTAAACCGGAAGCTCACGTTAACATGTGTAAGATTCTGTTAAGATTTGGAAATTTCTGGAGTTAACCTTGAGGTAGCTAATTTCTTAAGGAATTAATTAGAAATTAATTTTTACAAAATAGTAAATGAATTTTAAAAATTCCGAGAAAATTATATGTTCAATATGAGACTATATTCTGCTTAATCTCAAAAAATAATAATTTTTGGGACTGATTTGGTATTTTTCATGAAAATAGTTTAGTTACGAACATATGAATTAAATATGTTACGTGAAGTTGAAAAATTGGTAAATAGGATTTTATGGTTTGAAAATCCTATATAAGGTATATACAGATTTTTGATGAGTAATTTGATTATTGGTGATGAAATCTTATGAGTATAATATTTTTGAATGATTAAATGCATTATTTAAAAAAGTGTAAACAATTAAATTAAATTGTTTATAAGTTTAAGGAGTGATTGTGAGATCCCAGATTTTATGAATATATTTAATTTTCTCGAAATAATTTTTTTTATATTATAGTATGGAATTGAAATAATGTTATAGTTGTGGATAATATTTATAAATTTTGCAAAGTACGCAAGTGGATATATAATATTCGATTGGTCGGGGAATATTCGTTTTAGCAGGGAATATTCGTACGACGACACAATCATTGGTGGACCCCACAACAAAATTATTGTCGGATTGAGAAAATTACAAAAATATTTTATTAAAAATAACGGCGGAAGTTTTACCGTTAATACCGTTGAACTACTCGGTAGTAAAAGTACAGTAATATGCGTGGTTGCATAGTAGCACACGGTATTGATTATTAATGCTTACGTGAGAAGTCACTCAGTTTTGTACAATTATTGCTACAGTAATTGCTGCATAGTTATCTCATATATATATATATATATATATATATATATAATTTATATATATATATAGTAATAGTGGGTGTGTGCAGTATTGTGTATGATTGTGTGTATACGTGTGGGAGAGGGAAAGTGTGGTTGATGGCTTAAAGTTGGGTGGAGTAGTGTTGATATTGTAGTATTATATATATATATATATATATATATATATATATATATTGTGACGCCCCCCAAAATAGGTCCAATCCACAACCCATTCTGAGTCGCCAAAATACATGGTACAGAAACAACTACAACAGAAAATATGAATTATTATTCAGATAATATGAATTATTGCTCCGATAATAGAAAATACTGTGTAGTGACAATTATTAAAACAACAGTAATATAAAATATCAACGCAGCAATTATTGAATCAATAAAATAAAATACTGAACAGTAATTACTGTAACAATTATTGAGTAATGTCTTCTTACGTAAAAATTAATAATTGGTGCAATACCGTGTGCTACTGTGGAACAACGCGTATTACTGTGTTTTAACCACCGGGTATTCCAACAGTATTAACGGTAACAACTACGCCGTTATTTATAAACAACTCATACTTGTCGTTTTCTTCATCCAATTGCTTTCTGTTATGGGGCCCACACAAGACTGCGCCGTCGTACGAATATTTCCCGACAATAAGAATATTCTACAACCAAACGAATATTCCCCGATAACAATGAATATTTTATGACCACTTGCTTATTTGAAATATTTGCGCATTTTACCCATAACTAACCACATTAATCAAATCAACCCTTACTATTTCAAAATAATAAATAGAGGAATCAAATTTCATTTATTAATAATTTGGGGTCTTACAACCTCCCCTCCTTATGAAATTTCGTCCTCGAAATTGACGTATGTACCTGATGTTTTGAAAAGATGAGGATAGCTCGCTTCCATTTCCGTTTTTAACTCCCAGGTCATTTTCTCAATAGCATGGTTTCTACACAAAACTTTAACTTGTGGTATGACTTTCGTGCGTAGGACATGCTCCTTCCTATCCAAGATCTTGACAGGTATCTCTTCGTACGTTAAGTCTTCGGCTATCTCGTCCGGTTCTAACTCAATAACGTGGTTTGGGTCCTTCACATATTTACGAAGCATAGATATGTGAAAAACGTTATGAACACGAGACATGCTTGGAGGTAACGCGAGTCTATAGGCCACATTTCCTACTCGGTCAAGAATCTGAAATGGACCAATAAATCGTGGATTGAGCTTTCCTCTCTTCCTGAATCTTGTAACTCCCTTCCATGGAGCAACTCGCAATAATACATGATCCCCAATATCAAATTCTACGTCCTTTCGAAGAAAATCCGCATAACTCTTTTGTCGATCCTGTGTCGTTTGTATACGTTGTCGAATCGTTTGGATCTTTTTCGTAGTCATACGTACCAACTCGGGTCCCAATAATGTTGCTTCACCCACCTCATCCCAACATATTGGAGAGTGGCACTTTCGTCCATACAATGCTTCAAATGGAGCCACACCTATACTTGCCTGATAACTGTTATTGTAGGAGAATTTTACCAATGGTAGGTACTTATCCCAACTCCCTTTGAAATCTAGGACACAAAGTCTTAATAGATCTTCAAGAGTTTGAATAGTCCTCTCTGATTGTCCGTCCGTTTGAGGATGGTATGCCGAACTAAATCGTAAATCCGTGCCTATAGCTTTTTGCAAGCTAACCCAAAATCTTGAAGTGAATCTTGGGTCACGATCTGAAACTATGGATACTGGCATGTCATGCAACCTCACAATCTCATTCACGTACATACTAGCAAGACGTTCAAGGGAATAAGTCTCCCGTATCGGCAAGAAATGAACAAACTTGGTTAATCTATTAACAATAACCCAAATAGCATTTATGTCTTGAGAAACCGTGGGAATACCCGTAACAAAATCCATGGTAATGTGTTCCCACTTCCATTTCGGAATCTCAAGTGGTTGCAATGGACCCTTGGGCACTTGATGCTCCGCCTTTACACGTTGACAAGATAAACACCTCGAAATAAACTTTGCAATCTCTCTCTTCATATCGTTCCACCAAAATGTATGTCAAAGATCACGATACATCTTGGTACTTCTAGGATGAATTGCAAATGGTGTATTGTGTGCCTCCATCATGATCTTGTACTTCAAATCAGGATCGTTAGGAACACAAAGTCTGGAGTGGACTCGAAGTATTCCTTCTTCATCGATTCTTGCTTCTAGAATAACACATTCTTGCACTTTCTTCTTCATACGCATCAGCTCCGGGTCTGTGGCTTGAGCAACTTTAACTTTATCGATTAAAGTTGATTCTACGCGTATACTTGACATCATCGCACTCGTTCTTGCATATGATCTTCTACTCAATGTGTCAGCTACCATGTTTGTTTTTCTAGGATGGAATGATCGAAATTTTTCAACAGCTCGAGCCAACGTCGGTGTCGCATGTTGAATTCTTGGAAGCTCTTTTCGCATTCCTCGGTCCATTCGAAGTTTGTATCTTTTTGAGTCAGCTGAGTTAATGGAGTAGCGATTCGAGAAAATTCTTTTACGAATCTCCGATAATAACCAAAAAGCTACGTATTTCGATTACTGACTTAGGTTGCTCTCAACTGTGACTCATATCCCAATCTTGGATATCACGTCACAATGGCACCTATCAGTTTACTACCATACGAATATGGCGTCCCCTACGGAGAGTCTGGCTTCAATACATTCCACAAAGGAAGTCACCAGATAGAGGCTCGGTTATCAACTTCTATAGTTGGGTTTTAAACTCCTGAAGTTCAATAGGAGCCATTCGATATGAGATTTTAGAAATGGGTTTTGTACCGGGTTCAAAGTCGATACAAAATTCAATATCACGCTCTGGGAGTAAGCCAAGAAATTCTTCAGGAAATACGTCAAAAATTTTACTAACAACAGAAATATCATTCAAATCTGATGTATTTTTGTTCAAGTCCATGACATGGCTAAGAAAGCTTGACATCCGTTTTTTAATAAATGAATGACTTTACGGCTTGATATGAAAGAGTTTGACTTCAATGGTTTGGTTGCTTGAATTCAAATAACAGGTTGCTTAGGAATATGAAAACTAACAACCTTACGAAAACAATCAATTTTGGCATGATGAGTAGTTAACCAATCAATTCCTAAAATCACATCAAAAGCAAGTATCTTTAAAGAGATAAGGTCAACAGGTAATGTGATGGTGCCAACTTGGATCAAACAAGATTTATAAACAGTGAATGTAACAAAAGTTTCTCCTAACGGAGTTTCAACAGATAAGTCAAAGTCTAATTTTCTCTGGAGTCAAGTTTAAACATTGAGTATAAGCATGAGAGATAAATGAATGGGTAGAACCGGTATCTAATAAGGTATAGACTTCGCCAAAATTTATAATTAACTAACCCGTGCTAACTTTGTTCGGGTTCCTCACATTCTGACCAGTCATGAAAAGCGCTCTTCCAGGAACCGTTGACTTTGACTTTTCTGGGACAACTTTTTGAGTCACCACCCCCGTTGGACTTGGTTTCGCTATAGTGCAATCTCGAGCGATATGTCCTTATTCCTTTCCACAGTTATAACATACCTTAAACTGTTGTGGGCAGTTTAGGCTGATATGTCCTTCTTTTTCGCACTTATAGCATATGACCGGTGGTCGCTCTCCTCCCTTGGAACCAGTTGCTGCTGGTGCTGACGTCTTGGTATTGTCATTGTTGAATCTCCTCTTTTTAAAATCTTCCCCCGACTCGCTTCTTCTATTCTCATGGCCATGATTACCACCAAAGTGGTTGCCGTTCTTGTCTGTATTTTTCTTTCTCCGCTGGTTATCATTGTTCTGATGACTGCTATCACCGGTATGATCCTGGTTGTGGTCCCTCGATTGACCGTACTCGTTATCTCGCTCTAATAATTGAGCCCTGTTGACAACATCTGAATAGAGAGAAAATTTATGAGAAATGAGATATTGACGTATGCCGAGTTTCAAACCTCTCAGAAACATCCGCGTCATACGTTCCTCAGTCTCCACCAAATGAGGTGCAAACCTGGACAACTCTGTAAATTTCGCCTCGTACTGTGACACCGTCATGTTATTCTGCTCCAGTCTAATAAACTCTACCTCCTTCATATGGCGAATACTTTCAGGAAAGTATTTTTCGTTGAAAAGTTTCTGAAACGTTTCCCAAGACATGCTGAGTGAGGCAGGCTGGGTCCGTTTCACAGACTCCCACCAGTAGTCTACCTCGCCACGGAACATAAAGGAGGCGAATGGAACCTTCTGTTCCTCCGTGCATCCCAAGACATCGAATATCTTGGTAATTTGCTTGACCCACGTTTCCGCCATGATCGGATCCGGCTTTCCCTTAAATTCTGGTGGTCCCAACTCCTTGAACTGCTTGGCCGTGACAAACCGTGAATTGCTATCATTTCCTCCTGTATTTTGAACACGAGTCTCCTTTGTCTGATTTTGCATGAACTGCAAAAAGCTTCTAAACATCCCATCGTTCATCATCTGCTCATTGATGTTGTTCACAGGAAGAACATTGCCAGCCTGTTGCACGTTCTCCTCGTTGGTGATTACAGGCGTCTCCACAGTTTCATTTACTCCACTGTTAACATTCTCAGTCGACATTCTCAAATATTGCCATAAAACAAGGGTTAATTAAAGAAATTAACATGTCACATAATACCCCTATATTATGACCGACCAACAAATAAGCTTAGGTAGGACTCACTAGCGAAGGATTTACTCGTCTCTCCCCTCCTAGTTCTATTTCCCGATCTCCGCCAGAGATCATATTCCTAAGCTCTGATACCAACTGTGACGCCCCCAAAATAGGTCCAATCCACAACCCATTCTGAGTAGCCAAAATACATGGTACAGAAATAACTACAACTTTATTATTACAATTGTCGTGCAAAATACGACAACACATATACTGTGAGTTTAAATACAAATATTGTCATCTAGACAGTATTCATACTCAATTAAGTCCTCATTATACTTATTGATACACTATTTTATAAAATAGTGAGGACTACTAAAATAACTGTCTTGAACCATCATTCCACACCCCGACTAGTACTCGCTACATTCTCGCCTCCTGAGAAGAAAAAATGGAACAACAAGGAAAAGGGTGAACTCAACTAGCCCAGTAAAGAATATTATGACTAAGATAATATACAACAAATTATTCTTAGTCTTCAACAGGGAAAAATTTAATAGAATACAATAGACAACAAGTTTTAAATCAATATTCGCAGCGGAAATAATAATTCATTAGAAGAATTAAGTAGAGAATGAAATCTACTATCTTCTATATATGAATTTAAAAGTCCATCATCAATATTTTATCCCTGTAACATCAATCAACATATATCTGGAAATCAAATATTCATCTTTGCACTACAGGCCAAAGATATTCATCAGTTGGTCATGTTCATCTAAACACCTGTTCATCTTTGCACTACGGGCCAAAGATATTCATCAGAAATCATTCATCTTTGCACTACAGGCCAAAGATATTTATTAATATCATCATTTAGGACTGAGGATGATGAAAAATATTTTAAAGAAAACGAATCCAGTGAAATAAAAGAATAAATATTAAGGATTCGTATTTCAGCTATTCCATGTCCAAAAATACCTCATAAATAATCATAGTGGAGTAAAATTCAAGAATGATCAAAATATGGATACAATCAAAGCTAGTGTCCAGAATAGATATTTTGGACAAAAAGAAGAAAATTTTATTTTTCGGTGAATAGTGCCGTATTCGTGAATAGTACCGTATACGTGAATAGTAACTCCGACACCAAAAGATAGAAATTTCACAAAAAACATCATCATGCTTCGTGAATAGTACTCGTGAATAGTAACTCGTGAATAGTAACTCGTGAATAGTAACTCATGAATAGTAACCCCGACATGAAAAAGTTCTAAATTTGATAAAAAGTTTAGAACAATATTTTGGCATAATGATATTGAAGAAGATAATATTATTTAAGAAGAAACAACATCCCTTACCTTAGAAAGAATAGTACTTCTGACTGGAATACTTGATATAGTGCTGAAAGAACTTGCACCGTATAGCAACACTCAAAGTATTAAAATACTCACAAGAATACGCTCAATATATTGAGAGAGAAAGAGAGATAAGTTTTCAGTTTCTGGTGTGATTTTCAATTCTAACCTAAGCACCCTATTTATAGAAAAATGCTTAAAACACCAAAGTAAAAAATTGAATATAATAATAATATAATTATAAAATATTCAAGCCCACCTCTAGATACGTGAATTCAGCCATTAACATGTGCAAGTGAGGGCCACCAAAGTACAAAAAACGTTTTTCTTCAAAATAATAATTAAAACCTCCAAAAATCAATTATTTCGGAACTCCGGAACTTCAATAATTCACAAAAAATAGCTTTTTTATCAAAAAATTCGAATCTTGCGATTTTTTATAGGAAATTCAAT
Source organism: Panax notoginseng (assembly GCA_016801055.1). NCBI lineage: Eukaryota > Viridiplantae > Streptophyta > Magnoliopsida > Apiales > Araliaceae > Panax > Panax notoginseng. The sequence continues at coordinate 212,313,870 of CM029017.1, read as the reverse complement.
TCTCTACAACTTTGCAGAAGAAAGTTTTTTCAAATTCCAAACAAAAATTGACCGAAATTCACAAACGGACGATTTTACAGGCTATAATCATATTTCAGTCAAGAAATGGGTCCACCGACACACAAAACATGTGTTAATCATTTAATGCAACAAAAATACTCTTTCTCCTCATATACTCATATATCCCACATGAATTATAAAAATATCACCATTAATATATTATTAAAATAATATATTTAAATGAATTATTTTATCAGAAAAAGATAAAATATTAATTTTCAACAATTGTCACATTTAAAAATTTTCTTCATCTATATCCACATAAAATCAATATTTTCCTCATCATATAAATCAATAATTAATTATTCATAAATAATATTACAGAATCACAATACTGGCAACCAGGCCGTTCCCAGGAAAGAGGGGGCTTTCCAAAAAGGATCTCTCCTTACTGGCGCGTAATTAGATGACCAAACCTCTCCTTAGACAGAACTTTCTAGACATTGCCAATAATGTTATCTAATAATATTATTCAGATAATATGAATTAATGCTCCGATAATAGAAAATACTGTGTAGTGACAATTATTAAAACAACAATAATATAAAATATCAACGCAGTAATTATTGAATCAATAAAATAAAATACTGAACAGTAATTACTGTAACAATTATTGAGTAATGCCTTCTTACGTAAAAATCAATAATTAGTGCAATACCGTGTGCTACTGTGCAACAACGCGTATTACTGTGTTTTAACCACCGGGTATTCCAATAGTATTAACGGTAACAACTACGCCGTTATTTATAAACAACTCATACTTGTTATTTTTTTCATCCAATCGCTTTCCGTTATGGGGCCCACACAAGGCTGCGCCGTCGTACGAATATTTCCCGACAACAAGAATATTCCACGACCAAACGAATATTCCCCGACAACAATGAATATTTTATGACCACTTACTTATTTGAAATATTTTCGCATTTTACCCATAAATAATCACATTAATCAAATCAACCCTTACTATTTCAAAATAATAAATAGAGGAATCAAATTTCATTTATTAATAACTTACCACATTAATCAAATTTCATTTATTAATAAACCCAACTATTTACTGTATTTTATTAACGGTAATAACGCGTATTACTGTATTTTAACCACCGGGTATTTCAACAGTGCTAACGGTTACAACTACGCCGTTAATTATAAAAAGTCAATTTTTATCGTTATCTTCATCCAATCGCTTTCCGTTATGGGGCCCACACAAGGCTGCGCCGTCGTACGAATATTCTTTGACAGCAAGAATATTCCACGACCAAACGAATATTCCCCGACAACAATGATTATTTTATAACCACTTGTTTATTTTGGAAAATTTTATATATCACCCTTAACTTTAACTTTTTATCAATTTAACCATTTACTGAATTGTAATTATAAGAAAAATTGAATACTTTTATTTCATAAAATTTGGGATCTTACAATCTCCCCTCCTTATGAAATTTCATCCTCGAAATTTACGTACCTGGTAATTCAAAGAGTTGAGAATACCTTTCTTTCATTTCAGATTCCATCTTCCCTGTCATCATGATTTTTCCATTGCTCATCTCCTGTATTTCAAATATCATTCTAGAATACAGCTTCAAAACAAGGGTTAATTTAACAAATTAACATATCACATAATATCTCGATATTATGACTGACCAACAAATAAGCTTAGGTAGGACACACTAGCGAAGGATTTACTCATCTCTCCCCTCCTAGTTTTATTTCCCGATCTCCGCCAGAGATCATATCCCTAAGCTCTGATACCAACTGTAACGACCCCAAAATAGGTCCATTCCATCCAACCCATTCTGAGTCGTCAAATACATGGTACAGAAAATAACTACAACTCTATTACAATAATTGTCGTACAAAATACAACAACACATATGCTGTGAGTTTGAATACAAATATATACCAAATGTGACACATGTCCCAACCGTGGACAGCACCTCACAGTAACACCTTACATAAAGGTATAGTCAAAAACTGTTTTAGAAATTAGAATCTTTGGGAAGTGCTCAAGAAAATCTTCGTACATGGGAGGCCATGCTTCTAGGTTATAATAGATATCATATGGCCACAGAATTATCCTTGGTTGACCCAATAGACCCCAAAAAAAAAAGAGAAGATTACTATCATATTCTTCCCAATGGTGAGTCTTCTCTTGACTTATCATTATCTCCACTGTATCTAACTGAGAATTATACTTCAAACAAATACCAAGATTATATAGGTAGTGCTTGTAGATATACTCGGCAAGCGGATGTGCACAATCCTGTCTTATGATGACATGAGGTTGTATGTCGTTAGACATCTTGTATGATAGTGGCAAAAACACCCTTCCAACGTTGGATATACCTTACCCTATTGGATTCACCAAATAAAACTACTAAATAAACTTTTCTATACTGCTTCGGGAGAACCTCCACAGCTAGAGACCACCGTTCTATTTCCCCGTTACCCTCGCTCGACCCAGCAACACTCTTATTACCTGAAATGATTTGTGAAGCAAAAGGGTGAGCACAACTAGCTCAGTAAAGAATATCATGACTAAAGATAATTAAATTATCAATAGCCTTTATCAATAATAAATCAGAGATTTAGAACATATGGTAAATGATAAAAATTTCAACTATAGTTGCAGCGGAACGAGCAATCCATTAGAAGAGTCAAATAGACCATAAAGTCTATTATCTCCTCCATGTTAAAAATCCACCAACAATGTTTTATTCATGTAACATCACTCAACAGTTCCTTTCCACAATCATATGAATAACTCATAATCATAATTGTGACTCTAAATTTTTCTTCGCACCCAGGACGAAGAATATTTTCATCACCTGTCTTTACCTGAAACATCAAAGATCATGGTTATACCAAATCACAGTTCCTGTTCATAATCATACTAATAACTTCATCTTTGCATTACGGCCAAATATATTTATTTGTACCAGTTTGTCATGTTCATATCAACACCTATTCATCTTTGCACTACTGGCCAAAGATATTCAACAACATGTCATCTTTGCACTACAGGCCAAAGATATTCATCAACAATTCATCTTTGCACTACAGGCCAAAGATATTCATCAACAGTTCATGTTTGCACTACAGGACAAATATATTCATATCTCAAAGAAATATATAATCATTTCAGAATTTATATAAACAATAATTATAACCATGTTGATCATTTCACCTTTGCACTTAAGCTAAAGATATTCACTTATAAATTCAATGGCCATGATCATACCAGTCACCAATTCAACTTTGCACAACTGGCCAAAGAGAACCCTAGTCATGATCATACAAATAATCTACCCATCTTTACACTCAAGTAAAAGAGAATATCATCATTAGGGTTATAAAAATGTTATATATGATAATAAAAATAATATGATCAACATATAGTTTTAATCTCAAGAGTAATATTCATAAAACAACTATAATTTGGTCAGAAAAAGAAACCAATTTTGTCGTGAATAGTACCCATAAATAGTAACTCGTGAATAGTAACTCGTGAATAGTAATTCATGAATAGTAACTCCGACACAAAAAGGTAGAAATTCCACAATAAAATCCATACCAATATTTCGGTATAATGATATTAGAAGAATAATATTTCTTAAACTTATAAATAATTTATTTTAATTGTTTACACTTTACTAAATAATGTATTTAATCATTCTAAAATGCCAAACTCATAAGATTTCATCAACAATAATCAAAACTCTCATCAAAAATCTGCAAATACTTCATATAGGATTCTCAAGTCATAAAATCCTATTTTTCAATTTTCTTACTTCACAAAACATATTTAATTCATTTACTCATAACTAGACCATTTTCATGAAAAATACCAAATCAGTTTCAAAAATATTTTTTTTCTGGAATTTAGCATAATATAGTCTCATAGTGAACATATATTTTTTTCAGAATTTTAAAAGTCATTTACTCTTTTTCATATGACCAAAACAGCCGAATATTTAGACATTTATCAAAATTATACTTTTGTCCAAAAATTCTGAAATTTACAGAGTATACTTCTATCATATACATGTACTCCCAATAAAAATTTCATCAATTTTGGAGTTAACCACAAGGAATTATATGCGGTTACTTTTAAAATAGTCTTTTCTCGTAAAATTCATAACTCTCAATCTATATATCCAAAAATCACCATTTTTGGACACAATCAAGAAAACTCATCAAAATATCATTTCAAATTTTTTCAAAATTTTTGAAGGTCAAAAAAATTACGAAACTGGAAAATATAACAACCCTTAAAATCCCTTACTATTCCTTACCTCAAAAGAGCAGTACTTCTGATCGGTATAAGGCTGAAGGAAACGTGCACTGATGAATAAAAACTCACAAAGTATCTAAATACTCACAAAATACACTTAATAATCTAGAGAGAGAAAGAGAGAAAACTTATGAATTTTGGTGTGATTTTCAATTCTAACTTAGCCCTCTATTTATAGGAAAATGTTAGCACGGCGAAGCAGACTTAACCTGCAACCTGATGGCTTTACCTGCTACTATTCCCACACACCATATTTGAATAAAAATCTCAGTACATTTCTTCACCAACCAAGAGTGAGGCCCACCAATTCTAGAATTTTCCACCAAAATGATAAACTCTGAAAATTCAACAATTTCTGAACCAGTCATCTCGTAAAATTCATAACAAATCATTCGTTCATTTTTAACGGTTCAAAATTTGTGGACATATACTCAACTTATATATGTATAACATATCCAAATATTATCACGATCCAACCGTCGGATTGAAAATTATAACCCTCGCAAAATATCTCAAAAACCTTAATTTGATTTTCAATACCTCCGTTCCGACAAAAATACAGATAAAATACCTCAACATTAACTCCTTCATTTTTAACCACAAAAATATATCCCTCATTTATATCAACATAAAATAAATATTTCCTTATCATATGAATCAATAATTAATTATTCACAAATAATATTACAGAATCACATTTATGACAACCAGGCTGTTCTCAAGAAAGAGGGGGCTTTCCAATAAGAATTTCTCCTTACTGGCGCGCAATTAGGTGACCAAACCTCTCATTAGACAGAACTTTCTAGACATTTGTGACGCCCCCAAAACAGGTCAATTCCACCCAACCCATTCTGAGTCGCCAAATACATGGTACAGAAACAACTACAATTTTATTATTACAATTATCTTGCAAAATACGACAACACATATATACTGTGAGTTTAAATACAAATATTATCTTCTAGACAATATCCATACTCAACTAAGAACTCATTATACTTATTGATGCACTATTTTACAAAATAGTGAGGACTACTAAAATAACTGTCTTGAACCATCTTTGGACACCCCGACTAGTACTCGCTACATTCTCGCCTCCTGAGAAGAAAATGGAACAACAAGGAAAAGGATGAGCTCAACTAGCCCAGTAAAGAATATTATGACTAAGATAATATACAACAAATTATCGTTAGTCTTCAACAGGAAAAAATCTAATAGAATACAATAGACAACAAGTTTTAAATCAATAACTGCAGCGGAAACAGCAAACCATTAGAAGAGTCAAGTAGAGAATGAGTTCTACTATCTTCTAAGATTTAAAAGTCCATCATCAATATTTTATCCCTGTAACAACAATCAATAACCATCTTTAATCAAATATTCATCTTTGCACTACAGGCCAAAGATATTCATTTGTATCACCAGTCGATCATGTTCATCTCAACATCTGTTCATCTTTGCACTACGAGCCAAAGATATTCATCAGAAATCATTAATCTTTGCACTACAGGCCAAAGATATTCAATTATATCATCATTTAGGACTGAGGATGATGAAAAATATTTTAAAGGAAACGAATCCAGTGAAACAAAAGAATAAATATTAAGGATTCGTATTTCAGCTATTCCATGTCCAAAAATACCTCATAAATAATCATAGTGGAGTAAAATTCAAGAATGATCAAAACATGGATACAATCAAAGCTAGTATCCAAAATAGATATTTTAGACGAAAAGAAGAAAATTTCATTTTTCGGTGAATAGTAACTCGTGAATAGTAACTCATGAATAGTAACTCATGAATAGTAACCCCGACATGAAAAGTTCCAAATTTGATAAAAAGTTCAGATCAATACTTCGGCATAATGATATTGAAGAAAATAATATCATTTAAGAAGAAATAACATCCCTTACTATCCCTTACTATCCCTTACCTCGGAAATACGGTACTTCTGACTGGAATACTAGATATAGTGCTGAAGGAAACTTGCACCGTATAGCAACACTCAAAGTATCAAATACTCACAAGAATACGCTCGATATAGAGAGAGAAATAGAGAGAAACTTGTGTTTCTGGTGTGATTTTCAATTCTAACCTAAGCACCCTATTTATAGGAAAATGCTTAGAACACCAAAGCAGAAAATTGAATATAATAATAATATATTTATATAATTGTCAAGCCCACCTCTTGAATCTGAATTTCAGCAATTCACACATGCTAACCTTCTAGAAAAAGTAAGAAAAAACGTTTTTCTCAAAATAATTAACTTAAACTCCCAAAAATCAATTATTTCGGAACTTCAATAATTCATAATAAATAGCTCTTTTATCAGAAAATTCGAATCTCGCGAGTTTTTATAGGAAATTCAATTCTCTACAACTTTGCAGAAGAAAGTTTTTCCAAATTCCAAACAGAAATTGACCGAAATCTACAAACGGATGATTTTACAGTCAATAATAAATTTTCGGTCAAGAATTGTGTCCACCAACACACAAAACATGCGTTAATCATTTAATGCCACAAAAATACTCTTCCTCCTCATACACTTATATATCTCACATTCATTGTAAAAATATCACCATCAATATATTATTAAAATAATATATTTAAATGAATTATTTTATCAGAAAAAGATAAAATATTAATTTTCAACAATTGTCACATTAAAAATTTTCTCCATCTATATCCGCATAAAATCAATATTTTTCTCATCATATAAATCAATAATTAATTATACACAAATAATATTACAGAACCACAGTACTGGCAACCAGGCCGTTCTCAGGAAAGAGGGGGCTTTTCAATAAAGATCTCTCCTTACTGGCGCGCAATTAGATGACCAAACCTCTCCTTAGACAGAACTTTCTAGACATTGCCAATAATGTTATCTAATAATATTATTCAGATAATATGAATTATTATTCCGATAATAGAAAATATTGTGTAGTGACAATTATTAAAATAACAGTAATATAAAATATCAACGCAGCAATTATTGAATCAATAAAATACAATATTGAACAGTAATTACTGTAACAATTATTGAGTAGTACCTTCTTACGTAAGAATCAATAATTTGTGCAATACCGTGTGCTACTGTGCAACAACGCGTATTACCGTGCTTTAACCACCGGGTATTCCAACAGTATTAACGGTAACAACTACGCCGTTATTTATAAACAACTTGTTTTTGTCGTTTTTTTCATCCAATCACTTTCTGTTATGGGGCCCACACAAGGCTGCGCCGTCGTACGAATATTCCCCGACAACAATGAATATTTTATGACCACATGCTTATTTGAAATATTTGTACATTTTACCCATAACTAACCACATTAATCAATTCAACCCTTACTATTTTAAAATAATAAATAGAGGAATTTAAATTTCATTTATTAATAATTTGGGGTCTTACAACCTCCCCTCCTTATGAAATTTCGTCCTCGAAATTGACATACGTACCTGGTGTTTTGAAAAGATGAGGATACCTCACTTTTATTTCTGTTTCCAACACCCAGGTCATATCCTCAATAGCATGGTTTCTCTACAAAACTTTAACTTGTGGTATGACCTTCGTGCGTAGGACATGCTCCTTCCTATCCAAGATCTTGACAGGTACCACTTCGTACGTTAAGTCTTCAGCTATCTCGTTTGGTTCTAACTCAATAACGTGGTTCGGGTCGTCCACATATTTACGTAACATCGATACGTAAATAACGTTATGAACACGTGACATACTTAGCGTTAAGGCGAGTCTATAGGCCACAGTTCCTACTCGATCGAGGATTTCAAATAAATCGAAGGCTTGAGCTTTCTTCTCTTCATCGACTCTTACTTCTAGAATAACACATTCTTGCACCTTCTTCTTTATATTCATCAGCTCCAGGTCTGTAGCTTGAGCGGCTTTAACGTTATCGATTAAAGTCGATTTTACTCGTATATCATCACGTGGGTCCCTAGAGTCATTAACTCTATCTCTATCATTTATAAATTATACAAAATAGGTCTTTGTATTCAACAATATCGCACTCGTACTCGCATACGATCAATGCGTCAGCTACCACGTTCGCTTTTTCAGGATAGTATTGGATGGTGTGATCGAAATCTTTCAACAGCTTGAGCCAACGTCGGTGTCACATGTTGAATTCTTGGAAGCTCTTCTCGCATTCCTCGGTCCATTCGAAGTTTGTATCTTTTCGAGTCAGCTGAGTTAATGGAGTAGCGATTCGAGAAAATCCTTTTACGAATCTCCGATAATAACTAGAAAGCTACGTATTTCGATTACTGACTTAGGTTGCTCTCAACTGTGACTCATATCCCAATCTTGGATAGCACGTCACAATGACACCTATCAGTTTACTACCACACGAATATGGTATCCCCTACGGAGAGTCTGGCTTCAGTGCATTCCACAAAAGAAGTCACCAGATAGAGGCTCGGTTATCAACTTCTATAGTTGGGTTTTTAACTCCTGAAGTTCAATAGGAGCCATTCGATATAAAATTTTAGAAATGGGTTTTGTACCGGGTTCAAAGTCGATACAAAATTCAACATCACGCTCTGGGAGTAAGCCAAGAAATTCTTCAGGAAATACGTCAAAAATTTTACTAACAACAGAAATATCATTCAAATCTGACGTATTTTTGTTCAAATTCATGACATGGCTAAGAAAGCTTGACATCCGTTTTTCAATAAACGAATGACTTTACGGTTTGATATGAAAGAGTTTGACTTCAATGGTTTGATTGCTTGAATTCAAATATCAGGTTGCTTAGGAATATGAAAACTAGCAACCTTACGAAAGCAATTAATTTTGGCATGATGAGTAGTTAACCTTAAAATCACATCAAAAGCAAGAATCTTTAAAGAGATAAGATCAACAGGTAATGTGATGGTGCCAACTTGGATCAAACAAGATTTATAAACAGTGAATGTAACAAAAGTTTCTCCTAACGGAGTTTCAACAGATAAGTCAAAGTCTAATTTTCTCTGGAGTCAAGTTTAAACATTGAGTATAAGCAGGAGAGATAAATGAATGGGTAGAACCGGTATCTAATAAGGTATAGACTTCGCCAAAATTTATAATTAACTAACCCGTGCTAACTTTGTTCGGGTTCCTCACATTCTGACCAGTCATGAAAAACGCTCTTCCAGGAACCGTTGACTTTGACTTTTCTGGGACAACTTTTTGAGTCACCACCCCCGTTGGACTTGGTTTCGCTACAGTGCAATCTCGAGCGATATGTCCTTCCTTTCCACAGTTATAACATACATTAAACTGTTATGGACAGTTTGGGCTGATATGTCCTTCTTTTCCGCACTTATAGCATATGACCGGTGGTCGCTCTCCTCCCTTGGAACCAGTTGCTGCTGGTGCTGACGTCTTCATATTATCATTGTTGAATCTCCTCTTTTTAAAATCTCCTCCCAACTCGCTTCTTCTATATTCATGGCCACGATTACCACCAGAGTGGTTACCGTTCTTGTCCGTATTCTTTTTTCTCCACTGATTATCGTTGTTCTGATGACTGCTGTCACCGGTATAATCCTGGTTGTGGTCCCTCGATTGACCATACTCGCTATCTCGCTCTAATAATTGAGCCCTGTTGACAACATCTGAATAGAGAGAAAATTTATGAGAAATGAGATATTGACGTATGCCGGGTTTCAAACCTCTCAGAAACATCCGCGTCATACGTTCCTCATTCTCTACCAAATGAGGTGCAAACCTGGACAACTCTGCAAATTTCGCCTCGTATTGGGACACCGTCATGTTATTCTGCTCCAGTCTAATAAACTCTACCTCCTTCATAAGACGAATACTTTCAGGAAAGTACTTGTCATTGAATAGTCTCATTTACTCCACTGTTAACATTCTCAATCGACATTCTCAAATACTGCCATAAAACAAGGGTTAATTTAACAAATTAACAAATCACATAATATCCCTATATTATGACCGACCAACAAAAAAGCTTAGGTAGGACACACTAGCGAAGGATTTACTCGTCTCTCCCCTCCTAGTTCTATTCTCCGATCTCCGCCAGAGATTATATCCCTAAGCTCTGATACCAACTGTGACACCCCCAAAACAGGTCCATTCCACCCAACCCATTCTGAGTCGCCAAATACATGGTACAGAAATAACTACAACTTTATTATTACAATTGTCGTGCAAAATACGACAACACATATATACTGTGAGTTTAAATACAAATATTGTCTTCTAGACAATATCCATACTCAACTAAGAACTCATTATACTTATTGATGCACTATTTTACAAAATAGTGAGGACTACTAAAATAACTGTCTTGAACCATCTTTGGACACTCCGACTAGTACTCCCTACATTCTCGCCTCCTGAGAAGAAAATGGAACAACAAGGAAAAGGATGAGCTCAACTAGCCCAGTAAAAAATATTATGACTAAGATAATATACAACAAATTATCGTTAGTCTTCAACAGAGAAAAATCTAATAGAATACAATAGACAACAAGTTCTAAATCAATAACTGCAGCGGAAACAACAAACCATTAGAAGAGTCAAGTAGAGAATGAGTTCTACTATCTTCTAAGATTTAAAAGTCCATCATCAATATTTTATCCCTGTAACAACAATCAATAACCATCTTTAATCAAATATTCATCTTTGCACTACAGGCCAAAGATATTCATTTGTATCACCAGTCGATCATGTTCATCTCAACATCTGTTCATCTTTGCACTACGGGCCAAAGATATTCATCAAAAATCATTAATCTTTGCACTACAGGCCAAAGATATTCAATTATATCATCATTTAGGACTGAGGATGATGAAAAATATTTTAAAGGAAACGAATCTAGTGAAACAAAAGAATAAATTTTAAGGATTCGTATTTCAGCTATTCCATGTCCAAAAATACCTCATAAATAATCATAGTGTAGTAAAATTCAAGAATGATCAAAACATGGATACAATCAAAGCTAGTATCCAGAATAGATATTTTAGACGAAAAGAAGAAAATTTCATTTTTCGGTGAATAGTAACTCGTGAATAGTAACTCATGAATAGTAACTCATGAATAGTAACCCCGACATGAAAAGTTCCAAATTTGATAAAAAGTTCAGATCAATACTTCGGCATAATGATATTGAAGAAAATAATATCATTTAAGAAGAAATAACATCCCTTACTATCCCTTACTATCCCTTACCTCGGAAATACGGTACTTCTGACTGGAATACTAGATATAGTGCTGAAGGAAACTTGCACCGTATAGCAACACTCAAAGTATCAAATACTCACAAGAATACGCTCGATATAGAGAGAGAAATAGAGAGAAACTTGTGTTTCTGGTGTGATTTTCAATTCTAACCTAAGCACCCTATTTATAGGAAAATGCTTAGAACACCAAAGCAGAAAATTGAATATAATAATAATATATTTATATAATTGTCAAGCCCACCTCTTGAATCTGAATTTCAGCAATTCACACGTGCTAACCTTCTAGAAAAAGTAAGAAAAAACGTTTTTCTCAAAATAATTAACTTAAACTCCCAAAAATCAATTATTTCGGAACTTCAATAATTCATAATAAATAGCTCTTTTATCAGAAAATTCGAATCTCGCGAGTTTTTATAGGAAATTCAATTCTCTACAACTTTGCAGAAGAAAGTTTTTCCAAATTCCAAACAAAAATTGACCGAAATCTACAAACGGGCGATTTTACAGTCAATAATAAATTTTCGATCAAGAATTGTGTCCACCAACACACAAAATATGTGTTAATCATTTAATGCCACAAAAATACTCTTCCTCCTCATACACTCATATATCCCACATTCATTGTAAAAATATCACCATCAATATATTATTAAAATAATATATTTAAATAAATTATTTTATCAGAAAAAGATAAAATATTAATTTTTAACAATTGTCACATTAAAAATTTTCTCCATCTATATCCGCATAAAATCAATATTTTTCTCATCATATAAATCAATAATTAATTATACACAAATAATATTACAGAACCACAGTACTGGCAACCAGGCCGTTCTCAGGAAAGAGGGGGCTTTCCAATAAGGATCTCTCCTTACTGGCGCGCAATTAGATGACCAAACCTCTCCTTAGACAGAACTTTCTAGACATTGCCAATAATGTTATCTAATAATATTATTCAGATAATATGAATTATTGTTCCGATAATAGAAAATACTGTGTAGTGACAATTATTAAAACAACAGTAATATAAAATATCAACGCAGCAATTATTGAATCAATAAAATACAATATTAAACAGTAATTACTGTAACAATTATTGAGTAGTACCTTCTTACGTAAGAATCAATAATTGGTGCAATACCGTGTGCTACTGTGTAACAACGCGTATTACCGTGCTTTAACCACCGGGTATTCCAACAGTATTAACGGTAACAACTACGCCGTTATTTATAAACAACTTATTTTTATCGTTTTCTTCATCCAATCACTTTCTGTTATGGGGCCCACACAAGGCTGCGCCGTCGTACGAATATTTCCCGACAACAATAAATATTTTATGACCACTTGCTTATTTGAAATATTTGCGCATTTTACCCATAACTAACCACATTAATCAATTCAACCCTTACTATTTTAAAATAATAAATAGAGGAATTTAAATTTTATTTATTAATAATTTGGGGTCTTACAACATTGCCAATAATGTTATATAATAACATTGCCAGTCATCTCGTAAAATTCATAACAAATCATTCGTTCATTTTTAACGGTTCAAAATTTGTGGACATATACTCAACTTATATATGTATAACATATCCAAATATTACCACGATTCAACGGTCGGATTGAAAATAATAACTCTCGCAAAATATCTCAAAAACCCTAATTTGATTTTCAATACCTCCGTTCCGATAAAAATACAGATAAAACACCTCAATATTAACTCCTTCATTTTTAACCACAAAAATATATCCCTCATTTATATCCACATAAAATAAATATTTCCTTATCATATGAATCAATAATTAATTATTCACAAATAATATTACAGAATCTCATTTATGACAACCAGGCCGTTTTCAGGAAAGATGGAGCTTTCCAATAAGAATTTCTACTTACTGGCGCGCAATTAGGTGACCAAACCTCTCCTTAGACAGAACTTTTTAGACATTGTCAATAATGTTATCTAATAATATTATTCAAATAATATGAATTATTGATCTAATAATGAGAAATACTGTACAGTGACAATTATTGAAACAACAATAATATAAAATATCATCGCAGTAATTATTGAATTAATAAAATAAAATATTAAACAATAATTATTGTGACAATTATTCAGTAGTGCCTTCTTACGTAAAAATCAAAAATACTGTGCAATAACGCGTATTACTGTATTTTAACCACCGGGTATTCCAACAGTGCTAACGGTAACAACTACGCCGTTAATTATAAAAACTCAATTTTTATCGTTATCTTCATTCAATCGCTTTCCGTTATGGGGCCCACACAAGGCTGCGCCGTCGTACGAATATTCTTCGACAGCAAGAATATTTCACGACCAAACGAATATTTCCCGACAACAATGATTATTTTATAACCACTTGTTTATTTTGAAAAATTTTATATATCACCCTTAACTTTAATTTTTATCAATTTAACCATTTACTGAATTGTAATTATAAGAAAAATTGAATACTTTTATTTCATAAAATTTGGGGTCTTACAAGGACTTAATTGAGTATGAATACTGTATAGATGATAATATTTGTATTTAAACTCACAATATATGTGTTGTCGTATTTTGCACGACAATTGTAATAATAAAGTTGTAGTTGTTTCTGTACCATGTATTTTGGCGACTCAGAATGGGTTGTGGATTGGACCTATTTTGGGGGCGTCACACCTTTTGAGTTTTTATACTCTCTAGTAGACAATAATTGTATTCAAATTCATAGTTTATGTTATCGTATTGTACACGACAGTTGTATTATTAAGTTATATTTGAATTCTGTACCATGTATCTGGCGACTCAAGATGGGTGATGTATACCTATTTTTAGGGGCGTCACAGTGATTAAAATATTGTTATAATATTAATAATATTAAATTATGATTTTATTAAGTGATTGATAATGTTTGGATAAATTTAAAGTTTTTAATATTTATCCTTAATTTAGTTTGACAAATGCTTATAATATTGTCATCGTCCTCATGTTTATAATATGTTGAAAGTCATCTGTGGCCAGTAGTGCATTGATGGACTTGAAATGATTATGACCAGGGATTATTCGGTATAATCATGACCGTAATGTTACAAATGATATGGAAAAAGTCTTCATTGGCCCGTAGTGCATTGATGAACAGTTTTTGGTATGATTATGGCTTTGGATTCTCTTCGGCCAAGGGTGCAAAGATGAATTATTTTATGACATGATTAGGACCGTTGATGAAAACACAATTATCTTTGGCCCGTAGTGCATGGATAATTTGTGACAACCCCAAAATAGGTTCATTCCACCCAACCTATTCTGAGTCGCCAAATACATGGTACAGAAAATAACTACAACTTTATTACAACAATTGTAGAGCAAAATACAATAACACATATGCTGTGAGTTTTGATACAAATATATACCAACTGTGACTCTCATCCCAACCTTGAATAGCACGTCACAATGGCACCTTACATAAAGGTATAGTGAAAAACTATTTTTGAAATTAGAATATTTGGGAAGTGCTCAAGGAAACCTTAATACATGGGAGCCCATGCGTCTAGGTTATGATAGATATCATATGTTCATAAAACTATCTTTGGTTGACCCAATAGACTCCAAAAAAAATGAGAAGATTATTATCTTGCTCTTTCCAATGGTGAGTCTTCTCTTGACAGATAACTATCTCCACTGTCTCCAGTTGAAAATTATATTTCAAATAAACTCTAAAATCATATAGGTAGTGCTCATAGATATACTCAGTAAGTGGATGTACACAACCCCGTCTTATGATAGCACGAAGTTGTATGTCATTAGACATCATGTATGATAGCGGCAAAACACCCTTCCAAAGTTGGGTTCACCTCACCCTATACGATTCACCAAATATAACTACTAAATGATGTATAAAATATAACACACTTTTCTATACTGTTTAGGGAGAACTCTACAGCTAGAGACTACCGTTCTATTCTCTTGTTACCCCCGCTCGACCCAGCTACACTCTTATTACCTGAAAAGAATTGTGAAGCAAAAGGGTGAGCTCAACTAGCCCAGTAAAGAATATCATAACTAAAGATAAATAAATTATCCATAGCCTTCAACAATAATAAATCAGATATTTAGAATATATGGTAGATGATAAAAATTTTCAACCATGCAGCGGAACGAACAATCCATTAGAAGAGTCAAATAGACCATAAAGTCTATTATTTTCTCCATGTTAAAAATCCACCAATAATGTTTTATTCCTGTAACATCAATCAACAGTTCTGGTCCACAATCATATGAATAACTTATAATCATAATTGTAATTCTAAATTCCTTTTCGCACCCAGGATGAAGATAATTTTCATCACCTGTCTTTACCTGAAACATCAACGATCATGGTTATACCAAATCACAGTTCCTCCTCATAATCATACTAACAAATTCATCTTTGTACTACGAGCCAAAGATATTCGTCAACTGTTCATCTTTGCACTACTGACCAAAGATATTCAACAACATATCATCTTTGCACTACAGGCCAAAGATATTCATATCTCAAAGAAACACATAATCATTTCAGAATTTATATAAACCATAATTATAATCATGTTGATCAATTCACCTTTGCACTTAAGCTAAAGATATTCAATTATAACTTCAATGGTCATGATCATATCAGTCAATAATTTATCTTTGCACTACTGGCCAAAGAGAACCCATAGTCACGATCATACCAATAATCTACCCATCTTTACACTCAAGTCAAAGATAAACATCATCATTAGGGTTATAAAATTATTATATATGATAATAAAAACAATAAAATCTACATAAAGATTTAATCTCAAGAGTAATATTCATAAATCAACTATAATTTGGTTAGAAAAAGAAACTAATTTTGCCGTGAATAGTAACTCGTGAATAGTAACTCATGAATAGTAATTCGTGAATAATAATTCCGACACAAAAAGGTAGAAATTCCACAATAAAATACATACCAATATTTTGGTATAATGATATTGAAAGAATAACATTTCTTAAACTTATAAACAATTTATTTTAATTGTTTACACTTTACTAAATAATACATTTAATCATCTTAAAATTTTAAACTCATAAGATTTCATCACCAATAACCAAAACCCTCATAAAAAATGTAAGACCCCGAATTTTATGAAATAAAAGTATTCAATTTTTCTTATAATTACTATTCAGTAAATGGTTAAATTGATAAAAGTTTAAAGTTATGGGTGAAATATGAATTTTTTTTTTCAAAATAAGCAAGTGGTTATAAAATAATCATTGTTGTCGGAAAATATTCGTTTGGTCGTGGAATATTCTTTCTGTCGGGGAATATTCGTACGACGGCGCAGCTATTTGTGGGCCCCATAACGAATAACTGTCGGGTGAAGAAAATGACAAATTTGAGTTTTTACAAATAACGGCGTAGTTGTTACCGTTAACACTGTTGGAATACCCGGTGGTTAAAATACAGTAATACGCGTTATTGCACAGTAGCACACGGTATTGCATAGTATTTTTGAAATTATTGATTCTTACGTAAGAAGGCACTACTCAATAATTGTTACAGTAATTACTGTTCAATATTTTATTTTATTGATTCAATAATTGCTGCGTTGATATTTTATATTATTGTTGTTTCAATAATTGTTGCTGCACAGTATTTTCTATTATCAGATCAATAATTCATATTATTTGAATAATATTATTAGATAGCATTATTGGCAATGTCTAGAAAGTTCTGTCTAAGGAGAGGTTTGGTCATCTAATTGCGCGCTAGTAAGGAGAAATCCTTATTAGAAAGCCCCCTCTTTCCTGGGAACGGCCTGGTTGTCATAAATGTGATTCTGTAATATTATTTGTGAATAATTAATTATTGATTCATATGATAAGGAAATATTTATTTTATGTGGATATAAACGAGGGATATATTTTTGTGGTTAAAAATGAAGGAGTTAATGTTGAAGTTTTTATCCGTATTTTTGTCGGAATGAAGGTATTAAAAATCAGGGTTTTTGAGATATTTTGCGGGGGTTATAATTTTTAATCCGACCGTTGGATCGTGGTAATTTTTGGATATGTTATACATATATAAGTTGAGTATATGCCCACAAATTTTGAACCGTTAAAAATGAATGTATGATTTATTATGAATTTTACGAGATGACTGGTTCAAAAATTGTTGAATTTTCGGAGTTTATTATTTTGGTGAAAAATTCTAGAATTGGTGGGCCCCACTTATGGTTGGTGAAGAAATGTGCTGAATTTTATTTCAAATGTGGTGGGTGGGAATAGTAGCAGGTAAATCCATCAGGTTGCAGGTCAAGTTTGCTAAAATTTTCCTATAAATAGAGGGCTAAGTTAGAATTGAAAATCACACCAGAAACATAAGCTTTCTCTCTTTCTCTCTCTATATTATGAAGCATATTTTGTGAGTATTTAGATACTTTGAGAGTTGCTATTCAGTGCAAGTTTCCTTCGGCTTTGCATACCGATCAGAAGTACTGCTCTTTTGAGGTAAGGGATAGTAAGGAATTTTAAGGGTTGTTATGTTTTTCAGTTTCGTAATTTTTCTGACCTTCAAAAATTCTGGAAAAATTTGAAATGATATTTTGATGAGTTTTCTTGATTGTGTCCAAAAATAGTGATTTTTGGATGTATAGATTGAGAGTTATGAATTTTATGAGAAAAGACTATTTTAAAAGTAACCGCTTATAATTCCTTGTGGTTAACTCCAAAATTGATAAAATTTTTATTGAGAGTACATGTATATGATAGAAGTATACTCTGTAAATTTCAGAATTTTTGGACAAAAGTATAATTTTTGATAAATGTCTAAATATTCGGCTGTTTTGGCCATATGAAAAATAGTAAATGACTTTTAAAAATTCTGAGAAAAATATATGTTCACTATGGGACTATATTATGCTAAATCTCAGAAAAGAAATATTTTTAGAACTGATTTGGTATTTTTTATGAAAATAGTCTAGTTATGAGTAAATGAATTAAATATGTTTTGTGAAGTAAGAAAATTGGAAAATAGGATTTTATGACTTTGAGAATCCTATATGAGGTATATGCAGATTTTTGATGAGGGTTTTGATTATTGGTGATAAAATCTTATGAGTTTGGTATTTTAGAATGATTAAATGCATTATTTAGTAAAGTGTAAACAATTTAAATAAATTGTTTATAAGCATAAGAAATATTATTCTTTCAATATCATTATACCGAAATACTGGTATGGATTTTATTGTGGAATTTTTACCTTTTTGTTTCGGGTTTACTATTTATGAGTTACTATTCATGAGTTACTATTCACGAGTTACTATTCACGATAAAAATTGGTTTCTTTTTTTAACCAAATTATAGTTGATTTACGAATATTACTCTTGAGATTAAAACTAGATGTTGATCATATTATTTTTATTATTATATATAACATTTTTATAACCCTAATGATGATATTTCTCTTTGACTTGAGTGTAAAGATGGGTAGATTTTTGGTATGATCATGACTTTGGGTTATCTTTGGTCAGTAGTGCAAAAATGAACTGTTGAGGAATATTTTTGGCCTGTAGTGCAAAGATGAATTGTTGATGAATATCTTTGGCCTGTAGTGCAAAGATGAAATATTGATGAATATCTTTGGCCTGTAGTACAAAGATGAATTGTTGATGAATATCTTTGGCCCGTAGTGCAAAGATGACATGTTGTTGAATATCTTTGGCCAGTAGTGCAAAGATGAACAGATGTTGAGATAAACATGACCAACTCGTGATACAAATGAATATCTTTGGCCGTAGTGCAAAGATGAAGTTATTAGTATGATTATGAACAGGAAATGTGATTTGGTGTAACCATGATCTTTGATATTTCAGGTAAAGATAGGTGATGAAAATTATCTTCGTCCTGGATGAGAAGAGGAATTTAGAACTACAGTTATGATTATGAGTTATTCATATGATTGTGGACCAGAATTGTTGATTGATGTTACAGGGATAAAACATTGTTGATGGATTTTTAACATGGAGAAGATAATAGACTTTATAGTCTATTTGACTCTTCTAATGGATTGCTCGTTCCGCTGCAACTATGGTTGAAATTTTTATCATTTACCATATGTTCTAAATCTCTGATTTATTATTGATGAAGGCTATTGATAATTTAATTATCTTTAGTCATGATATACTTTACTGAGCTAGTTGTGCTCACCCTTTTGCTTCACAATTCCTTTCAGGTAATAAGAGTGTAGCTGGGTCGAGCGAGGGTAACGGAGAAATAGAACGGTGGTCTCTAGCTGTGGATGTTCTCCCGAAGCAGTATAGAAAAGTTTATTTAGTAGTTTTATTTGGTGAATCCAATAGGGTAAGGTGTACCCAATGTTGGAAGGGTGGTTTGCCACTATCATACAAGATGTCTAACGACATACAACCTTGTGTCATCATAAGACAGGGATGTGCTCATCCACTTGCTGAGTATATATACAAGCACTACCTATATAATCTTGGTGTTTGTTTGAAGTATAATTCTCAATTAGAGACAGTAGAGATAATGATATGTCAAGAGAAGACTCACCATTGGGAAGAATATGATAGTAATCTTCTCGTTTTTCTTTGGGGTCTATTGGGTCAACCAAGAATAATTCTGTGGCCATATGAAATCTATCATAACCTAGACGCATGGCCTCCCATGTACGAAGGTTTCCTTGAGCACTTCCCAAAGATTCTAATTTCTAAAACAGTTTTTGACTATACCTTTATGTAAGGTGTTATTGTGAGGTGATGTCCACGGTTGGAACATGAGTCACATTTGGTATATATTTGTATCCAAACTCACAGCATATGTGTTGTTATATTTTGCACGATAATTGTTGTAATAAAGTTACAGTTGTGTTCTGTACCATGTATTTGGCGACTCAGAATAGGTTGGATGGAATGGACCTATTTTGGGGTCGTTACAAAAAATCTGCATATACCTCATATAGGATTCTCAACCATAAAATTCTATTTTTCAATTTTCTTACTTCACATAACATATTTAATTCATTTACTCATAACTAGTCTATTTTCATGAAAAATACCAAATTAGTACAAACAAATTTTCTTTTATGAGATTTAGTAGAATATAGTCCCATATTGAACATATATTTTTCTCAGAATTTTTAAAAATCATTTACTATTTTTCATATGGCCAAAACAGCCGAATATTTAGATATTTATCAAAAATTGTACTTTTATACAAACATTCCGAAATTTACAGGGTATACTTCTATCATATACATGTACTCTCAATAAAATTTTTACCAATTTTAGAGTTAACCACAAGGAATTATAAGCGGTTACTTTTAAAATAGTCTTTTCTAATAAAATTCACAACTCTTAATCTATACATAAAAAAAATAGCCGTTTTTGGACACAATCATGAAAAATAATCAAATTATTATTTCAAATTTTTTCAGAATTTTTGAAGGTCAGAAAAATTACGAAACTGAAAAACATAACAACCCTTAAAATTCCTTACTATCCCTTACATCAAAAGAGCAGTACTTCTGACTGGAATATCGGATGAAAAGTCGAAGGAAACTTGCACTGAATAACAACTTTCAAAGTATCTAAATACTCACAAAAATACGCTTGATAAAAGAGAGAGAAAAAAAAATTGTTTTTGGTGTGATTTTGAATTCTAACATAAGCACCTATTTATAGAAAAATGCTAGAACACCAAAGTAGACTAAATTAAAAAAATATAATATTATTTTTATTATTTTCTCATTTCCTACGCCACCACACCAGCCACCACATTTGACAAAATAATTCAAGCACATGGTTTGAAAAGTAAAAGTGGGTCCCACCCATAATTTTAATAAAAATTATTTTATTTTCTGAAACTTCAACAATTCATAGAAAATAGCCCGTTTATCAAAAAAATACGAATTTTATGTCCATTCCACACGAAATTGAATTCTCTACAACTTTGCAGAAGAATTTTTTTTTCAAATTCCAGACCGAAAATATCCGAAATCCACAAACGGACGATTTTCAACACCGTTTCAACACCTTTTAAAAATCATAACAAATCATGCGTCAGTTTTCAACGGTTCAAAATTTGTGGGCATATACACAAATTATATATGTATAACATATCCAAAAATCACAACGATTCAACGGTCAGATCAGAATTATAACTCATGCAATAGAGCTTTAAGAACACCGATTTGATCTTTTAATACCTCCAATCCGATAAAATACTGATAAAATACCTCAACATTAATTTCTTTCATTTATAACCACATAAATAAATTCATCATTCATATCCACATTAAATAAATATTTTCTAATCATATGAATTAATAATTATTTATTCACAAATAATATTACAGAATCACAATAATGGCAACCAGACAGTTTCCAGGAAAGAGAGGGCTTTCTAATAAGGATTTCTCCTTACTGGCGCGTAATTAAGTGACCAAACCTCTCTTTGACAGAACTTTCTAGACATTGCCAATAATACTATCTAATAATATTATTCAAATAATATGAATTATTGATCTGATAATAAAAAATACTGTGCAGTGACAATTATTGAATAACAATAATATAAAATATCAATGTAGCAATTATTGAATCAATAAAATAAAATATTGAACAGTAATTACTGTAATAATTATTGAGTAGTGTCTTCTTACGTAATGATCAATAATTCAAAAATAATGTGCAAAATCGTGTGCTACTGTGTAACCACGCGTATTACTATATTTTAACCACCCGGTATTTCAACAGTGTTAACGGTAACAATTACGCCATTATTTATAAAAATTCAAATTTGTCGTTTTCTTCATCCGACAGTTATTCTATTATGGGGCTCACAAATGGCTGCGCCGTCGTATGAATATTCTCCGACAGAAAGAATATTCCCCGACCAAACGAATATTCCCTGACAACAATGATTATTTTATAACCACTTGCTTATTTTGAAAAATATTCATATATCACCCTTAACTTTAACTTTCTATCAATTTAACCATTTACTGAATAATAATTATAAGAAAAATTGAATACTTTTATTTCATAAAATTCGGGGTCTTGCAATCTCTCCTCCTTATAAAATTTCGTCCCCAAAATTTACGTACCTGATATTTCAAAGAGTTAAGAATACCTTGCTTTCATTTCATATTCCATCTTCCCTGTCATTATGATTTCTCCATTACTCATATACTGTATTTCAGATATCATTCTAGAATACAGCTTTAAAACAATGGTTAATTGACATATCATAATTTGTCAACTTAAGTAAGAAAATTCAGTTTAGGTAGGGCACACACTAGCGAAGGATATTACTCGTCTCTCCCTTTCTAGTTCTAATCCTGGATCTCCGCTAGAGATCATATCCCTAAGCTCTGATACCAACTGTGACAACCCCAAAATAGGTTCATTCCACCCAACCTATTCTGAGTCGCCAAATACATGGTACAGAAAATAATTACAACTTTATTGCAACAATTGTCGTGCAAAATACAACAACACATATGCTGCGAGTTTTGATACAAATATATACCAACTGTGACTCTCATCCCAACCTTGAATAACACGTCACAATGGCACCTTACATAAAGGTATAGTCAAAAACTATTTTAGAAATTAGAATCTTTGGGAAGTGTGTTGGGGTTTCGATACAGAAACGCATAGCGAAAATTAAAATTTAAAGCAATTTCGAAACCCTAAAACAGGATCCATGCGAAAAACAATTAATTCAGTGGTAAGAAATTATACCGATTGTAAAAGCTAGAATCAATGCGGTCGAATCTCCAACGCAATTCAAATGGACTGCGTCTCTACGGTATCCACACGAACGCTCCACACGAATCGTCCTACGATTTGCAGAAGAAGGAAACGTAGTACTAGCCACCAAGGATGAGGATTTTCTGAACTGTTTTCTCTAGTCTCTCTCTAAGAGCGACTAGGGTTTTTTTTTGTTTTGACGTAAAACCTAAAGTGACTGATATATATCATATATATAGCAGTTAGGAGGAATTAATCAAAGTTTAATGTTATTAAAATCCGAATTTATATACATCTTAATTAAGTCTTAATTAATTAATATACCTATATATAAATTATCCTATTAATTTAAATTCGTAATTTAAACTTATATCAATCATATTGACATATTTAAATCTTTATAATTTAAATTAATTTTCTTTTAATTACGTTCTTTGTGTGTGACCTTATAGGTTATTATTACGTTGACAATAACTTTAAAATCATATTATAAAGTTATAAACGGTGAGCGTCATTTAGTAATGCATCACTGCTACCCAAGTAATAATAAGATCGATGATTCGATGCAACCTTTTCGTGACCAATGTTTCAATGTAATTTAATCCTTTTAACCTTAATATCCTAGATTAAACTCGAGTTATGGAATGTGTCATACTCTTCATAATTTAATCTGAGTTTTCTTGATCAATGAGTAGACTATATGAAACAAATCACTATTTGAGCATGGCCATGCATTTCATAGTCCTACTCAATCAAGAGGCCTATGGATATCACCTATAAAATATAGGATGGTTAAATTCCATCTAGATCACTCATATTTCTCACACGATTCACAATGAACCCAATAATCACCTTTATAATCCACCCTATTAAATGTGACATTTGATGATATCAAAGTACATAAATTCTCGTGTAGTAATATAGCGGTTTCAGGTCGGAGGACCATTACATCATTGTCACTATGAGAATTGCTAATTACACTTCGCATAATGCTCCATATAGAATTCTCATGGTGGGTCTGTCCAGTACATCGTTCTCTAACATGTACCTATGCATTGACTTAATATCTCATATATTTATGACCAATGAGATTTGATCATCAGTCAATCCACATACTAGTCTCAATGCATCATTGTTGTCCCATCAACAATGATACTCGACTAGGGACATTTAAGAACAATGATACTAATTGTAATTATATAATCTCATGTTCAAGTCACATACTTGAAATTATATAATTTGTATCACTATTCTAAGGAATTTTATTATGTTAACAATTATATTACGCAGTAAATAAAACCATAATAAAATTATTTATTTATTCAATCAACAATAATATCAAATGTTAAGCAATTATATCAAATAATTGGCCTCTAGAGCATAAACTCTAACAAAGTGCTCAAGGAAACCTTCGTACATGGGAGCCTATGCGCCTAGGTTATGATAGATATCATATGTCCACAGAATTATCTTTGGTTGACCCAATAGACTCCAAAGAAAAATGAGAAGATTACTATCATGCTCTTTCCAATGGTGAGTCTTCTCTTGACATATAACTATCTCCACTGTCTCCAGTTGAAAATTATATTTCAAATAAACTCCAAAATCATATAGGTAGTGCTCATAGATATACTAAGCAAGTGGATATGCACAACCCCGTCTTATGATAACACGAGGTTGTATGTCATTAGACATTATGTATGATAGCGGCAAAATACCCTTCCAAAGTTGGGTTCACCACACCCTATACGATTCATCAAATATAACAACTAAATGATGTATAAAATACAGCACACTTTTCTATACTGTTTAGGGAGAACTCCACAGCTAGAGACCACCGTTCTATTCCCTTGTTACCCCCGCTCGATCTAGCTATACTCTTATTACCTGAAAAGAATTGTGAAGCAAAAGAGTGAGCTCAACTAGGCCAGTAAAGAATATTATAACTAAAGATAAATAAATTATCCATAGCCTTCAACAGTAATAAATCAGAGATTTAGAATATATGGTAGATGATAAAATTTTTCAACCATAGTTGCAGCGGAACGAACAATCCATTAGAAGAGTCAAATAGACCATAAAGTCTATTATTTTCTCTATGTTAAAAATCCACCAATAATGTTTTATCCCTGTAACATCAATCAACAGTTCTGGTCCACAATTATATGAATAACTCATAATCATAATTGTGATTCTAAATTCTTTTTCGCACCCAGGACGAAGATAATTTTCATCACCTGTCTTTACCTGAAACATCAACGATCATGGTTATACTAAATCACAGTTCCTCTTTATAATCATACTAACAAATTCATCTTTGCACTACGAGACAAAGATATTCGTCAACCGTTCATCTTTGCACTACTGACCAAAGATATTTAACAATATATCATCTTTGCACTACAGGCCAAAGATATTCATATCTCAAAGAAACACATAATCATTTCAGAATTTATATAAACCATAATTATAACCATGTTGATCAATTCACCTTTGCACTTAAGCTAAAGATATTCAATTATAACTTCAATGGTCATGATCATACCAGTCAATAATTCATCTTTGCACTACTAGCCAAAGAGAACTCATAGTCACGACCATACCAATAATCTACCCATCTTTTCACTCAAGTCAAAGATAAACATCATCATTAGGGTTATAAAAATGTTATATATGATAATAAAAATAATAAAATCTATATATAGATTTAATCTCAAGAGTAATATTCATAAATCAACTATAATTTGGTTAGAAAAAGAAACCAATTTTGTCGTGAATAGTAACTCGTGAATAGTAATTTTGACACAAAAAGGTAGAAATTTCACAATAAAATACATACCAATATTTTGGTATAGTAATATTGAAAGAATAACATTTCTTAAACTTATAAACAATTTATTTTAATTGTTTACACTTTACTAAATAATGCATTTAATTATCCTAAAATTTCAAACTCATAAGATTTCATCACCAATAACCAAAACCCTCATTAAAAATCTGCATATACCTCATATAGGATTCTCAAGCCATAAAATCCTATTTTCCAATTTTTTTACTTCACATAACATATTTAATTCATTTACTCATAACTAGTCCATTTTCATAAAAAATATCAAATCAGTACAAATAAATTTTCTTTTATGAGATTTAGTAGAATATAGTCCCATGTTGAACATATATTTTTCTCAAAATTTTTAAAAATCATTTACTATTTTTCATATGGCCAAAGCAGCCGAATATTTAGATATTTATTAAAAATTATACTTTTATACAAAAATTCCGAAATTTACAGAGTATACTTCTATCATGTACATGTACTCTCAATAAAAATTTCATAAATTTTGGAGTTAACCACAAGGAGTTATAAGCGGTTACTTTTAAAATAGTCTTTTCTCATTAAATTCACAACTCTTAATCTATACATAAAAAAAATTGTCATTTTTGGACACAATCAAGAAAAATTATCAAATTATTATTTCAAATTTTTTTAAAATTTTTGAAAGTCAGAAAAATTACGAAACTGAAAAACATAACAACCCTTAAAATCCCTACTATCCCTCAACTCAAAAGAGCAGTACTTCTGACTGGAATATCGGATGAAAAGTCGTAGGAACCTTGCACTGAATAACAACTCTCAAAGTATCTAAATACTCACAAAAATACGCTTGATAATATAGAGAGAAAGAAAACTTATTTCGGGTGTGATTTTCAATTCTAACATAAGCACCTATTTATAAGAAAATGCTAGAACACCAAAGGAGACTAAATTAATAAAATAAAATATTATTATTATTATTTTCTCATTTCCTACGCCACCACACCAGCCATCAAAGACCAGCCACCACATTTGACAAAACAATTCTAGCACATGGTTTGAAAAGTAAAAGTGGGTCCCACCCATAATTTTAACAAAAAATATTTTATTTTCTAAAACTTCAACAATTCATAGAAAATAGCCCGTTTATCAGAAAAATACAAATTTTATGTCCATTCCACACGAAATTGAATTCTCTATAACTTTGCAGAAGAAAGTTTTTTTCAAATTTCAGACCGAAAATATTCGAAATCTATAAACGGACGATTTTCAACACC
The DNA here is from genome assembly GCA_016801055.1 of Panax notoginseng. Taxonomy (NCBI): domain Eukaryota; kingdom Viridiplantae; phylum Streptophyta; class Magnoliopsida; order Apiales; family Araliaceae; genus Panax; species Panax notoginseng. The sequence continues at coordinate 212,286,418 of CM029017.1, read as the reverse complement.
GTTTTAACACCTTTTAAAAATCATAACAAATCATGCATTAATTTTCAACGGTTCAAAATTTGTGGACATATCCAAAAATCACAACGATCCAACGGTCAGATCAAAATTATAACTCATGCAATAGTGCTTTAAGAACACCGATTTGATCTTTTAATACCTTCAATCCGACAAAATACTGATAAAACATCTCAACATTAATTTCTTTAATTTATAACCACATAAATAAATCCATCATTTATATCCACATTAAAAAAATATTTCCTTATCATATAAATCAATAATTAATTATTCACAAATAATAATACAGAATCACAATAATGGCAACTAGACAGTTCTCAGGAAAGAGGGGACTTTCCAATAAGGATTTCTCCTTACTGGCGCGTAATTAAGTGACCAAACCTCTCCTTGACAGAACTTTCTAGACATTGCCAATAATACTATCTAATAATATTATTCAAATAATATGAATTATTGATCTGATAATGAAAAATACTGTGCAGTGACAATTATTGAATAACAATAATATAAAATATCAATGTAGTAATTATTGAATCAATAAAATAAAATATTGAACAGTAATTACTGTAACAATTATTGAGTAGTGCCTTCTTACGTAATGATCAATAACTCAAAAATAATGTGCAAAATCGTGTGCTACTGTGCAACCACGCGTATTACTGTATTTTAACCACCGAGTATTCCAACAGTATTAAAGGTAACAATTACGCCATTATTTATAAAAATTTAAATTTGTCGTTTTCTTCATCCAACAGTTATTCTGTTATGGGGTCCACAAATGGCTGCGCCGTCGTACGAATATTCTCCGACAGAAAGAATATTCCCCGACCAAACGAATATTCCCCGACAACAATGATTATTTTATAACCACTTGCTTATTTTGAAAAACATTCATATATCACACTTAACTTTAACTTTATATCAATTTAATCATTTACTGAATAATAATTATAAGAAAAATTGAATACTTTTATTTCATAAAATTCGGGGTATTACAATCTCCCATTCTTATGAAATTTCGTCCCCAAAATTTACGTACCTGGTATTTCAAAGAGTTGAGAATACCTTGCTTTCATTTCAGATTTCATCTTTTCTGTCATCATGATTTCTCCATTACTCATCTCCTGTATTTCAGATATCTTTCTAGAATACAGTTTCAAAACAAAGGTTAATTGACATATCACAATTTGTCAACTTAAGTAAGAAAATTCAGCTTAGGTAGGACACACACTAGCGAAGGATATTACTCGTCTCTCCCTTCCTAGTTCTAATCCCGGATCTCCGCCAGAGAACATATCCCTAAGCTCTGATACCAACTGTGACAACCCCAAAATAGGTTCATTCCACCCAACCTATTCTGAGTCGCCAAATACATGGTACATAAAATAACTACAACTTTATTACAACAATTGTCGTGCAAAGTATAACAACACATATGCTGTTAGTTTTGATACAAATATATAGCAACTGTGACTCTCATCCCAATCTTGAATAGCACGTCACAATGGCACCTTACATAAAGGTATAGTCAAAAACTGTTTTAGAAATTAGAATCTTTGGGAAGTGCTCAAGAAAACTTTCGTACATGGGAGCCCATGCATCTAGGTTATGATAGATATCATATGTCCACATAATTATCTTTGGTTGACCCAATAGACCCCAAAGAAAAACGAGAAGATTACTATCATGTTCTTTTCAATGGTGAGTCTTCTCTTGACATATAACTATCTCCACTGTCTCAAGTTGAAAATTATATTTTAAATAAACTCCAAAATCATATAGGTAGAGCTCATAGATATACTCAGCAAGTGGATGTGCACAACCCCGTCTTTTGATAGCACGAGATTGTATGTCATTAGACATCTTGTATGATAGCGGCAAAACACCCTTCCAAAGTTGGGTTCGCCTCACCCTATACGATTCACAAAATATAACTACTAAATGATGTATAAAATACAACACATTTTTTATACTGTTTAGGGAGAACTCCACAGCTAGAGACTACCGTTCTATTCCCTTACTACCCCCGCTCGACCCAGCTACACTCTTATTACCTGAAAAGAATTGTGAAACAAAAGGGTGAGCTCAAGTAGCCCAGTAAAGAATATCATAACTAAAGATAAATAAATTATCCATAGCATTCAACAGTAATAAATCAGAGATTTAGAATATATGGTAGATGATAAAATTTTTCAGCCATAGTTGCAGCGGAACGAACAATCCATTAGAAGAGTCAAATAGACCATAAAGTCTATTATTTTCTCCATGTTAAAAATCCACCAATAATGTTTTATTCCTGTAACATCAATCAACAGTTCTGGTCCACAATCATATGAATAACTCATAATCATAATTGTAATTCTAAATTCCTTTTCGCACCTAGGATGAAGATAATTTTCATCACCTGTCTTTACCTGAAATATCAATGATCATGGTTATGCCAAATCACAGTTCATCTTCATAATCATACTAACAAATTCAACTTTGCACTACGGGCCAAAGATATTCGTCAACCGTTCATCTTTGCACTACTGGCCAAAGATATTCAACAACAGATCATCTTTGCACTACAAGCCAAAGATATTCATATCTCAAAGAAACACATAGTCATTTCAGAATTTATATAAACCATAATTATAACCATGTTGATCAATTCACATTTGCACTTAAGCTAAAGATATTCAATTATAACTTCAATGGTCATGATCATACCAGTCAATAATTTATATTTGCACTACTGGTCAAAGAGAACCCATAGTCACGATCATACTAATAATCTACCCATCTTTACACTCAAGTCAAAGATAAACATCATCATTATGTTTATAAAAATATTATATATGATAATAAAAATAATAAAATTTACATATAGATTTAATCTCAAGAATAATATTCATAAATCAACTACAATTTGGTTAGAAAAAAAATCAGTTTTGTCGTGAATAGTAACTCGTGAATAGTAATTACGACACAAAAAAGTAGAAATTTCACAATAAAATACATACCAATATTTTGGTATAATGATATTGAAAGAATAACATTTCTTAAACTTATAAATAATTTATTTTAATTGTTTACACTTTACTAAATAATGCATTTAATCATCCTAAAATTTTAAACTCATAAGATTTCATCACTAATAACCAAAACCCTCATAAAAAATCTGCATATATCTCATATAGGATTCTCAAGCCATAAAATCCTATTTTTCAATTTTCTTACTTCACATAACATATTTAATTTATTTACTCATAACTAGTCTATTTTCATGAAAAATACCAAATTAGTACAAACAAATTTTCTTTTATGAGATTTAGTAGAATATAGTCCCATATTGAATATATATTTTTCTCAGAATTTTTAAAAATCATTTACTATTTTTCATATGGCCAAAACAGCTGAATATTTAGATATTTATCAAAAATTATACTTTTATACAAAAATTCCGAAATTTATAGGGTATACTTCTATCATATACATGTACTCTCAATAAAATTTTTACCAATTTTAGAGTTTACCACAAGGAATTATAAGCGGTTACTTTTAAAATTATCTTTTCACATAAAATTCACAACTCTTAATCTATATATCAAAAAAATCGCTATTTTTAGGCACAATCAAGAAAAATCATCAAATTATTATTTCAAATTTTTCCAGAATTTTTGAAGGTCAGAAAAATTACGAAACTGAAAAACATAACAACCCTTAAAATCCCTTACTATCCCTTACCTCAAAAGAGCAGTACTTCTGACAGGAATATCGGATGAAAAGTCGAAGAAACCTTGCATTGAATAACAACTCTCAAAGTATCTAAATACCCATAAAAATACGCTTGATAATATAGAGAAAAGAAAACTTGTTTCTGATGTGATTTTTAATTCTAACATAAGCACCTATTTATAGGAAAATGCTAGAACACCAAAGGAGACTAAATTAATAAAATATAATATAATTATTATTATTTTCTCATTTCCTACGCCACCACACCAGCCATCAAAGACCAGCCACCACATTTGACAAAACAATTGTAGCACATGGTTTGAAAAGTAAAAGTGGGTCCCACCTATAATTTTAATAAAAATTATTTTATTTTCTGAAACTTCAACAATTCATAGAAAATAGCCCGGTTATCAAAAAAATACGAATTTTATGTCCATTCCATACGAAATCGAATTATCTACAACTTTGCAGAAGAAAGTTTTTTTCAAATTCCAGACCGAAAATATCCGAAATCCACAAACGGACGATTTTCAACACCGTTTCAACACCTTTTAAAAATCATAACAAATCATGCGTTAATTTTCAACGGTTCAAAATTTGTGGACATATACTCAAATTATATATGTATAACATATCTAAAAATCACAACGATCCAACGGTCAGATCAAAATTATAACTCACACAATAGAGCTTTAAGAACACCGATTTGATCTTTTAATACCTTCAATCCGACAAAATACTGATAAAATAACTCAACATTAATTTCTTTCATTTATAACCACATAAATAAATCCATCATTTATATCCACATTAAATAAATATTTCCTTATCATATAAATAAATAATTAATTATTCAAAAATAATATTACAGAATCACAATAATAGCAACCAGACAGTTCCCAGGAAAGAGGGGGCTTTTCAATAAGGATTTCTCCTTACTGGCGCATAATTAGGTGACCAAACCTTTCATTGATAGAACTTTCTAGATATTGCCAATAATACTATCTAATAATATTATTCAAATAATATGAATTATTGATTTGATAATGAAAAATACTGTGCAGTGACAATTATTGAATAACAATAATATAAAATATTAACGTAGCAATTATTGAATTAATAAAATAAAATATTGAACAGTAATTATTGTAACAATTATTGAGTAGTGTCTTCTTACGTAATGATCAATAATTCAAAAATAATGTACAAAACTGTGTGCTACTGTGCAACCACGCGTATTACTGTATTTTAACCACCGAGTATTCCAACAGTGTTAACGGTAACAATTACGCCATTATTTATAAAAATTTAAATTTATCGTTTTCTTCATCCGACAGTTATTCTGTTATGGGGCCCACAAATGGCTGCGCCGTCGTACGAATATTCTCCGACCAAACGAATATTCCCCGACAACAATGATTATTTTATAACCACTTGCTTATTTTGAAAAACATTCATATATCACCCTTAACTTTAACTTTCTATCAATTTAATCATTTACTGAATAATAATTATAAGAAAAATTGAATACTTTTATTTTATAAAATTCGAGGTCTTACATAATTCGTGGTCGTGATACTAAAGAATATCCTTGGCTTGTAGTGCAGGGATGATTCGATGATGTGGATTAATTATTGAGCTGAGTCTCAGCAATAAAATATTAATTCATGGATGTGATAATAATGAATATCTTTGGCCGTAGTGCAACGATAATTTAATGATTACGAGCAAAAATTGTGATTTGGTATAACCATGATTTTTGATGTTTCAGGTGAAGACATGTGATGAAAATTATCTTCGTTCTGGGTGCGAAGAGAAATTTAGAATCACAATTGTGATTATGAGTTATTCACATGATCGTGGACGGGAATTGTTGATTGATGTTATAGGGATAAAATATTATTGGTGGACTTTTAACATAGAGAAGATAATAGACCTTATGGTCTATTTGACTCTTCTAATGGATTGCTCGTTCCGCTGCAACAATGGTTGAAAAGTTTTATTATCTATCATATGTTCTAAATCTCTGATTTATTATTGATGAACGCTATTGATAATTTAATTATCTTTAGTCAAGATATTCTTTACTGGGCTAGTTGTGCTCACCCTTTTGCTTCACAATTCCTTTCAGGTAATAAAAGTGTAGCTGGGTCGAGCGGGGTATTAAGATGATTAGAACGGTGGTCTATAGCTGTTGAGGTTCTCCCTAAATAGTATGAAAATAATTTTTATTGAGAAATTTAGATAAGTGTGTCGTATTGTATACGTCATTTGATATTTAATTTTGGTGAACTGAATAGGGTGAGGTGAACCCAACTTTAGAAGGGTGTTTTGCCACTATCATACAAGATGTCTAATGACATTCAACCTCGTGTTATCATAAGACAGGGTTGTGCGCATCCACTTACTGAGTATATCTATGGGCACTACCTATATGATCTTGGAGTTTATTTGAAATATAATATTCACTTGGAGACAATGGAGATAGTTATATGTCAAGAGAAGACTCACCATTGGAAAGAAGATGATAGTAATCTTCTCGTTTTTCTTGGGGGTCTATTGGGTCAACCAAGGATAATTCTGTGGACATATGATATCTATTATAACCTAGACACATGGCCTCCCATGCACGAAGGTTTCCTTGAGCACTTTCCAAAGATTTTAATTTTTAAAACAGTTTTTGACTATACTTTTGTGTAAAGTACCATTATAAGGTTGTGGTCGAGGCACTATGAGAGTTACATACATTTGTATTAAAATTCACAGTTAACTATGGTCGTATTCTATACGACAGTTCAACAGTTGTATAAATGAAGTTGTATTTAAATTTTGTACTATGTATCTGGCGACTCAGAATGGGTGATGTATACCTAATTTCGGGGGCATCGCATTTGGTATCAGAGCTTAGGGATATGGTCGCTGGCGGAGATAAGAGTCTAGAACTAGGAGGGGAGAGACGAGTTATATACTTCGCCAGTGTGTGACTTACCTAAGTTGAAATTGTTTATGTAATAAGTTGACAAATTGTGATATGTCAATTAACCTTTGTTTTGAAGATATATTCAAGAATGATATCTGAAATACAGGAGAAGAGCAATGGAAAAATCATGATACAGAGGATATAACCGGGAAGGTACAATCTGAAAAGAAAGCAAGGTATTCTCATCTCTTCGAATATCAGGTACGTACGTAAATTTCGAGGACGAAATTTTATAAGGAAGGGAGATTGTGAAATCCCGAATTTTATGAAATAGAAGTATTCAATTTTTTTCTATTTTGGAAAATAGTTAAATTGATAAAAGTTTAAAGTTAAGGGTAATATATGAATTTATTTTGCAAAGTAAGCAAGTTGATATAAAATATTCTTTTTATCTGGGAATATCCGTACGACGGTACAATTATTGGTGAACCCCACAACGGAATTATTATCGGATTGTGAAAATGACAAAAATATTTTTATGAGAATAACGACGGAAGTTTTACCGTTAAAACTGTTGAACTACTCGGTAGCAAAAGTACTGTAATACGCGTGGTTGCATAGTAGCATACGGTATTGATTGTTGATGTTTACATGATAAGTCACTCAGTTTTATTTTATTAGTATTATTAATATAATAAAACAGAAAATCTTTTTATATAAAACAGAATACTTTTATAAAGTTATTCTATAAATAGAATATATTATATTTTATTATGCATAGTGTTGCATAGTGTCTGTATAGTATTTTGTGTAGTAAAATCTTTTTATATAAAACATAATACTTTTATAAAGTTATTCGTTTTATTAGATTATAAATAGAATATATTATATTTTATTTAAAAGATTTTACTTTAAATATGGACCGTCCGATTAAAAGTAAATCAATCTAGACCGCTCATGAATTAGTTACTATGCAGTCCATTTTTCTAAAAATAAAAGCTCGTTCTTTCATTATTTCTTACGATTTCACTGAAACTCTAGAGAGAGAAACTATAGAGAGAGTTCTTCTTCTATAATCTTGAGCGTATTTCTTTAGAGTTTAAGAAAGCTTTGTGCGTAGTACAAGTTTTCTTCGAGTATATCCTCGCCCTATCAGTCGGAATACTCTTCTTTCAAAGGTAGGTGATATTATTTGTTGTACTTTTAAGGGGTGCTATTTCTTTCGTATTCATGAAGAGAACTTCTATTATTCCATTCCTTATTATTCTGTTGGAATAATCTGTTCATGCGAAGTACCGCATACATGGTGAAATTTTTCGAATATTTTGTTCTTTATTATTCTGTCGGAATATCCTGTCTGTGCGTTTACGCCGGACCTGGTTCCATTATTTATTATTCTGTCGGAATATCCTGTCTGTGCGTTTATGCCAGACCTGGTTCCATTATTTATTATTCTGTCAGAATATCCTATCGGTGCGTTTACGCATGACTTGGTTCCATTATTAATTTTTCTGTTGAAATAACCTGTCTGTGCGGTCTATCGCATGCTTGGTGAATTCTTTTGTTATTCCATTCTTTATTATACTCAGTTGGTTAAAATTTTGGCTTTTATACTCCATGAAATTAGTGGAATATCTTTGATATTTGCGCTTCATCCAGTATCTTTTCATAAAAATATTCTTCTGAGCATTCTTGAATTTTACTATACAAAGAAGTATCATGTTGACAATTTGGACATTATTGAGTTCAGGATAAATTAACTTATAAATCTTTAAAATTTATTCTTGAACTTGTTTGTCGAATTATTATGTCATCGTCATGATGAGTTATGTTAGTTATTATGTGAAAACATGAAAGTTTCTGAGAAATCACAAAGGGTTAAAAATCAGATTTTGGTGAAAATGGAACATGAAATTCAATTGACCAAATCTCCTATTATATTTCGAATTTTTGAGTGTGGTCAAGTTCTAGAGTTAGATCTATGAGTTTTCTAACTTATCCAAGTAGAATCACTGTAAAAGGTGTTGTAGATTTTCGTGTGGACTGATTTTAGCAAAGGGGTCAAAAGCTGTAAATTACAAAAAGGCTACTGCCCAGAAGTTTAAAAGGGCATTTTCGGCCACTTAAATTGTGAGAAAAATTTTGACCTTTTGGTACATAGAAATATATGGTATAAAGTACCTCCTGTCCAAAAATGAGCTCATTCCGACTTAAAATGAGCAAGTTATGACCATTTCAATATTTAGGTTTTTCCGACAGAAAACGCTATAACTGGAGTTCTATAACTCTGATGACCATGAAATTTAAACTGGAAGCTCACGTTAACATGTGTAAGATCCTGCCAAGATTTGGGAATTTCTGGAGTTAACCTTGAGGTAGCTAATTTCTTAAGGAATTAATTAGAAATTAATTTTTGAAAAATAGTAAATGAATTTTAAAAATTTCGAGAAAAATATATGTTCAATATGGGACTATATTCTGCTTAATCCTGGAAAAGAATAATTTTTGGGAATAATTTGATATTTTTCATGAAAATAGTTTAGTTACGAACATATGAATTAAATATGTTATGTGAAGTTAAAAAATTGGTAAATAGGATTTTATGGCTTGAAAATTCGATATAAGGTATATACAGATTTTTGATGAGTAATTTGATTATTGGTGATGAAAACTTATGAGTATGACATTTTTGAATGATTAAATGCATTATTTGGAAAAGTGTAAACAATTAAATTAAATTGTTTATAAGTTTAAGGAGTGATTAAAATATTGTTATAATATTAATAATAATAGATTATGCTTTTATTAAGTGATTGTTAATGCTTGGATAAATTTAAACTCTTTAATATTTATCTTTGATTTAGTTTGACTAATGCTTATAATATTGTCATCGTCCTCATGTTTATAATATGTTGAAAGTCATCTGTGGCCTGTAGTGCATAGATGGACTTGGTATGATTATGACCAGGGGTTATTCGGTATAATCATGACCGTAATGTTACAAATGATGTGGAAAAAGTCCTCATTGGCCCGTAGTGCATTGATGGACAGTTTTTGGTATGATTATGGCTATGGATTCTCTTCGGCCAAGGGTGCAAAGATGAATTATTTTATGGCATGATCAGGACCGTTGATGAAAACACGATTATCTTTGGCCCGTAGTGCATGGATAATTCGTGGTCGTGATACTAAAGAATATCCTTGGTCTATAGTGCAGGGATGATTCGATGATGTGGATTAATTATATAGCTGAGTCTCAGCAATGAAATATTAATTCACGGATGTGATAATAATGAATATCTTTGGCCGTAGTGCAAAGATGATTTAATGATTACGAGCAGGAATTGTGATTTGGTATAACCATGATTTTTGATATTTCAGGTGAAGACAGGTGATGAAAATTATCTTCGTCCTGGGTGCGAAGAGGAATTTAGAATCACAATTGTGATTATGAGTTATTCACATGATCGTGGACAAAAATTGTTGATTGATGTTATAGGGATAAAACATTATTGGTGGACTTTTAACATAGAGAAGATAACAGACCTTAGGGTCTATTTGACCCTTCTAATGGATTGCTCGTTCCGCTGCAACTATGGTTGAAAAGTTTTATTATTTACCATATGTTCTAAATCTCTGAATTATTATTGATGAAAGCTATTGATAATTTAATTATCTTTAGTCGTGATATTCTTTACTGGGCTAGTTGTGTGACGCCCCCAAAATAGGTTCATTCCACCCAACCTATTCTGAGTCGCCAAATACATGGTACAGAAAACAACTACAACTTTATTACAACAATTGTCGTGCAAAATACAACAACACATATGCTGTGAGTTTTGATACAAATATATACCAACTGTGACTCTCATCCCAACCTTGAATAGCACGTCACAATGGCACCTTACATAAAGGTATAGTCAAAAACTGTTTTAGAAATTAGAATCTTTGGGAAGTGCTCAAGGAAACCTTCGTATATGGGAGGCCATGCTTCCAGGTTATGATAGATATCATATGTCCACAGAATTATCCTTGGTTGACCTAATAGACCCCAAAGAAAAATAAGAAGATTACTATCATATTCTATCCAATGGTGAGTCTTCTCTTGACATATCATTATCTCCACTGTCTTTAATCGTGAATTATACTTCAAACAAACACCAAGATTATAGAGGTAGTGCTTATAAATATACTCAGCAAGTGGATGTGCACAACCCTGTCTTATAATAACACGAGGTTGTATGACATTGGACATCTTGTATGATAGTGGCAAAACACCCTTCCAACGTTGGGTTCGCCTCACCCTATTAGATTCATCAAATATAACTACTAAATGATGACCACCGTTCTATTTTCCTGTTACCCCTACTCGACCCAGCTACACTCGTATTACCTGAAAGAAATTTTGAAACAGAAGGGTGAACACAACTAGCTCAGTAAAGAATATCATGACTAAAGATAAATAAATTATCAATAGCCTTCAACAGTAATAAATCAGAGATTTAGAACATATGGTAGATGATAAAATTTTTTAACTATAGTTGCAGCTGAACGAGCAATCCATTAGAAGAGTCAAATAGACCATAAAGTCTATTATCGTCTCTACATTAAAAGTCCACCAACAATGTTTTATCCTTATAACATTAATCAACAGTTCCTTTCCACAATTATATGAATAACTCATAATCATAATTATAATTCTAAATTCTTCTTCGCATCTAGGGTGAAGATAATTTTCATCACATGTCTTTACCTGAAACATCAAAGATCATGGTTATACCAAATCACAGTTCCTGTTTCTAATCATACTAACAATTTTATTTTTGCACTACGACCAAAGATATTCATCAACAGATCATCTTTGCACTACAGGCCAAAGATATTCAACAACAGGTCATCTTTGCACTACGGGCCAAAGATATTCATCAATAATTCATCTTTGCACTACAGGCCAAATATATTAATATCTCAAAGAAATATATAATCATTTCAGAATTTATATAAACAATAATTAAAACCGTGTTGATCATTTCACCTTTGCACTTAAGCTAAAGATATTCAATTATAAATTCAATGGTCATGATCATACCAGTCAACAATTTAACTTTGCACTACTGGCCAAAGGGAACCCATAGTCATGATCATACCCAAAATCTACCCATCTTTACACTCAAGTCAAATAGAAATATCATCATTAGGGTTATAAAAATATTATATATAATAGTAAAATCAATATAATCAAAATATCTAGATTTAATCTCAAGAGTAATATTCATAAATCAACTATAATTTGGTTAGAAAAAGAAACCAATTTTGTCATGAATAGTAACTCGTGAATAGTAACTTGTTTCGTGAATATTAACTCATGAATAGTAACTCGTAAATAGTAACTCATGAATAGTAAACTCGACACAAAAAAGTAAAAATTCTACAATAAAATTTATACCAATATTTCGGTATAATGATATTGAAATAACATTTCTTAAGCTTATAAATAATTTATTTTAATTGTTTACACTTTACTAAATAATGCATTTAATCATCCTAAAATTCTAAACTCATAAGATTTCATCACCAATAACCAAAACCCTCATCAAAAATCTGCATATACCTCATATAAGATTCTCAAGCCATAAAATCTTAGTTTCTAATTTTCTTACTTCACATAACATATTTAATTCATTTACTCATAACTAGTCCATTTTCATGAAAAATACCCTTAAAATCCCTTACCTCAAAAGAGCAGTACTTCTGACTGGAATATCGGATGAAAAGCCGAAGGAACCTTGCACTGAATAACAACTCTCAAAGTATCTAAAAACTCACAAAAATACGCTTGATAATATAGAGAGAAAGAAAACTTGTTTCTGGTGTGATTTTCAATTCTAACATAAGCACCTATTTATAGAAAAATGCTAGAACATCAAAGGAGACTAAATTAATAAAATATAATATTATTATTATTATTTTTTCATTTCCTACGCCACCACACCAGCCATCAAAGACTAGCCACCACATTTGACAAAACAATTCTAGCACATGGTTTGAAAAGTAAAAGTGGGTCCCACCCATAATTTTAATAAAAATTATTTTATTTTCTGAAACTTCAATAATTCATAGAAAATAGCCCGTTTATCAAAAAAATACGAATTTTATGTCCATTTCACACGAAATTGAATTCTCTACAACTTTGCAGAAGAATTTTTTTTTCAAATTCCAGACCGAAAATATCCGAAATCCACAAATGGACGATTTTCAACACCATTTCAACACCTTTTAAAAATCATAACAAATCATGCGTTAATTTTCAACGGTTTAAAATTTGTGGACATATACTCAAATTATATATGTATAACATATCCAAAAATCACAACGATCTAATGGTCAGATCAAAATTATAACTCACGCAATAGAGCTTTAAGAACACCGATTTGATCATTTAATACCTCCAATCCGACAAAATACTGATAAAATACCTCAACATTAATTTCTTTCATTTATAACCACATAAATAAATCCATCATTTATATCCACATTAAATAAATATTTCTTTATCATATAAATCAATAATTAATTATTCACAAATAATATTACAGAATCACAATAATGGCAACCAGACAGTTCCCAAGAAAGAGGAGGCTTTCCAATAAGGATTTCTCCTTACTGGCGCGTAATTAGGTGACCAAATCTCTCCTTGACAGAACTTTCTAGACATTGCCAATAATACTATCTAATAATATTATTCAAATAATATGAATTATTGATCTGATAATGGAAAATACTGTGCAGTGATAATTATTGAATAACAATAATATAAAATATCAACGTAGCAATTATTGAATTAATAAAATAAAATATTGAAAAGTAATTACTGTAACAATTATTGAGTAGTGTCTTCTTACGTAATGATCAATGATTCAAAAATAATGTGCAAAACCGTGTGTTACTGTGCAACCACGCGTATTACTGTATTTTAACCACCGGGTATTCCAACAGTGTTAACGGTAACAATTACGCCATTATTTATAAAAATTCAAATTTATCGTTTTCTTCATCCGACAGTTATTCTGTTATGGGGCCCATAAATGGCTGCGCCGTCATACGAATATTCTCTGACAGAAAGAATATTCTCCGACCAAACGAATATTCCCCGACAACAATGATTATGTTATAACCACTTGTTTAGTTTGAAAAACATTCATATATCACCCTTAACTTTAACTTTCTATCAATTTAATCATTTACTGAATAATAATTATAAGAAAAATTGAATACTTTTATTTCATAAAATTCGGGGTCTTACAAGTTGTTCTCACCCTTTTGTTTCACAATTCCTTTCAGGTAATAAAAGTGTAGCTGGGTCGAGCGGGGTATTAAGAGGATTAGAACGGTGGTCTATAGTTGTTGAGGTTCTCCCTAAATAGTATGGAAATAATTTTTATTGAGAACTTTAGATAAGTATGTCGTATTGTATACGTCATTTGATATTTAATTTTAGTGAACTGAATAGGGTGAGGTGAACCTAACTTTAGAAGGGTGTTTTGCCACTATCATACAAGATGTCTAATGACGTACAACCTCGTGTTATCATAAGACAGGGTTGTGCGCATCCACTTGCTGAGTATATCTATGGACACTACCTATGTATGTCAGGAATAAACATGTGAATGATATTCCTATTTAATATATGATTTGATTATGATATATATGAATGAATATGCAAGTATGTTTGCATAAAGAAAAGCTGTAAAGTCCTTTGATAGATAATAGAAATATATGTACAAGGACTTAGAATGAATTGATCAAATATGTTAGGTTGATCCTACATAAGCAAAACAGCTTTGTAAAGTCCTTAAAAAGAAATGATGTACAAGGACTATAAACATAGAAAGATCAAGCTTGTTAGGTTGATCTTATGATGTAATAGATAGGCTTGTCTGATCGTCGAGCACTGCACCAGAAGTCGTAGTCTGCCAGGAGAGTAAAAGATAACTCGGGAGCTATCGAGGCAGATAGTGAGATCTCGGAGTTCGTAGACTTCCAGGGGAAACGAAGAAGGATCGTAGTGTGTCGAGAAGAGCTTTCTCGGGATTGTAGTTTGCTGAGGAAGTCACGTTCAGAATCATAGAGACAGTCTGTCTATAAGCCGAACGATCATCTGCCAAAGCCAAGTATGAAATGAAGACTACGCTCAGAGTCGTAGAGTCTAACGATGCCAAGACAAGGATCGTAGACTACACTCTGAGATCGTAGAGTCCACTGAATGAATACAGAGATCATAGACAGGCAAGATCAGATGAAGACAACAAGCACAAGGCAGAATCGTAGAGTGTCGAGATCTGATCTCGGGATCGTAGTGTCTGCAAAGCCAAAGCTGAATCGTAGAGTGCATGACTACATCTCGGGATCGTAGTGTCTGCAAAGCCAAAGCTGAATCGTAGAGTGCAGAACTACGACTCCAACAGAAGTGCTCACAATGCTAAGTCAGAATCGTAGAGTAGATACGATTCTCAAGAATGAGCACTCCCAGAATATCCAAAGGTACGAAGTCTCTGGTTGGCACCACAAAGATGCAATCCACAGTAAGGGAACCAGAAAGCACTCAACGACTGGCATGCAAGCTAGCAGAAGAACTAAGCAACAATCCAATCAGCATCAAGATTGGGTTGAAAGGTCATTCGTGATGAAGTCTTCCACAAGATGATACATAGAAGACTTCAGCAGCTGACTAAGGAAAAGTCAGCTTATGCAGTAGCTGTCAACAGAATAGAAGACAACGGTCTTGGAAGAAACCAAGATCGTAGTGTTTGCCAGACAAGAAAGGACTGATGGAAGGTGAACCGAGATACTGGTCAGCCTCTGATAAGCAAGGCTAAAGTGATTAAGTGATGGGTCAGATCATGATGATAAGTGAACGGGAGATCACAAGGAGAAAGTAAGCTGGACGCACCACAAATCTGAAGTGTCTTGATATTCAAAAGGGGACCAGAGCTAGGAATTAGGCCATCAGTATCTGAGAACAGTCGAAGCAAATAGAAGTATTGAAGCACTGCACAATACAAGAAGAGGTGTTCTACACTGAAGATCCAATCAACACTCTTCCAGATCGTAGTGTTAACTCTTCTAGTCAACGAGCAACACTCAACAAGACACTACGATCAGGTCCTTGAAGACATGCATCAGAATCGTAGAGTTCAAATACCTGAAGACTGAAGCAGTGGCAACGGTTCAATCTGAAGGATAATATTCAAACAAGTGCTTATTGAGAGCATCGATGCAAAAGGACAACCTCTGATCTAGAAATCAGAAGTAATAAAGTCTTCAACCTGCCCAAGACAGTAAAGTGATACATCTGACAGGGTAGGTGAAAAAAGTAGACTGCAGTGTCAGATAAAGTATGACAAGTCACATCAAGCAGTCTACATCAAGCAACTCGAGATCTGTGAAGACATTTGAATAGCTTCCAACGGCTACTTTCCAACGGAAAGATTGGGAAGGTGTATAAATAGAGAAGAGCTTCAAAGATCAAAGGTTACTGGAGTTGTGAGTTTTGGAGAGAAGGTGGACTGATTGAATCAAGAGATAGTGAGTAAAGGGGCTCACTCCACGATCCACCAAGAACACTCAGAAGTCAGATCAACAAAGAAGTAGAAGTGTGAGTTCTACTATGTAGAAGTGAGAGTTCTATTACATGAAGAGTGTTCTGAACTGTCGAGAGAAAGAAGAGCATCATGCAATCTGGATGTCCATCATGGGAAGACTCTAAGTACATTAGAGAAGAGTCTACAGTCAGCTTAGCAAGTCCATCACGGGAAGGCATCGAGTAGCAAGAAGGGAGATTACAAAAGCCATCTTGATGTAAAGCATGAGAAAGCTTCTAAGTACCATGCAGAAGAGCTTACAATCATCTTAGAAGTCTCTCATGTGCAGCCATCAAGTACCAAGGAGAAAGATCTTTAAGGCAGTACATCAAGGGGTCATCCAGAGTAGTTGAGCAACCTAAGAAGCTGAGCATCATGCAACACTCAACTGCTCTTCAAGGATGATCAAGTCAAGCTGCTAAGGATAGAAGATGTTCAGAGCATGAAGATATCTTAGCAGCTCAGCACCGAATCCAACAACAACAAACAACAACTCAACAAAGCCAGGGCCTGAGGGGTCCTTGTCCAGTGGGACTAAATGAAGCAGGGCCAGAGGGTCCTTGTCCGGAGGGACTAAACAAAGCAGGGCCAGAGGGTCCTTGTCCAGAGGGACTAAACGAAGTTCCAAGCCTGCTGGGCTTGAAGAGTTCCTAGGGAACTAGAGGAGTCCCAAGGCTGCTGGTCTTGAAGAGTTCTCAGTGAATTGAAGTCCCAAGGCTGCTGGCCTTGAAGGAATCGTAGAGATTCAGGGTGCTGCCCTTCCTTAGTGGAAATCCTGCTAGTTGAAAGCAGAAGAGTGGATTAGGAGCTTGAGTCTCTGAACCACTTAAAACCCCTTGTGTCTTTTATATTATGTCATTTACATTATGTCTATAACTGCTATGTATGTCTTAACTGCTTACAACTAAACTAACCTAATGAACAATGTATGTATGACTATGAATATATCAATGAAGGGGAATCTTTTACTTATTCCGATGTGCTTGAAAAGATTCTATGTTTGTCATATACTCAAATATGAACAACACATCATAATTCAGAAAAGTATTTGAAAAGAAAAGGATCTATTCAACCCCCCTTCTAGATCTATTGTGCCCTCTAGGAACTAACAATTGGTATCAGAGCAGGTTCTCGTGCTATATTCAAAAGCTAATCGCTTTGAGTCTGATCCCAGGCACTAACATTGTTCTAAACTTAGTTTAGTAGTAAATAACTTGTTATATGCAGAAGAGCTCACAAGTTGGAAATATTGTGTATAGGTAAAAATGTGTATACACCTGAAGCTGCTCAGATTGGTCCATATCCTCGATCGTTATATCAACAAGACCAATCCTAGCCTGCAGTCAATCTTGTAGTCTAAAGACCAAACGAGAGAAAGAGAGCAAGAGACATCAGTGACAAAGAGTAAAGCATTCATCAGTCTGAAAGATGAAGAGGTCTCACTTACTAAGAAATGCTGATCGAGAGGAGGAAGATCTTCTCAATCTTATGAGTGACCAACCAACAACTGGGTGCTATCTCTGTAAACTCAAAGATGTCAAAGATCCTAATGCCACGATTCTCTTGATCTACATCTTCAAGACCATGACTGACTGATAAAAGGCCTACAAGAGCATTAAGTTGAAAGGAGTAAAAGTAAAAGCTATGCACATCAATACTTGAACTTAGTATATCTAAGGTAAATGACTGTTTCGTAACTGACAATAAAAAGGTACGGTTCCTCACCATTATTAATGTGTACATCATATTTGCACCATTTTATGAATTATGACAGTATTCTGTTAAGTCATAATCTACCTAAAAAGGTGAAGAGAGAAAG
The DNA here is from genome assembly GCA_016801055.1 of Panax notoginseng. Taxonomy (NCBI): domain Eukaryota; kingdom Viridiplantae; phylum Streptophyta; class Magnoliopsida; order Apiales; family Araliaceae; genus Panax; species Panax notoginseng. The sequence goes on along the minus strand of CM029017.1, from coordinate 212,268,300 downwards.
TAGTCTGAAGACGGAAAATTCGAATGTCTATAAACTTTCTCTTTAACCAAGTTTTAGGCTGAAGATTACATCTTGAAGAAAATCTGAAATAGATCATAAGAGTATCACAGACCAAATAGACTTTATGTTAAGTAATCATTGCTGGTGTACCAGTACGAATGTACAAGCCTATGTTCTAAGTGTTTGACAACACACAGAGAATAATCAGTTCCACAAGAGGATCTTGCTGATTTGTAGAAACTGATCACATCCATAAATCAACTAGATACTCATAAATCGTAGAGTTGATTCATACTCTGTGAACACTTAAACACTGTGAACAGAGTCCAGTAAATGATGAAACCATCACAGATAGTGTGTTATTAAATTCCACATCCCACACACTCATCAACATGCATCTCGAAATATATTGTCTCAAGATAGTTGCATGCATGAATAGGTCTGTTGGTGATGAACATGATGATTATCCAGTTAAGAGGAATAGGGGTTTAGAAAACTAACCTAGCAGGACCCATTCAACAATGGGGACCAAAAGTAGAAATTACTTAAACCTGCAGGTACCTGGTCAATCTGACCACACTAAGGAATGCTGAAGCCGAAGACTTCATTCAATAGGACTCAACCAGCAGAAGGCTAAGGACTGTTCAAAGATAAGTTTGATAAGATTTATATATGTCCAAGCCTGTCCTTGAAGACCCTCTGAGCTAACCGAAATGGAGCTCACATGGCTGCAAATCTGTATATGGGAGCATGCCATGCAACAGAAGATAAAGAGGATTCTATGTGCCCATATCAAGAGGAATACGCTTTATGGAAAGGATCCTCAAGGAAAGCTCACAACAGGAGATCATTGAGCTTAAGTCAAAAGGAGTTCTCTACGAAGCAGAACTTCTCAAAGCAAAGGACTATCAAAGAAGACTACGTTCGTAGCACTGTCAACAGATCGTAGAGTGATCAATCCTGAAAGTACTCATCTCTACGATACAAGAAAAATCAAGCAATGATGATGATTCTAGTCAGAAGGAGAAGTGTTGGGCAGCCTTCAAATGATCATGAAAAAGGAATCACATCTATCTGAGATGACAGCATCAACAATGGGGGAGCAGTGAACTGTTAAGGAATAACAGCACTATTAAATCTGGGAAAGATGTACCAGCTGCAGAGTCCCAAAACTTTTTGTGGCTGATGAACCAAATGAAGATCCATAGTCAGTAGGAACGTCTCAAAACGTACTACTGATAACCCTTCAGCTACCTAATCTAGAATCGTGAAGTTTCTACGATCAAACACATGAGCGTAGTGTAAGAGCAGAAGGACACCACGATCTCAGCAATGCAGATATCCTGAGCTGGTAGAAAGACCTCCCTATCAGAAAAGATCTAATGAGATGATAGTACAAACCACTACCATAGTATTTCACCTGGAAAGCATCTCAGGGACAAACCTGACCCTTAGCTCTCTCTAAGAGGTTGGCCCTTCCTGAGCTACCTTATCCCAGAAGGAATACTTGTTCTAGCTCATCTCAAAAGAATCTAGTCAGTCAACGATCGTAGAGTTGAGTTTGAAAAGGACTAAACGATCGTAGTGCAACTGCAGTGATCGTAGAAGACAACTCAACGATCGTAGTTCTCCCAAAGGGTTCTCCAGTTCACAAGGAACATGAAGAGTGAGACATCTGCTAAGCCATTCAAGTTAAGGAGATAAGTTCGAATACATCAGTGATTGAGCTACGCTGCATCAAAGTAAGGAGGAAAGACGAAGCCATCCACTGCAGCATCTCTCAGAAATTGATCATTGAGTAAAAAAGAGAAATCGTAGAGTCCATAGCCATCTCATCATACAACTCTATGAATCAAAAAAAGTCAATGGTCAAAGTCACGTCAATTAAAACTTCCACTCCTCTGATAACTGAAAAGTTGTAGGGAGTTACAGCTCATTACTGGGCAACGTGCAACCAATGGATAGTTGACACATCACTGAGTATGCAGAGTTAGAAAGAACTGCCATAAAGACAAATTTAAATCTGCAGAATGTTACCAAAAGATATCGAACCTTTCTCCCTCTCATTTTCAAAACCCTAGAAAGTTTTTCATGAGCAAAATCAGTTAACCTCCAGAGCCTTACCAACCAGACAGCCATCTCGCATAAATCTCTCTATATCTAACACCCACATTCTTCAAACTATTCAAAATGGAAAACTGGCAAGTAATCACTGGTATTCAGCTTGGAATCAAATTGTTTGAGAAATCTGAAAAGAAGTTCAGGGATATTCTCGAGCTTGTAAAGAAGGCTGGATTTTCAGAATGCCTTGAGGCAAATACTCGAGTCTACTACAACCTGGTTAAAGAATTCTACTCAAACGTCTCTATAAATTCGGAAACCCTTACTACCAAGGTTAAAGGTCAGTCTCTCAAGTTAAAATCTTCTGACCTCAATCAATGCCTAGGTTTTCCTAACCAAGGGCTAAAGAACCTTGATAATGTCAACACTGAACTAGCAAAGGAAGTTATGGGGTATCAAAGAAACCCTAGTTTCAAGGACATGAAGAAAAAGGAGTTTCCTGAGCAATATGAGTTCCTTGCTGAAATAGTTGGAAAATGCATACTATGTAAAAACACTGCACATGACACAGTGATCGACCAACAGTTGAAAATCATGTCAACAATTGTTCTTAAGAAACAAATCGACTTTGGAGCTATCTTGTTTGACCAGATCTCCAAGTGGGTAGAGAAGGCTGAGAAGAAGCCCCTAACCAAGGTATTTCATGGGAGGCTGCTGAGTATCATACTAAAGAAAAAGCTAGGAGGAAAAATCAAGGATGATGAGGGAGAAGCCCTGAATGTGCACAAAGTAATGTCTCCACAGTTATTTGAGAACTGGAAAAAGAACCCCAAGGAGAACAAAAGGATGATAGCTGGGAGCAGCAGTAGAGCCTCTGCAAAGAAGAGGAAGATAATAAAGACAGAGAGCTCTGAGTCCAGTAACTCTACAGCAGCTGAAATCACACCAGCCAAGAAGAAATCAAAAGTGGTGAAAAGTGCTGGTGATGTGAAGAAAGCCTAGACCCCACTAAGGAGAGTCTCCTCCCTGAACAAGGATAAGGAAAAAAAGGCCCAAACTGCTGAAACCACAAAAAGAAGAAGCAGCAGGTTGCTTCAAGGGGCAGTCAGCAAGAAAGCTAAGGTGGATGACAAACCAGCCTTAGCTTCTCAAATCAATACATCTGCTAAAGAAAGGGACGTAGAGTCAGCAGAAAAGAAAGATACTGAAGATGTAGTCCAGTCCCCACAGTCAGCATCCAGCAATGAAAGTGAATCTAATGTGATGAAAGAAAGTGCAACAACTGCTGATGAAGAAGAAAAATGCTCAAGCCCCATAGCCAACTCTCAGAGAAGTCTCTCTGATGATGAAAAATAAACTCAAGATGACCAAAGTGCATCCCCAAATGAAACTGCCCCAACCAGCCCAGAGAATGAGTCAGAAAATGCTATTCAAGAAGAAGAAGAAGAACATGTCCCCTTAAACCAAGAAAGCTTTCATGATGGCTCAGAAAGTGATGAGTCCAAGAAAGAAGAATCTGCCCCTGCCAGTGTTGAACTCCAAAGAAGTATGTCTGATGAGCAAGAAGAGTCAGAGCCTGAAGAAGAAGAAGTATCTGTGTCTCCAATAGTTGAACCTTCTCGAAGAAGAAAGAGCTCCAGGCTGCAAGCCAAGTTTGTCTCCAAGAGGAACAGTGACCAATCAAATGCCATCATTGATTTAAGTGATGATGAGTCTGTATCCCCAAGAGAAAGTGCTGAAGATGAAGCCAACAGTGAAGAAGAAGAATCCAAGGAAAGTCTTGCTGAAGATAGTTCAGATGAAATTCAGCAAAAAGGATTCTCTGTTGAAGATGCTCAAGAAGAGTCTGAACATGAATTGCAACAAGAAGACCTCTCTGCTGAAGCTGATCTAGATGGCTCTGGTTCTGAGAAGAAAGAAAGAGGAAATGATTCCAACTCTGAAGATCAGGAATCAGAAAACTCAGAACTTCACCCTGTTCTCTCACCTGCAAGATTAATCAGGAGAATAGTAGTAGAAGTTCCCAATGAACCATCAGAGACTCCTCCTGACAGATGGGAAAACCATGGAGGTGAACAGATCAGAATAGTAAGAATGACCTCTTTTGACATGGTCAAGAACTGGAACAACATGGAAATGGATCACACAACCATTCTCTGCAACCCTGATGATTTGCTAATGAGATGGTTCTTCCAGTGGATGCCATGGTTAAAGGCCCTTACTGAAAAAGATGGAAGCTACTTCAGTTGGTGTTACAAGACCTTTCCAAGCATGGAACTGGTGGCTCAAAAGAAATTTGCCACCAAGCTAATCACAAACCAGCCTCACTTCAAGGTCTATAGACAAGCTGAAGATCAGGAATCAGAAAACTCAGAACTTCACCCTGTTCTCTCACCTGCAAGATTAATCAGGAGAATAGTAGTAGAAGTTCCCAATGAACCATCAGAGACTCCTCCTGACAGATGGGAAAACCATGGAGGTGAACAGATCAGAATAGTAAGAATGACCTCTTTTGACATGGTCAAGAACTGGAACAACATGGAAATGGATCACACAACCATTCTCTGCAACCCTGATGATTTGCTAATGAGATGGTTCTTCCAGTGGATGCCATGGTTAAAGGCCCTTACTGAAAAAGATGGAAGCTACTTCAGTTGGTGTTACAAGACCTTTCCAAGCATGGAACTGGTGGCTCAAAAGAAATTTGCCACCAAGCTAATCACAAACCAGCCTCACTTCAAGGTCTATAGACAAGCTGAAAATCTCTACATTCCCTTCGATCGTAGAGTAGATTCTGAAGGAAGAAGGGTCATGTCAAAGGAGCTAATCGTAGAGTCTGTTCACTCTACGGCTGATGGTGTTCAAGCCCAATCTCAGAAGTCTTCTTATGACCAAGCACTGCTATCAGACACTCCATTATCTTCCACAGATGATTGGTACTCCACGATTGTTCAGATTATCCATACCTTTGAAAATCTGTCCAAAGATGACAATCGTAGAGTCCAATCCATTGCCCATACTAAAGCTACCACTCAAGAGGATCAAACTACTTTGGATTAGGAACTATTGAAGAGATCTGATGATTTAAGCAAGAAGATATCCATGCTCACTGAAGAGTCACAGAAGCAGACGGCAGCAGGAGATGATTCTTTCAAGCACAAACTTCAAGCTATCTTGGCTGATGTATCTCTCAAACTACAAGAGAGGGATAACATCTATCAGAAGGCAATACAAGATCAGAAGGCTGAAGCTCTACAAGTTCAGGAGGCAAATGCAAAGCAGATCGTAGCCCTCTCTGACAAGATTGACGATATGAAGCAAACATTCTCAGTACAACTTGAGCTAGGTCAGCAAGAGCTAAAATTTGAAGTTGCCAACACCTCCTACCTGATGGAGCAGCTTAATTCCAACATGGAGCAGCTCTCTCAAATGATTAATGACAAAAAGGGAGAGAAAAAGAGGCATAGATAGAAGGAGAGCAAGAGGCACTCAAAGAGGAAGACTCTAGCTGCAGAAAGAGTATCATCACCTGAGGGGGAGCCAAAAGATGATGATCATATAATCGCAGAGTCTGAGGGGGAGCATGATAAGAAGGAAGCTGAAGGGGAGCAAAACCAAGACAGAAGGTCATCATCTGAAGGGGAGCAAGAGCAAGAAGCAGAAACAGATGAGTAGCTGATCAACAAGCATCCTGGAAACATACATGGAGCCAATGAGGTACATCTCTAACTAATTAGGTATGTTCTGGATCCAGGATATAGAATATCTGAATATATAAACTGCCATATTAATAAAAATGACATTCATGATTATCTGTTTAGAAATACAGCTGCTCACTGTATATAAGATTCATTCATGACATGCATATGCACTTATTATTTTTCTCATAATCAAATAGGGGGAGATTGTCAGGAATAAACATGTGAATGATATTCCTATTTAATATATGATTTGATTATGATATATATGAATGAATATGTAAGTATGCTTGCATAAAGAAAAGCTGTAAAGTCCTTTGGTAGATAATAGAAATATATGTACAATAACTTAGAATGAATTGATCAAATATGTTAGGTTGATCCTACATAAGCAAAACAGCTTTGTAAAGTCCTTAAAAAGAAATGATGTACAAGGACTATAAACATAGAAAGATCAAGCTTGTTAGGTTGATCTTATGATGTAATAGATAGGCTTGTCTGATCGTCGAGCACTGCACCAGAAGTCGTAGTCTGCCAGGAGAGTCAAAGATAACTCGGGAGCTATCGAGGCAGAATAGGAGTATGCAAGATAGTGAGATCTCGGAGTTCGTAGACTTCCAGGGGAAACGAAGAAGGATCGTAGTGTGTCGAGAAGAGCTTTCTCGGGATTGTAGTGTGCTGAGGAAGTCACGCTCAGAATCATAGAGACAGTCTGTCTATAAGCCGAACGATCATCTGCCAAAGCCAAGTATGAAATGAAGACTACGCTCAGAGTCATAGAGTCTAACGATGCCAAGACAAGGATCGTAGACTACACTCTGAGATCGTAGAGTCCACTGAATGAATACAGAGATCATAGACAGGCAAGATCAGATGAAGACAACAAGCACAAGGTAGAATCGTAGAGTGTCGAGATCTGATCTCGGGATCGTAGTGTCTACAAAGCCAAAGCTGAATCGTAGAGTGCAGGACTACATCTCAGGATCGTAGTGTCTGCAAAGCCAAAGCTGAATCGTAGAGTGCAGAACTACGACTCCAATAGAAGTGCTCACAATGCTAAGTCAGAATCGTAGAGTAGATACGATTCTCAAGAATGAGCACTCCCAGAATATCTAAAGGTATGAAGTTTCTGGTTGGCACCACAAAGATGCAATCCACAGTAAGGGAACCAGAAAGCACTCAACGAATGACATGCAAGCTAGCAGAAGAACTAAGCAACAATCCAATCAGCATCAAGATTGGGTTGAAAGGTCATTCGTGATGAAGTCTTCCACAAGATGATACATAGAAGACTTCAGCAGCTGACTAAGGAAAAGTCGGCTTATGCAGTAGCTGTCAAGAGAACAGAAGACAACGGTCTTGGAAGAAACCAAGATCGTAGTGTTTTCCAGACAAGAAGGGACTGATAGAAGGTGAACCGAGATACTGGTCAGCCTCTGATAAGCAAGGCTAAAGTGATTAAGTGATGGGTCAGATCATGATGATAAGTGAACGGGAGATCACAAGGAGAAAGTAAGCTAGACGCACCACAAATCTGAAGTGTCTTGATATTCAAAAGGGGACCAGAGCTAGGAATTAGGCCATCAGTATCTGAGAACAGTCGAAGCAAACAGAAGTATTGAAGCACTGCACAATACAAGAAGAGGTGTTCTACACTGAAGATCCAATCAACACTCTTCCAGATCGTAGTGTTAACTCTTCTAGTCAACGAGCAACACTCAACAAGACATTACGATCAGGTCCTTGAAGACATGCATCAGAATCGTAGAGTTCGAATACCTGAAGACTGAAGCAGTGGCAACTGTTCAATCTGAAGGATAATATTCAAACAAGTGCTTATTGAGAGCATCGATGCAAAAGGACAACCTCTGATCTAGAAATTAGAAGTAATAAAGTCTTCAACCTGCCCAAGACAGTAAAGTGATACATCTGACAGGGTAGGTGAAAAAAGTAGACTGCAGCGTCAGATAAAGTATGACAAGTCACATCAAGCAGTCTACATCAAGCAACTCGAGATCTGTGAAGACATTTGAATAGCTTCCAACAGCTACTTTCCAATGGAAAGATTGGGAAGGTGTATAAATAGAGAAGAGCTTCAAAGATCAAAGGTTACTGGAGTTGTGAGTTTTGGAGAGAAGGTGGACTGATCGAATCAAGAGATAGTGAGTAAAGGGGCTCACTCTACGATCCACCAAGAACACTCAGAAGTCAGATCGACAAAGAAGTAGAAGTGTGAGTTCTACTATGTAGAAGTGAGAGTTCTACTACATGAAGAGTGTTCTGAACTGCCGAGAGAAAGAAGAGCATCATGCAATCTGGATGTCCATCATGGGAAGACTCTAAGTACATTAGAGAAGACTCTACAGTCAGCTTAGCAAGTCCATCACGGGAAGGCATCGAGTAGCAAGAAGGGAGATTACAAAAGCCATCTTGATGTAAAGCATGAGAAAGCTTCTAAGTACCATGCAGAAGAGCTTACAGTCATCTTAGAAGCCTCTCATGTGTAGCCATCAAGTACCAAGGAGAAAGATCTTCAAGGCAGTTCATCAAGGGATCATCCGGAGTAGTTGAGCAACCTAAGAAGCTGAGCATCATGCAACACTCAACTGCTCTTCAAGGATGATCAAGCCAAGCTGCTAAGGATAGAAGATGTTCAGAGCATGAAGACATCTTAGCAGCTCAGCACCGACTCCAACAACAACAAACAATAACTCAACAAAGCCAGGGCCTAAGGGGTCCTTGTCCAGTGGGACTAAATGAAGCAGGGCCAGAGGGTCCTTGTCCGGAGGGACTAAACAAAGCAGGGCCAGAGGGTCCTTGTCTAGAGGGACTAAACGAAGTTCCAAGCCTGCTGGGCTTGAAGAGTTCCTAGGGAACAAGAGGAGTCCCAAGGCTGCTGGTCTTGAAGAGTTCTCAGTGAACTGAAGTCCCAAGGCTGCTGGCCTTGAAGGAATCGTAGAGATTTAGGGTGCTGCCCTTCCTTAGTGGAAATTCTGCTAGTTGAAAGCAGAAGAGTGGATTAGGAGCTTGAGTCTCTGAACCACTTAAAACCCCTTGTGTCTTTTACATTATGTCATTTACATTATGTCTATAACTGCTATAACTGCTATGTATGTCTTAACTGCTTACAACTAAACTAACCTAATGAACAATGTATGTATGACTATGAATATATCAACGAAGGGGAATCTTTTACTTATTCTGCTGTGCTTGAAAAGATTCTATGTTTGTCATATACTCAAATATGAACAACACATCATAATTCAGAAAAGTATTTGAAAAGAAAATGATCTATTCAACCCCCCTTCTAGATCTATTGTGCCCTCTGGGAACTAACAATATGATCTTGGAGTTTATTTTAAATATAATATTCACTTGGAGACAGTGGAGATAGTTATATGTCAAGAGAAGACTCACCATTGGAAAGAAGATGATAGTAATCTTCTCGTTTTTCTTTGGGGTCTATTGGGTCAACCAAGGATAATTCTGTGGACATATGATATCTATTATAACCTAGACGCATGGCCTCCCATGTACGAAGGTTTCCTTGAGCACTTCCCAAAGATTTTAATTTCTAAAACAGTTTTTGACTATACTTTTGTGTAAAGTACCATTGTAAGGTTGTGGTCGAGGCACCATGAGAGTTATATACATTTGTATTAAAACTCACAGTTAACTGTGGTCGTATTCTATACGACAGTTCAACAGTTGTATAAATGAAGTTGTATTTGAATTTTGTACCATGTATCTGGTGACTCAGAATGGGTGATGTATACCTAATTTTGGGGGCGTTACATAAAATCCCTTTTCCAAGTGATCAGTTAACTTTTATTCAATTAAATTAATCATGCGATATTCCTATGCAAAATAATTAAATTAAACTCATTAAGTTCAAATTCCCAATTTGTTACATGCAGTGAACAAATATTCCTATTCAATTCATAACCCTAATAATTCATCTCATGCAAATAATTAAGCATACATGTTATCATGTCCAGTTCTAACCCTAAATTTCATCTTCCGAATCCTTCTAGAGTAACACGGTAATTACTGGCCAAATAATTAATCAAAAAGTGCAAGACATGATAAACAATTTACCTAGACATAAATAATTGGAATAAATTGAATAATTAATTTATAGACATAAAAGGTTCAATTTGTAGTCTTAAAAAAAAATTTAGTTCATTATCATTGAATTAAAACTAAGAATCCACAATTAAATAGACATTAAAAGATAAAAGTAAGATTAGAGTGAAGAATAAATCTGTTGTCAGCAAATCTTCATCTTCCTCAAGCTCCTGCTCTTGTTCTTCAATGGTCTCCAAGTTGCTTCAATCTCCAAAACTAATAAGAACTAGAATTTACGTTCTAATCTAATGTAGTGTATCTCTAATCTAATCTATGTAATCTTTCTTTATTTTATGCCTTACATCATATATTTATAGGCTACAAGTCTAATTTTTAGCTTAGGAACAAACTCAATCCAATTTGGAGTCAAAAAAGTGTCGAAATTCGCCCAAAACGCGTCCGAGCTTGACCAGGCCATTCCCCAGCGCTGCTCACGGTGCTGCACCACTGCCTCCTAGTGCCCCGGTGCTGGGAATAGGCTTGAAATGGGTGCCCCCGCGCTGGGGCTTTTTTGAGAATTTTCTACTCCGACGTCCTTTGGGAAAATGGCCATAACTTCTTCGTCTGAACTCCGATTTCGATGATCCAAGATGTTCCGGAAAGAGGAGACGTAGATCTACAACATTCATTCTTTGAGTGTTTTGAAATAATGTCCGGAGAAATACTAAAATTGGCTCTGAAGTGGTTGCTATGTAAATGACAAGCCAAAAACGCGAATCTAGCAACCTTAAACGTCGATCCAAGTAACTTTTGTCTCAATTCCTACAAAATAACGTAAAACATGCATGAATAGACACAAACACTTAAAAAATCCAAAAGATTAAGCTCAAGCGCATTCAATTCATCGGTATAAAACTCACTCATCAAATACCCCAAAACTTAAACATTTGTTTGTCCTCAAGCAAAAACACAAAAGAACTAAAAATAAACAACTCACTCAATTACATGAATGCATATGCATGATCTACTTCCTAATATACCTAAGAACCTAGTAATAATTCAGTATGATATGTAACAACCCGATATTTTCTATATAAATAAATCAGAAATTTTGTGTATAATTTTTGTTAAGGATGAGGATTTGTACAAGATAATGTGTATATGTAATTATGTGGTAAATAAAAATATATTTATTACATAAATATTTACAAATAAAGTTATTTTAGAATTATTGATTTTTATAAAGTATATTTTTATAATAATTAATTTTATAGTGAAAATATTTTTATTAACCATTTTTCATGAAAATATATTCATATATTATTTAAATAATATATGGAGTAATTTTTTTGAATAGTTATAACAATTATTTGAATTTCAGTACAGATTATTAAGTTAAATATTTTTACCTTAATTATTAAGGTTAAATATGAAGAATAAATCAGATATGGAATCCAAACCTTAATTTTGGATTATTGTCAAGGTATGAGAATAATAATATAATATTAATTATATTTTGATTTTTTAGTGCTATAAATATGTGCTGTATGTACGTGTTGAGGATGATTGGTCAATTATGGTGTTTAATTTTAAAACCCTTTTATTAATTGATTAAACCCTAATTGGAAAATCAACTGTGAGTTTAAGACTGTTATATAATTGCGTTATATGTTTTATATTGTGTATTAAGTGATTAATTAGGAAAACCCTAATTAAAATTCTAGAAACCCTAAATAAATTTTTAGAAAACCCTAATTATTTAAAAACCTTAAATTTTAATTAGTAAGTTCTAATCAAAATTTTGTTGAACTTTAATCTTAATTTTTCAAACCCTTGAAATTATTTGAAAAACCTTAAGGTTTAAGATCTATTGATTTTAACCTAGATTCAAGCATCATGGACAAGAATACCCTTAAATTATTTTATTAGTTTACTAAAATACCCTTTTTGGATTTATTTTTATTAGATTTCTTGCAAATCTTTCCATATCTTGCAAAGTCATCACCCTAAGATTATAGCACATGCCTAAAAAATCATCCAAGCTTATCTCTTTTGACACCTTGCAAGTTAGATGCATTGAATATAAGTGGTATAAATAGATTAAGAGAGAGAAAATGTCATTTACTAGCTTATTTTGCTCACACACCCAACCAAGACTTTCTCTCTCTAAAACCCATGATTTTTCCCTTCATTTATTAGTCAAGAACCGAGCCCCACTAACATCTACAACAAATCAGTAGCCTAAGATCAAGATCGATCAAAGTAAAGGTAGAAACCCTACTTGAAAAATCTGTCCAAATTTCGGTTGTTAGATATTATGTTTGAGTGTTAGAATATGTTGTTAGTAGTGTATAATGATGATCTGGGTTGATAGATGTTAGATCCATAACATCTATAGGCTCAGATTTGAGTTTTTGCAAAATCTGGAAAAACTTGATTCTGTGGTCTGACAACGAATGTCAGTGGCCACAGATCCTTGTTCGTTTATGGTTTGTGTTGTTTTTAAGTTGTTATTGGTAGTCTGTAATTTTGTCTTTAATTTTCAAAAAGAATCGAGGTCATTTGATGTGTATATTGTTAGTTATTAACGGTCAAATACCGTTGACCGGCATTGACCGGACAATTTCTGGGCAGCCCAGAAACCATGAACAAGCGTCTGACAATGTATTCAAGCGTCTAGATCTGTCTTTTTGTTGATGTTTTAGTTTGATTGTTGTATCTAACTTGTAGTCATGTATATGATCCCTAATATTATGCCTTAAAATCTCCTAAACATCTAGTATGCTGGCTTCAGTGATCGGTCAAAGTGGGTAGCTTAATCACGGATCCGATTTTCTGGGCAACCCAGAAAACCTTTGGCCATGTGTTCTGACAGCCTTTGACCGATCTATATCTTGCTATTGTTTTGTTGTTATGGTTATGTTTTGTGATAGATTTGTAGTGTTACATGTGGGCTAGAACCTAGAAGTCATAGATCACTAAATCAGTACACGATCCGAATGTAGTGGAGGTCCAAAGTGAGCCCCACGATCTGTTCCTCATTTCTGGGCAACCCAGAAATGAAGAACAACCTCTGACAGTCACTTTAATGGCTTAGATCTTTCATTTGATGTATGATAGGAAATTGTTTGTTGTTGGATCTTGTAGTCCTACACTAATACTATAAGCTCTGACAAATAACATACCTAGAAACACAACACACACTAAATCATTGATGGTCAAAGTAGCCCCCTCGAATCTGTGTATGAAGATCTGGGTTTGCTTCAAGAACATGAAGAATACCTATAGCGACAGTTTTGTCACTATAGGTGGCCTTTAGCGACAAATAGTATTTTATTTTCCGAAAATTAATAAATAAATAGAAAAAAATAGTTTTTAATTATTAAAAATACCAAATAAATTATTAAAAATTATTTTAAATTCCGAAAATTAGTTTTTAATTATTTTTAATATATTTCATAAATATTTAATATTTTTAGAATATTAAAAGTATTTAATTTATTTAAATATAATATTAAATAAATTAGTTAAAAATAATTTTAATATTTGAAAAACCATTTAAAATTATATTATGATATAAGAAAATATTTTAAGTTATTTTTAATGACTTTTAATATTTAGTGATAAATGTCATTAATAAATTAATATTAATGATGTGAGACCCCAGATTTTTTTAAATAAAGATTTAAATTTCTCAAAATATTTTTTTTTAAATATTAAGGTGTGGATTTGAGATAATGTTATAGTTGAGGGTAGTATTTGAAAATTTTGTAAAGTATGTAAGTTGTTATATAATATTCGATTGGTCGGGGAATATTCTTTTTGTCAGAGAATATTCGTACGACGACACAATCATTGGTGGACCCACAACAGAAGAACTGTCGTAGTTAGAAAACGACAAAAATATTTTATAGAAATAACGACGGAAGTTTTACCATTAACTGTTGAAACACCCGGTGTTAAAAGTACAGTAATACGCGTGGTTGCATAGTAGCACACGGTATTGATTATTGATGCTTATGTGAGAAGTCACTCAGTATTGTTCAATCGGGTACTCGGGACACTTTTCGTGTCAGAGTACTATTCATGAGTTACTATTTACGAGTTACTATTCACGAGTTACTATTCACGAGTTACTATTCATGAGTTACTATTCACGAGTTACTATTCATCGAGTTACTATTCACGGGGTACTATTGATCACCCATAAAATATATTTCTTTTCTGTCCAAATTATTTTTGGGTACAATATTATTCCATGAGGAGATGTACTAATTTTTCAGACCGTTGGTTGAAATTATATTAGTAAATCAATAATTCATTTAATTACATTATTATAATATTATATTATGGTAGTATGATGTGATTATATGATAGTATGTTTTTTTTTATTTGAATGGTAACATTATTATAGTAAATTCATGGTATAAAAGTAAAATGAGGTGGAAGAGAACAATTTGAATTTGAATTCTAATGATGTAAGTAATGATGCCATCGAAAGGATGATGTAAGCAATGATGTCATTTGAAGGATGATGCAGGCAATGATGTCATTTGATCGATGATGTAAGCAATGATATCATATGATCGATGAGGTAAGCGATGATGTCATAAATTATGGTGAAAAGATAATTTTACCCTTACTCTACCAAGCTTATAAATAGAAGCTCATTCCTTCATTATTTCTTACGAATTCATTGAAACTCTAGAGAGAGAAACTATAGAGAGAAAGAAGAAGAGTTTTCTGCTACTTCACTACTTCTATATCCAGTTTCTTTTACGGTAAGGGATATTATTTGTTGTACCTGTAAGGGGTGTTATTCTTTCTTATTCATGAAGAGAACTGTTGTTATTCCATTTCTTATTATTCTGTTGGAATAACCTGTATATGCGGTCAACCCTATACTTGGTGATATTCTTCTATTATTCTGTTGGAACATCCTGTCTGTGTGTTTTACACCGGACCTGGTTCCGTTGTTATTATTATTTTGTGGGAACATCTTGTCTGTGTGTTTTACACCGGACCTGGTTCCGTTGTTATTATTATTCTGTTGGAACATCCTGTCTGTGTGTTTTACACCGGACCTGGTTCCGTTGTTATTATTATTCTGTTGGAACATCCTGTCTGTGTGTTTTACACCGGACCTAGTTCCGTCTTGTTATTATTCTGTTGGAACATCCTGTCTGTGTGTTTTACACCGGACCTGGTTCCATTATTTATTATTCTGTCGGAATATCTTGTCGGTGTGAATTTCACCTGACCTGATTCCATATTTATTATTCCGCATTTATTATTCTGTTGGGAATAACATGTCTGTGCGGTCTCTATCGCATGCATGGTGAATCCTTCTGTTATTCCACTCTTTATTATTCTGTTGGAATAACCTGTCTATGTGGATTGCCACATGCATAGTGAATGATCCTTTATATTCATTCCTTATTAAATTGTGAAAATGATCTGTATACGTGGATTACCGCATGGCTGTTGAAAATCCATTTGCAGTTTCATATATTCTTTATTATACTCATTTGGTTAAAGTTTTGATTTCTATACTCCATGAAATTAGTGGAATATCCTTGATATTTGCGCTTCATCCAGTATCTTTTCATGAAAATATTCTTCTTAGCATTCTTGACTGTTACTTTACAAAGAAGTATCATGTTGACAATTTGGATATTATTAGTTCCTGGATAAACTAATTCTTGAACTTGTTTAATTGAATTCATATAACATTGTCATCATCCTCATGTTTATTTTATGTTGAAAGTTATCTTTGGCTTACGTGCATAGATGGACTTAGTATGATTATGACCAGGGATCATTCGGTATAATCATGAACTGTGATGTTATAAGTGGTGTGGTAAAAGTCCTCAGTTGCCTGTAATGCATTGATAGACAGTTTTTGGTATGATTATGAGCAGTGATTTTTCGGTATAGTCATGACCATTGATGATTTAATGAATATCCTTGGCCCGTAATACAATGATGATTAGAAGATGTGGTTTATTTATTAAGCTGAGTCTCAGTGATAAAAGTTGATGAAAACATTTTTAAATCATAGAAGATAGTAGGTTTTATTCTCTACTTGACTCTTCTAATGGATTGCTTATTCCGCTGCAGTTAAACTTGATGTCTATTGTATTTTATCAGTTTAACATTGTTGAAGACTATTGATAATTTATTCTTCATTATCTTAGTCATAATATTTCTTACTGGGCTAGTTGAGCTCACCCTTTCTTTCAATGTTCTCTTCAGGAAATGAGAATATAGCTGGGACGAGTCAGGGAAAGGAGTGATGGTCCAGAAGATAGCATTAGTAGTCCTCACTATTCTGTTAAATAGTGTGACAATAAATGTATTGAGGACTTATTTTGAGTTTGAATATTCTCTAGTAGACAATATTTGTATTCAAACTCACAGTTTATGTTTTGTCGTATTGTACACGACATTTGTATTAGTAAGTTGTATTTGGATTCTGTACCATGTATCTGGCGACCCAAGATGGGTGATGTATACCTAATTTTGGGGGCGTCACAAATGATAATTAAGTTATGTACTAAATGAATTATATAAATTAATTAAAAATGATTTTATTATATTAAAAATTATTTTAATTGATAATAAGGTATCTAAAAATATTTTAAGCTATAAAATATAACTTTTAATATTTAAAGATAAATTTCATTAATTAATTATTATTAATGATATTAAGGTTATTTAATAATTATATTAAATAAATTAGTTTAAAAATGATTTTAATATTATAAAAATTATTTTAAATGTAAATAAAGTGTTTAAAGATATTTTAAGTTATAAAATATAACTTTTAATATTTAAAGAATAATTTCATTAATAATTTAATATTAATGATATTAATTTAATACTAAATAATATTAAATTTATTTAATAATTATATTAAATAAATAGTTTAAAAATAATTTTATTAATTTAAAAATTATTTAAAAAGGATATAAATGAATTAAAAATATTTTAAGTTATACTTAATGACTTTTAATATTTGGATGAATAAAGCATTAACACTTTAATATTAATGGTAATTATTTAAGAATGATTTTAAATATTTTAAAAATCATTTAAGGGTAATATTAATACTTTAAAAATATTCTAAGTTATTATAAATAACTTTAATATTTTGGAAATGATTTCATTAATAGTTTAATGTTAATTAAATATTAATGATAATAGAATTGATTAATATTTAAATCATTTAATAATGATTCTGATGTTTGAAAATTCATGATAAATTATAATAAATGTTTTAAAATTATATTAAGTCATTTAAAAATAATATGACTGATACTAAGTTATAGGGCATAGTCTTAGACTCGACAATTATCCGATAAAGCCGTTGGTACACCGACATGTTTCAAAAATTGATCTGGACTTAGATAATTTGATTAGATAAGTGATTATTTGTGATTCAATGGTTATTAAACATATGTGCCAATGTGATTAGGGTATGTGCTGACTGCAATAACCAGTGTTTTGTGTTATAGTATATTGTTCTAATCGAACGAATGATCTGATTAATGATAGGTCGTGCTATAAACGATAAAACTAAATTATGAACTGTAAGCAGCGCATCAGACAAGTATCTTACTTTTGCATTTTTTTATGCAATGGACATGAGTAAGAATATATATGAATTATATTATTACTGTACAGATTATTAACTTTATATTATATACGCTCATTGATTATCAACATGTTAGTATATGATAATTCAGATTTATATTCTGTTCGTTAATTTCTATAAATGGTTATACAAGTGTCCCCACTTGGATAATCGTTGTATTTAAGCACATATTGAAACACCTTTGTCAATTACCCGTATATATATATATATATATATATATATATATATATATATATATATATATATATATATGTTGAATTATAGATTATTGTTGAATAAGATAAAACCTTTGATTTGGAACCCAGACAAGTATGAACATCCCTACACGGAAAAACTTTTATGCGCCCAAGGCGGATAGAGTGAACGATACCCTCGTTCTTGCATGTTGTATTGATCAATGCAGGGTACAACGGGCTGATCACCCCCGTGCCCGTAAGTTATGACGGTTTGCAAATGAATTTTTGTTTAACCTTTTCGAAAATGAAAACAATGTTCATAATATGTCAATTTAACCCTATTTATAGTCATTACGTAGTTTCAAAAAAATTGAAAGAAGATTGTTATGATATTATTATCATTGGTACATATTACTTCATAACTATTGAATCGTTGTAGAAGCGTAGTGTAAATAAAACATTTAAATTCTTTCAGCTTATATATATAAATGCTATTACTTGCTGGGCACTCAAATGCTCATCTTTGCTTAATTTAAATATTTTCAGCTAAGTGTAAAGAACCAGAAAGCTCATGCAGAAACAAAGGGAAAGGAAAGCTAACCAAATAAGATTTATGGTAGTTTATGTATTAGTTTGATATTATTAAGACAAGTATGCTATTAATTATCTATCATAGGTTGTAATGAATGTTTAAAGGTTACGTACTTGAGATTCAGACTCTGATAATTATGTAAATTAAGATTGACTTTTATATTATTGTTATTATTATTAGTATTATTTCGCTCATAGAAATGGTATTGTGAAGCACCGAGTTCGGGTTTCAAGTACCCGAATTTGGGGGCGTCACATGATATATATCAACAGGCCTCAAAGATACCAATAATACTCAAACAGTATATCCAATCAAGTCGAAGTTCATAACTCTAACCAGTTAGTCAATCCAAACATGTCATCGCCCATGTTGTGCGTGTGTGCTTGTTAACCATTCTAATCAATCACAATTCAAGATAATCACATAACAAACTTCTTAGAAGAAAAATTTCAGTTCCACTTCAATTACTTTTGTGAACATGACAACTCCGGTTAAAACTAAGCAAATACCAAGTCTAAGGGTAAATACAGGATTTATTTATACCTTTATTCAACCACGAGGGCATTTTTGCTCTTTCTCGTGTTTTATTCATTTTTTATTTTTCTCATGGTTGTGCAATGTCTTATTCCCTTAGGCTTTTCAATGCTACCTTAACGAGCTTTCGACCAACGACTCCCAGACCATTAAGACCTTAGGGCGCTAGGTGTAAAGACAATCCCCTCGAGCTTACTTATTCAAGTAATAGAGGCCACAAAACTAGACAAGCATGCTACAATGTTTATTCTCTTTTTTTTTTGAATTTTTTATTTTTTTTCTTTTCATCTTTTTTTCATTTTGTATATATATACCTCATAAATTCCCCAAACTCAAGTTTTTATGTCATTCCAACCTTTACCGCCAGTTCACTAATTTCTTTAAATTTTAACCAATATTTTCCCTCAGAAAGAAATTATGAAACCTTGAACCAAGTGGATTAAAACAGTTAAACTTTAAGTGCTAACCGATTACATAAGTTTCAAACAAGCTCAGATTTTCTTCAGGTTTTAAATTAGAACTCATCGTCAATTATCAACAGTGTTTAAGTTAACATGCAAAACCAATCTTATCATAGGCCGAGCTAAAACCACACCAACCGATCGCACAGATTCATGAAAAATAAAATAAAATGCAATTATACTACATGCACACATACTAATGCAACCTATGTATGCATATGCAATTAACTACCATGTATTATATGCAACCTAAAAAAACACAATTCTAACAAATAAAAATAACGAACTACAATGCAAATAACTAACTATATGCAATACGACACTAAAATGCCCCCAAACTTAAACTAGACATTGTCTTCAATGGCTGAAATAGAAAAAAGTAAAGCAGATGACTTCCCTGAAAATATAGCAATCTTCTTCCTTGTCCACTAAGTTTGGAGAATAGGCTACGCACATGGAACAAATTGGGCACCACACTTGAACTTGACTTGAATAACCTGTAAAACCATGATAGAAGCAATTTTATTAAATCCTAAATAAATGTAAATTCCAAGCTACTAATATAAAACCTAATAAAAAAACTAAAAATTAAACTTGGGTTGCCTCCCAATAAGCGCTTGTTTTATAGTCTCAGCTTGACTTCTTCAATTCTCTATCCAATTTCCCTTCAAAAATTGAGGAATCCTCCATCCATCAGTAGCAATGTCTCTTTTGGGAGGTTCCCATTAGCAAAGGCCCTTGAATTAAAGTCACCTAGCATGCTCTTTGTAGATAGGTTCCCTATTAAGAACGTCCAACAACTAGGTGTTTTCTCCATTATATCTATGATTAGATTGGACATTGAAGCTTCGTAAACATAATGGGATCTTCCTCTATCTTCTCCTTGTTATCCCACCATGACTCCACAGTTGTACTAGCTCTAATGTCACAAAGAGGGCCTACGACATGACTGCCAATTGGGCACGATTTTGAAAAACTGCCCGGATCCTTAAACTTTGGCGGAGAAGGTACATGAGACACTATCAAAATTGGCTCATCTTCGTTGGTACTCAAAGTTAGATCTTCGTCGATCTCCTTTTCTTGGTCCCCAAGTCTCTCCTCTCTTTCAACATTTATATCATTTGGCACATCCGATTGCAGATTTGGTTCGGGCTCACCATCAGTCTCAGAATCCATGTCATAGAGCCAAATGTATTGAGGACAAATGTTTGAGGCATTGATTAGTTGTTCCATTTGGTTCGTAAAATTTTGACCCGATATCTCTTGATTAATCCTCCTCTCCTCACATGAAGTTATGAACTTGGACAAAATTTCCTCCAAATTTGAATGTTCCTCCTGTTGTAGTAGGGGTGGACTCGAGAAATCCGGTGGGTATGTTAGACTTGGAGCATAAAATTGATCTTGATGAGTATGACTCCATGAAAAATCTGGGTGGTACCCCCAATCCTGATAATAGTTGTTGGGACAGACATAATTGTTGGGGTAATCACCACTATACTATACCGGCTCGAAATTGGTGGTGCATTGATGACTCGGATAATTTCTAGCACAATAATCACAAGTAACCGCCACACTTTGACGATGTTGTGCTTCAAAAGCGTCTAACCTCCTCGAAAGTTTCTCAATCTGTGCTGACAATGCAGAAAGTGCCGCGAGTCCATCAATATCCGCTCCCCTTGGCTGAGTCATTCTCGTATACGACCATTGATAATTAAATTCTGCCATGGTACCTGAAAACAAAGAAAAAATAGAAAGAGAATTAAGTGAGATAAAAATAAATAAAAAAAAGATGTTTAAATTAAAACTAATTTGATAAAAATTAATATTAGAAAATATTATTAAATTAATTCCCCGGCAGCGGCGCCAAAAACTTGTTGATTGATTTCGCAATCAATGAATACGTGCAAGTATACACGGTCAACAAGTAATAAAGTGATAAGAAAAGTATCGTTCCCACGAAGAATTATTTAATAAAAATTATCACGTACTAACTCTTAACCAAATCAATTTTAGCTAAACAATTGATTTAAGATTTTTAAATTAAGAAAACTAAATTAACTAAATAAACTATATGTCTTTAGAAAGTAATTCAATTAAATAAAGGTTAATACTATATGAATGAATTCAAATAAATAAAGATTAAGACTACAATATCCCCAAATTATGTATTATAAACCAATTATCTAACTAACCCAATTATTATGTCTCCTGAATTGTTAACAGAAACTCTAAGTGTTAAAAGCTCTTTTCTAAGTGATAAGTTAACTTTTATTCAATTAAATTAATCTTACGATATTCCTATGCAAAATAATTAAATTAAACCCAATAAGTTCAAATTCCCAATTTGTTACATGCAGTGAACAAATATTTCTATTCAATTCACAACCCTAATTATTCAGCTCATACAAATAATTAAGCATACATGTTATCATGTCCAGTTCTAACCCTAAATTTCATCTTCCGAATCCTTCTAGAGTAACACGGTAATTATTGGTCAAATAATTAATCAAAAAGTGCAAGACATGATAAACAATTCACCTATACATAAATAATTGGAATAAATTGAATAATTAATTCATAGACATAAAAGGTTCAATTTGTAGTCTTAATAAAAGATTTAGTTCATTATCATTGAATTAAAACCAAGAATCCACAATTGAATAGACATTAAAAGATAAAAGTAAGATTAGAGTGAAGAATAAATCTGTTGTCCGCAAATCTTCATCTTCCTCAAGCTCCTACTCTTGTTCTTCAATGGTCTCCAAGTTACTTCAATCTCCAAAACTAATAAGAACTAGGGTTTATGTTCTAATCTAATGGAGTGTATCTCAAATCTAATCTATGTAATCTCTCTTTATTTTATGCCTTACATCATGTATTTATAGGCTACAAGTCCAATTTTTAGCTTAGGAACAAACCCAATCCAATTTAGAGTAAATAAGTGTCAAAATTCGCCCCAAAATGCGTCCGAACTTGACCAGGCCCTTTCCCAGCGCCCCAGCGCTGCTCACGGCGCTGCACCACTGCCTCTTAGCGCCCCGGCGCTGGGAATAGGCATGAAATGGTTGCCCCCGTGCGGGGACTTTTTTGAGAATTTTCTGCTCTGACGTCCTTTGAGAAAATGACCATAACTTCTTCGTCTGAACTCCGATTTCGATGATTCAAGTTGTTCCGGAAAGAGGAGACGTAGATATACAACTTTCATTCTTTGAGTGTTTTGAAATAATTTCTGGAGAAATACTGAAATTGGCTCTAAATTGGCTGCTATGTAAATGGCAAGCCGAAAACGCGAATCTAGAAACTCCAAACGTCGATCCAAATAACTTTTGTCCCAATTCCTACAAAACAACGTAAAACATGCATGAATAGACACAAACACTTAAAAACATCCAAAAGATTAAGCTCAAACGCATTTAATTCATGGGCATAAAACTCACGCATCATAGACTTTCAGAGTGATCGTGTCAACTTGCTTTCGACTATGATACGTCACATTAGACTGTTGTAACACCAACTATGTGAGTGTTGTTACATTTGATTTTGGTTTATCTCTCATTCTTCCAACTTGCCATATTTACTCCAGAACCAGCATTCACCGTTAAGGGATTGGTTGTCACGTTTGACTGAAATAATATAATAAAATAATTTCCCCTCTGAACATTAATTTGCAAAGGCTCTTAATATATAATAATTACCAACGGTTACAAACTTGATACTAGGCTAAGAATTAGGAATTTGATATTACCTAATAAATACAAATAACTATTTTTTAAATATATACATATTCTATCACACCCCCGCAGTTGAAGCGGGAGGTTGTCGGACGCTGAGACTGTCCCTGAAATCTTGAAATAACACCAAAGGAAGACCTTTTGTGAAAATATCGGCAATCTGATAACGCGAGGGGACATGTAGAATGCGTACTTGTCCACGGGCAACCTTCTCGCGAACAAAGTGAATATCCATCTCGATGTGTTTAGTACGTTGATGTTGAACTGGATTTCCGGCAAGATATATCGCACTAACATTATCACAGTAGACCAATGTAGCTTTATGGATAGGATAGTGTAACTCCAGAAGAAGATTGCGTAACCAACATGACTCAGAAACCACATTGGCAACACCTCGGTATTCGGCCTCAGCACTGGAGCGAGAGAGTGTGGATTGGCGTTTAGAAGACCAGGAGAGCAAGTTTGTGCCAAGAAACACACAATAGCCGGAAGTAGATTTCCTTGTATCTGGGCAACCACCCCAATCTGCATCTGTATAAGAAATCAAAGAGGTAGTCGAGGAAGGATAAAGATGCAATCCATAATGAAGAGTACCCTGAACATATCGCAGGATGCGCCTGAGAGCATACATATGATCAGCCATCGGATTATGCATAAATAAACAGATTTGTTGTACGGCATAAGAGATATCAGGTCTCGTGAATGTGAGATATTGTAGTGCGCCGGCAAGGCTGTGGTAGTGAGATGGATCGTCATATGGAGTGCTGGTTTTAGCGCTAAGTTTCGATTTAGTATCAACCGGAGTTGGACAAGGCTTACAAGATGACATGCACGTTCAATAATTTCTTCAGCGTACTTTTTCTGAGACAAAAATAAACCCCCAGCATGTCGGGTGACTGCGATACCCAAAAAATAACTTAGTGGACACAAACCTGTCATGGCAAATTCAGAGCTGAGAAGGGACATGATAGACTTGTGAAGAGCAACAGAAGAAACAGTGAGGATGATATCATCCACATAAAGAAGAATGTAAGCTATCTCCGTATCTTTCTTGTAAATGAAGAGAGAGTTGTCAGACTTGCTTTGAGAGAACCCAAGAGAAGAAACATAGTCGGCAAATCGTTTGTACCAAGCCCGAGGAGCTTGTTTGAGCCCGTATAACGATTTTCTAAGAAGACACACATGATTAGGATGATTCGGATCCTTAAAACCCAAAGGCTGATGCATGTACACTGTTTCTTTTAGTTCACCATGTAAAAAGGCATTTTTAACATCCAACTGATGAATGTGCCAAGCCTTAGAAAGAGCAAGACTAAGCACTGTTCGAATAGTCGCCGGTTTAACTACCGGGCTAAAGGTTTCGCCACAATCCACGCCAACCTGTTGACCTGCACCATTGCCGACAAGTCGGGCTTTATGCCGTTCAAAAGAACCGTCAGATTTTTCTTTATGTCTGAAAATCCACATAAACCGAATAACATTAGCATCAGGTGGACGAGGCACTAACACCCATGTCTTATTCTTAATGAGAGCAGCATATTCATCTTCCATAGCCATTTTCCAATTCGGGTCTTGGAGTGCAGATACGGGGTTACGAGGGAGAGGAGACTTTGTGACATGAGTAAGTAAGCCATGGTGATATTTGTTATTTGATTTAAATATTCCATGTTGACTCCGTGTAACGGGTTTGTTTTCGGAACTCGAAGTAGGCTGGAAAATGGGAGGAAAAGGGAGATTTTGTGTTCGGTCTAAAGGGGGAATGAGATCTGACTGGCCCAAAGGGGAAGGTGATGGTGCTGGGTTGGTAGAGGTGGAATGGGCAGGCGGTGGGGGTGAGGAAACTGAGCTGACCGAAAGTGGAGAAGGGGGATTGGACTGAGTAGGAGAGCCGGGGTGGCCAGTGGACTGGGCTGGGGCCAGAGAAGGGGAAGGAGGAGGTTGGGGCGGCACGTGAATTGGATGAGTGGACTGATGGTGTAATTGGTGTAGCACGTAAGGTGATATGTCATTATTAAGAAAATCATAGGTTGAGGAATTAGGAGTATGCAGCTTGGAGAAGGGAAATTCAGTTTCCTTAAATAACACATGGCGACATATAATAACTTTAGTGGATGATAAGTCATAGCATTTGTAACCACGATGATTTGAAGGATAACCCAAAAAGACACAAGGTGTGGAACGAGGTTGAAGCTTATTTATCGTAGTAGAAGGGAATAAGGGATAACATAGGCAACCAAAAACTCGTAAATGAGAGTATGAGGGGTCTTTTTGGTATAAAATTCAGAACGACGATTGATAATTGAGAGTTTTACTTGGTAAAATGTTAAGAAGATACGTTGCCATTTGTAATGCATGGTGCCAAAAAGATGGAGGTAGTGAAGCATGAGCTAATAAAGTTCGAATGATATTATTAATGGAACGAATTTTTCGTTCGGCTTTTCCATTCTGGGATGAAGTGTGAGGACAAGAAAAACAAAAAGAAATTCCATTAGCTTCACAAAGACTCAGAAAAGGACCATTGTCATATTCTCTACCGTTGTCACATTGGATATTTTTTAATTCCCGTTCAAATTGAGTATTGATGTAGGCTCGAAGTTTGAAAAAGGTTGAATAGACTTGAGATTTTTTGGATATAGGGAAAGTCCACAAAAATTTCGAATAGTCATCCAAAAAAAGCACATAATATTTGTGACCTAAGGAACTCAAAACGGGAGATGTCCATAAATCACTATGCAAAATATCAAAAGGCATATAAGTAGAATTATGAGAATCAACAAATGGCAATTTAACATGTTTACCGAGCGGACAAGAATGACAAAAACTCGAGTCTCTAGATTTAGTACATTCAATCAATTTATTTCGCCTTAGGGAGTCTAAAACAGTTGCTCCCGGGTGACCTAAACGGTCATGCCAAAGAGAAGAAGACAAAGCTGCAAAAAGGGATGGAGAATCGGCTCGAGTATTTATGGTGACGGTGGTGATGGGATATAGGTCGCCCTGACTATCACATCGCATTAGTGTCATCCCCGTCTGAAATTCCTTCACAGAAAAGTCAAAGGGATCAAACTCAACATAAACTTGGTTATCAGTGGTGAATTTGCGAACTGAAACTAAGTTTTTAATTAAATTTGGGGCATGGAGGACATTTTTTTAACACTAATGGGGGGTGGGGATGAGGTAAATTAGCACTACCAAAACCACGAATAGGGATAGAATGGCCACTACCAACAATGATACCCTGATTTCTGCTCAAATTAGAATAACACGAGAGTTTACCTTCCGCGGATGTTATGTGCGATGTCGCTCCTGTGTCCATGTACCATGATGGATCAGGTTGAGCAAGGCTGAGAGTATGAAGAGCTGCCTCAATATCGGTTGGGCTGGGTGCATTTGCATTGTAAGCTGCTTGCTGAGGCTTTGGTCCAAGAAGACCAGACTGTTGAGGTGTAGGACGAACAGTGGGCGTGGTCCAACCAGGCTGTTGTGGTCTAGGACTGAAATTGGGTTTGGCCCAATTGTTGTAGGAAGGATATGGAGAAGGAGGGCAAGTTCATGGAGCCCACTGCATCCAAGATCCAGGCTGCCACTGCTGCTGGTGGTGTCCACGTCCGCCACCACTGTCGGACCCACCGTGTGAGCCACCGCCGGAATTCCGGCTACCCTTGCCTGAGTTACGGCTACCAGAATTCTTGTTGTTGTTTTTATGATTACCCGTTCTTCGACGGTAATTATTAGGATGACGATAATTAGGATTATGATTACCTTGAGAAGAATTTTGGGAATGTATATCAGCATCTGTATTCTGGGAATGTGCAACAAGGGCAGATTCCTGTTTTGCTCGCTCCAAAATGGTGGTCTCCTCCAAGGCAAGTTTGGATCGGGCCGTAGCAAAACTAGGTAGGCTTTTCTTGTTTTGCATTACAGTGACAAAATTAGAATATTGTTCTGTCAATCCTTGTAGCATTTTCAAAACCATACCTTGATCATTGACAGGAGCCCCGACATTTGCTAGTTGATCGGCAAGACTTTTGAGACGATTGCAATACGTATTTGTCGTTGAAAAATCAGCAAGACTTGTGTTGGTGAATTCCTTATTAAGATATAGGGCCCTGGAGTTTTTATTATCATAAAACAGATCCGCAACACTGTGCCAAGCATGTTCAGCCGAGTCGTCGTCAATGAGAATGGAGGTGAGAATGTCGGATGAGACCGTGGCATAAATCCACTGCAAGACTGCCGCATCGAGCCGTTTCCAGAGAGGTAGATCATTGGCTTTGGCCTTGTTATACACAGCTTTCTCCTTTGCATCCGTAGGTGGGATGATATGTTCTAGCACGTCATGAACTCTTGCTTGAACCTTGAATAGCGCTGCCCAGGAATGGTATTGTCCTGATTCCAAATCCAATGTGATGGGGATGAGAGTTTTCACATTGGTGATAGCTAAGGCAGGATGAAATTTGGGGGTTTCGGCCATGGTGGACGGCAACACAGTAAAAGGGAAGAAGGAGGTTGGAATGAGTGGGAAGAGAGATAGTTGATGCAGCCGAAGTAGGATAAGATAAGTAGAGGAGGACCTAGGTCAAGGAGTTCACAGTACTGGGGAGTAGCCTTTTATCGGAGAACAGGAAGGTGGGAAAAGTAATGAGAGAGAAAGAAATTTTAAGGCTCTGATACCATGAAATAATATAATAAAATAATTTCCCCTCTGACCATTGATTTGCAAAGGCTCTTAATATACAAGAATTACCAACGGTTACAAACTTGATACTAGGCTAAGAATTAGGAATTTGATATTACCTAATAAATACAAATAACTGTTTTCTAAATATATACATATTCTATCATTGACTGATCTGCTTGTTTAACTATAATATCCGTACTCTTAATTAAGTTTTGGATCTTGTGTTTAAGGTCCAACACTTGGTGTTTCATGACCAGGAGCTCTTGAATGGAAGACACACCTCTTTGATATATTTCTTTCTCTTTAAGTTTGTAGGTGGGAGTAACTCTGATTTTCTTTTGGGCTATCAGAAAAGCCGTAACATTCTCTAATGGCTCGCCCAAGGGTGTAAATTCCCTATTTTGAGTCTTCTTAAATCTCTTTCTGCCATCATTATTCTTGTTGTACATTATTTGTGGAGGGGGTGGATTATTACCTTGGGCTCTAATGGGGTGAGCACTGTTCAGGCCTCTTCCATTTTGACCTTGTAGTACTAGAGACACATCTTCTTTCGTCTTCTTGTTTCTCTTAGAACTATTCCCAATATGTTCTGGCACTGCTTTCAACATAGACAGGTGCTCAATTTTCCGTATCTATATTTTAATATCTACCATATCACCGTGTTTGATTACCTCAAGGAAAGGCTTCCTGATTCCTGCAAGGACCTTTTTCATATATGGAGTTCTTGAGCCTTAAATAGGCCAACACCATTTCATTCTCATCCATGGTCGGATGATAGCTTGGGTTGCTAATGGAGTATTTTTACTCTCAAGTTAATAGCTAAGGTTTTTTTTCTATTCTTCCCGTTGAATGTTAATTTGTCTCCTTTTTCTCTCTGTCTTTTCTTCTATCTCATTTCTTATGCATTAAGGGAGGATGGAGTTGCCTGATATAAGCCCGACACCAAGGCGCCATCATATAGGCACTCAGGCGCCTTCATGATTGCACCCAAAAGTCTTCTCTCCTGGCTTGCTAGCTTTTGCTCCCATGGTCAATTAACAATTACACCACTAATTTTTTATCCTCTTACAGTTTGGTCATTCTCTCTTGATTTTAATTATGTGAACAGGAGAATGAGTTTTTCAGGAAGAGGAAGGAACCTTGATTGGACTTGAATATTAATCCTGAAGCATAGAAAAAATTCATATTTATGTTTTTATTTTGGATCAGCTGTTTATTACTCATTTGCTACATTAAAGAGTTTAATCTGTGTAATTTAATGACAACTTTAGTTTCATACAATTATTGTTGAGTTTTAGTTTCAGGCATTTGAGGCAATTGGATGATATTATGATCTGATTAGTTAATAATGTTATGTTGATGCATGCCAATTACTTCAACTCGTTATTGCTAATAATCTGACAAGGTTATATATGTACTGTACTTAATAATAGTAAGGCCTTAGTGAATGTCAGTTTCAATTAGCTTTCAGGAGCCCAGGTCATTTTTAATTCTGAACTTTACTTCTGGAGATTTTATTTGTGCGGATCTGAATCTATCCAGCACGTGGAGTCAGACATCAATGGTAATATGGTTAGATAAATGTGATGGAAAGAACCACTAATATCATGATGTTGTCTCTCCCAACACTGCTTTTTAAATATTCTTTCTGCTGTTACTCGGGTAAAATTTAATGTTTTTGCATGGTTTTAGTTTTTATTTTTGTGAAATGGCGATCTTTGTTAGATATCTGCATATATATTGTGCAGGGATTTGGTAGGTTATCTATGGTTGCAGAATCGGTTGCGCAATCAGCTACCACTGTGGTGCAAGCTGGCACCAAGGATTTCACTTCTAAGGTATAAAGTTGAAGCTTATGTTTTCTTTTACTCAGCAATATATTTGTTATGACTTAAAAAAGGCCCTATGCTTCAATTCTTTGTTAGTAGTTCAGCACAGTAACTGTGAGAATGATGTCATCCTATGTAATTGAATCTGACTATGTTTCGTGTTTAATAGTGTAGCAAAAAAAATGGGACTCTACTGGGTCATAGTACTCAATTATAAGGTTGTTCAGTAAAAATAAAATAGAATTGTCTGACTGAGAAGAAGAATACATTGGAATATTGGATGACTCCATTTTTTATAGGAATATTGATCTTTCCACACAGAGTTCCGTTTGATTTTTTTCTTACCCAGTACTGCTAAATTGCAAGTGCGGTGAAACTTCACGTAGGTGATGCTGGAACTATTGATAATGTTGGTGGAATGCTTTTCCACGCTTTGGGGTCTGCAGGAGCGGCGGTTTGCCGCTGTGTTTGAGATTATAAGGTCCGTTGCCAGGTCCTTCAACTCTGTCGTCCTTGCTTTCTTCTTTTCGGTAATTTATTAGCGTTGGACTGACTGACTTGGTGCATCATCTTCATATTTCTGAATTGAGGAGAGTTCATATTATTTATTTCTCAATTTTATGAAATACAATTTTCCAAGTGTAAATATTAGTTCGAGCTGTGTTTATTTTCTTCTCTTTTTTCATATTTGGAAACACGGACAAGCAAAACAAGTCCATTTGTTATGCGTTCCAATTGGATGGTGTTACAGACTGATCGATGTACCCATGAGTAATTGTATCAGCAGTGGCATAAGAAATATTTTCATTCTAACCCAGTTCAATTCCTTTTCTCTCAATCGTCACCTAACTCGCACATATAACTTTGGAAATGGCGTAAATTTTGGGGATGGCTTTGTTGAGGTATGATGATTACACTGAAATAAATATATCTACATTTGTTATCCAATATATATATATATATATATATAGGGGAATATGGAGGCACACAGCCGTGTAACTTTTAAAGTTACACGGTCTACGATCGTAGAGTGAAATCGGTCTACGATCGTAGAGTGATTTCATTCTACGATCGTAGAGTGAAATCACTCTACGATCGTAGACCGTGTAACTTTAAAAGTTGCACGGCTGTGTACCTCCATTTTTACCATATATATATATATATATATATATATATATATATATATATATATATATATATATATGTTATCCAAAAAAAAAAGAAGAAGAAAAAAATGCATATATCTGCATTATTAGTAGAAAGGACTTATAAGAGTATGTTGTTTAGAGTTTTTTGAAAGTTTGGCTAATTCTCGGGATATGCCTATTTTAAAGTAGACCTACATCAATCAGAGATCTAGAGATTTAATTGCTTGTTAATAATTTTATCGAACTTCTTGAGACTCAAATCTGAAAGGTGAAATTATGGGAAACAGAATACATCGTCATAGTTTCATTACACAAAATATAAAGGTATTCTTTTGACAGTGTTAAAGTATTGCTACCTTAGTTTTAACATTTATGTAATTTATTTTGACACAGTTCATGACTTTACCTAAATTAATGAAGTCTCTTAAGATATGTTAAGTCAAATTTGAGGAGTAATAATTTGTGACGCTCCCAAAATTAGGTATACATCACCCATCTTGGGTCGTCAGATACAAAGTACAGAATACAAATACAACTGTCGTGTACAATACGACAAAACATAAACTGTGAGTTTGAATACAAATATTATTTTTTAGAGAGTATTCATACTCAAAAGGAGTCCTCATTACATTTATTAACACACTATTACATAGAATAGTGAGGACTACTAACTAATACTATCATTCGAACCATCACTCCGTTCTCCGACTTGCCCCAGCTACGTTCTCATTTCCTGAAGAGAACAGTGAAAGAAAGGGTGAGCTCAACTAGCCCAGTAAGAAATATTATGACTAAGATAATGCAGAATAAATTATCATTAGCCTTCAACAATGTTAAACTGATAAAATATAATAGACATCAAGTTTAACTGCAGCGGAACAAGCAGTCCATTAAAAGAGTCAAGTAGAAAATAAACTCTACTATCTTTTATGATTTAAAAGGTCTTTCAACACTGTTATCGCTGGGACTCAGCTTAATAAAATAATCCACATCATCGAATCACCCCTGCACTACGGCCAAGGATATTCGTGTATTCATTAATGGTCATGATCATGCCAACAACTGTCCATCAATGCACTACGGGCCAATGAGGACTTTTACCACATCATTTGTAACATTACGGTCATGATTATACCGAATAATCCCTGGTCATAATCATACCAAGTCCATCTATGTACTACAGGCCACAGATGACTTTCAACATTTTATAAACATGAGGATGATGACAATGATATAAGAATTCAATAAAACAAGTTCAAGAATTAATTTATCCAAGAATTAACAACGTCCAAATTGTCAACATGATACTGCTTTGTGGAGTAAAATTCAAGAATACTTAGAAGAATATTTTCATGAAAAGATACTGGATGAACCGCAATTATCAAGGATATTCCACAAATTTCATGGAGTATAGAAGTTAAAACTTAACCAACTGAGTATAATAAAGAATGGAATAACAAAAGAAATCACCATGCATGCGATAGACCACACAGACAGGTTATTCCAACAGAATAATAAATAATGGAACCAGGTCCGGCGTAAACGAACAGACAGGATATTTCGACAGAATAATAAATAATGAAACTAGGTCCGGTGTAAAACACACAGACAGAATGTTCCAACAGAATAATAACAATACGGAACTAGGTCCGGTGTAAAACACACAGACAGGATGTTCCAACAGAATAATAATAAAAACGGAACCAGGTCCGGTGTAAAACACACAGACAGGATGTTCCAACAGAATAATAGAAGAATGTCACCAAGTATAGGGTAGACCGCGTATACAGGTTATTCCAACAGAATAATAATAAATAGAATAACAACAGTTCTCTTCATGAATAAGAAAGAATAACACCCCTTACCGTTTTAAAGAAGAGCTGAACTAAGGAAGTAGTTAAGTAGCAGAATACCCTTTTTCTCTCTCTCTCTATATAGTTTCTCTCTCTAGAGTTCAGTGAATTCGTAAGAAATAATGAAGGAATGAGCTGCTATTTATAGAAAAATAGAATGCATAGTAACTAATCCATGAACGGTCCAGATTGATTACTTTAATCTGACGGTCCATATTTAAAGAAAAATCTTTTAAATAAAATATAATATATTCTATTTATAGAATAACTTTAATAAAATATTCTGTTTTATATAAAAAGATGTTTCTGTTTTATTACGTTAATAATACGAATAAAACAAAACGTCATTATCGCTAAATAATTCATATTATTAACTGACAATAATTGAATCAAACTGAGTGACTTCTCACATAAGCATTAATAATCAATACCGTGTGCTACTATGCAACCACACGTATTACTGTACTTTTACTACCGAGTAGTTCAACAGTAACAATGGTAAAACTTCCGCCGTTATTTTTAATAAAATATTTTTGTCGTTTTCTCAATCCGACAATAATTCTGTTGTGGGGTCCACCAATGATTGTGCCGTTGTACGAATATTCCCTGTTAAAACGAATATTCCCCGACCAATCGAATATTATATTACAACTTGCGTACTTTGCAAAATTTATAAATATTACCCACAACTATAACATTATATCAAATTAACTCCATAATATTCAAAAATGATATTTATAGAAAATTCATCTTTATTTATAAAAGTTGGGGTCTTACATAATTAATATTTTTTTAATTGTTTTATTGTATGATAATTTTGAACCTCTTCTAGGAGTCTTTTTAGTAAATGTTTATGAAGCATTTTAGTAGTTGCAAAAGCAACATGGAAGGGAGTAATTTTTAGGAATTGACATTGCCCTAATGTAGAAAAGTTGGGTTTACAACTTTATATATAACAATGATTAACTTATGACATGAATGTTGATAAATTATACAATCCGTTATTCAAAATAAAACCCGTGTATTGCACGGGCTATTACCTAGTAAAGTATAAATATATATCAATCCTAAGAATATGATCTAATTATTAGGTCTAAAAACAATAAATATTACTATATCACATAAAATCATTGACCATATGATATAACATGTAGGTCCCAAAGGATTAAATAAGTGTACAATGGGAGGGTGATGAAAAGAACTTTTTTAAAGATTGATTAAATTGTTGATCAAGCTTTAAGTGTCAATTAATTTATGCAGCGAAATATTAGCTCTAGAAAAATCACTTTTAGTTTATGTAAAACTCAAATTGATATTGAATAAATAAAAAGACAAGATCAAGCCACACAAATACAAATATAAAAAAGTAAGAGCAGAATGTCAAGACTCAAATGGTTTTAAAATGTATATTTTTTTGTATTAGCCTAACGTTTTACATTAGTTTAAGATTTTAAAATCATTAGGTAGGCTCGATTCTTGTTCTTTTGCCTTATTGTGGTACTTATTTTTCTCATTAAGTGTGACAATTTATTTAATATTAGCATGTGAGATTGCTAAGGGACTATTTGGTAGGTCTTTTACCTCTTTTAAATTTATTTAATATTGCTCTTAGAGATTTTTTTTTCTCATTGAGTGACGATTTATTTAATATTGTTATGAGAGATTGTTAAGGGCTATATGATATTTTTTTATTTTACCTCTTTTCGATTTATGTAATATTGTTACGAGAGATCGCAAGAAGACGTCAAAAGAAAATTCTTGTTATGAACACGCATAAACATAAGTATGCAGATAGAGTATTTTACTACAAGCTTAAGCAACTTCCAGAGGACAAAAAGTTTAGTGAATATGAGCATTAGGATGGCTATGCATAGAATGGAAAGAAACCATAATAGGACATGTTATATATCTAGTAGGCAACTCAGTACGTGACCTGTTTATTCTGATCAGAGGTTTTCACAAACAAGAGAACAGGTGATCAGAGTTTCTTGCACAGTGCTACAAATTACAATATGTTTCAGCAGCCAAAGGATCCACCCTAAGGTATCTTCTCAAGATTTTCTTTCAGTTGCTTCCAATTATTTCACTGTATGTATCCTTAATCTTTTGCAGCAATGCTTCCCTGAAATTTTGTTGAGCATCAATAGTTTGGTGCCACAAAGGAGTTAGATTTTAAAAAATCATCTGTATACTAAATGTAAGCTCCGGTAATAAAATCCTTAAAAATTTAAAATATTCATGAATTAATAAAATAAGTTTAAATTTGATACACTGACAGTGTATACACGAGTGCTATTAGGACACATCATTAAAATACGAATAGTTTTGTTCAGAAGTATTTCATTAATTGTTGGGTATGACATGAATTCTTATTAGATTTGGATTTAGAATCCGTTTTAGTTTAGGAAGTCAATTTAGTATTTCTTATTCTATTTGGTTATGAAATTTTCTTATGGCCTATAAATATAGGTGCTAGGTTGTTGGAGAAGAAATATTCAGAAGTATTCTAATAATTCTCATAGTTCTCTCTTTATCTTGTATTTTTCATATTTTATTTAGTAGATTTCTTCTGCATTTCTCCGTAGTTTTTTTTTATTTGGGTTTCACGTAAAACCTTATGTTATTGTCTTTATCTTTCTGTGTTTTATTGATGATACACATAATTCTAACACAATTGGTGTATAAAACTTTTAACTCAAATAAAATTACCTGTCTGGTTTGAAAATCAGGTTCTTATAAGCAAACCACTGCAGTAAAATAGAGATAAACATTTTAGTTTCTAGTATTCTGTAGAGAGATGCATGCTAACAGATTTTACACTAACAGACGCTTTATATTTTATTTTCTACTTTCCTCGTGTACCAAAGTTACTGCTTAGACTTGTATCATCCCTGCAAATAAAGACATTGCAACCACTGACATTTTGATTTGTCCATTAGCATTCACAATGGTCACATGCATGGTGGTGTAATTAGAAAATCTAAATCAACAAAACTTACACCAGAGTAGCCGATTCCTACAAGCTCAAGAACACCAGGAACTAATGGAAGCCTGTCAATTGCCTGTTCCAAGAAAACCGTCTCTCAGAAACCGTACGTTTAATAACGTCAAAGCATAATATAACGGAATTAAGATCCTCTCCATTTCATTTGAGGGTACTAAAATGAGGGTACTGACAGAGATCATTCCAGTGGAGCCCCATAGTGCAATGACACCAGCTAATCCAAGAGAAGTCACTGTATACTTGTCATCAAGTTTATCCCACTGTATGCAGGTACATACAAATTAACATCATTGGTGTTTGATCAATTAACATAGATAGATAGATATATCTTATACTGATCGAGGGAAACAACAATGGTAATAATGAAGGACTATATATATATATATATATATATATATATATATATATATATAGTGAATTAATCCTTACAGCTTCTTGGATAGTCTTGAAAACCTCTGGCAGTTCCGTTGCTGATGTTATCTCAGCTGGTGTCTCTCCTGTAGCCATGGCAGCAACGTTGCGAGCAATCTTTCGACCTGAAAGAAAATTAAGCATAAAAGTAGTTAATCCGTGGGTAACAACAATGAAAGTAGTTATAAGTGATAGAAGAAGGTGTACTTACAATAGGCCGTGGTCTTCCAAGTGCGGTTCTGGGACTGCTGCACCTGCGCCTGCGGCTGCAGAGGGAGTGTTGGAAGGGTTACACATTGTGAGGATATTGTGACAGCTGGCTGTCGAGGAGCTTTTGCGTCAATGAGGGTGGAGGAGGAGGACAGAGAATTAAGCGGGGTAGAGGTTGTTGAGGCCATGGCTTAATCTACTCTTAATGTTGGATCGGATGAACTTAACACGGCCCTTCAGTTAGCTTGCTAGCTAGCTAGGTTATAACTACTTTTTAAGTCTTTCCGTTGGAGATTTGAGAGGCCACTTGCGAAGAAAAATAAAGAAAGAAATTGATACGGTGTTTTGTTTAAATCAAATTAAAGAGGCTGAATGCAGGAGATCCTTCATTTCCCAATTGGGAACCACTCATTGCTAGCTTGATCATCTAGATAATGCTGACATGGCTCTTTGGCAGCCAAATTTTATGGTGTTTTATCGGTCAGTCAATTGGATAGGATTTCATAGCGTTGCTTAAAGGCCACAGATATTATTCTACTTTTTGTTCACGCTCTAGCTTCTTTTAAAGATCTGAGACTAATTCTCTGAAAAATTACTACTACGTGCAATTACCACTTGTCCCAGCTAGACTCTATAAATTTTACTTTATCAACGGAAAAAAGAACAAAGTTATCACGCTTGATCATGTGTAATTTCTTAGTTTTTTTTTTAATTATTATATTTGTGGTGTTCCATTAAAGGACGATAGATGATAAAAATTGTAAATGTAACTTTTCGTCTTTTCTTATACAAATGCAACGAAAAGTTATGAATTTATACATATATAATTAAGAGTGACAATTTCATAAAGGGAATTGTTAAATCACAATAGAAATTGTTATTTGCACAACAAAAGTGTCTCTATAGATCATATAACGACGGTTTTCATCGTCGCTATACATTTACAATGATATTTTTATTGTGAAAATAACAAAAAGCGTTGTTGATTTAACAATTATCTTTCATAAAATCTAAATATGTATATACATACTCATAATACTAGAATAGATTTTGTACACTACAAGAAAAATGCTTAATTCTGATGGAACTAATTCCCTCGGAATTAGTCTAATGTCGATGGAATACTGAGTCGGAAATAATTCTCTCATAAATAGTCTAAATTCGACGGAATTCCGTTAGAGATAGGAGTCATTCATTTGTGCTAACTTTCCCGCCAGCACCAACCATAATGTCGACGGAATTTGTTATATTCTCAACGGAATATCCCTCAAAAATACTATATGTTCGACGGACATATTTTCGACGGCTATTCCGTCGTGAATAACTAATAAAACCTAAAATCCCCAGCCGCCTCTTTCATTTTCATCTCCCCTCTTTCTCAGCTCACTTGTCTCGTTGTTCGTCTCTCCTTCTCCCTCCTGTATATGCAAAGCTCTTGCAGAGCTTTGGTGGCATCAGACGGTGCTGTGGTGGTTGTGTTGGGTGGTGGCGGTAGGCCTGACAAAATATGGTTATGAGTTGGTTTTGGTTTTCAAAATATGATTATGGTTCCATTTAAGAACTAAAACCATATTAACTATTTTTAATATGAGTTATGTGAGTTGGAACCATATGGTTATGGTTCAAATATAGGTCGACCCATATTTTAGATTTCAAACATACCATTATTATGATCCAATTAAATAAATTATTATTAGATATATCATTTATACATAATCACTAAATAAATTATTATTAGATATATCATTTCTTGAATATGTAAATATGGATAGAAAGAACTTTTAATTTAGATTTGGAATAAAATATGGGTCGAAAAATGGTTAACCGGGTTGGACTTATATTTCTTTTTAAAAATATGGTTTCAAACTTTACCCAACCCAAATAAATAAAAATAATTAACCAACCCATTTGGTTCCAGTTAATATGGGTTGACCCGACAGTTAACCAACTATATTGCCAGGTCTAGCTGGCGGCGATTAGCAACTACTTTAAAGATTAATTAAAGGTTAGTGGGTAACTCAAGTTGATTTTATGCCAGTAATTATCAACCAACTTGAGGTAATTTATCTGCCCTAATTATTAGAAATTTACCCTAATTATGTGGAATAATTTGTCTGATAATAATTATCAATAATTGGGATTGCCTTATATATATGATTTAGTTAATTGATAAGTTTGGGACTGATTTTTTGTTTTGGGAGTGGATTTGTGATCGATTTTGGGAATCAATTGGAACTGATTGTGTGGTAATTGATCATGATGTGTTTAATTGATAAATGTTGGGACTGATTTTAGGACTGATTATGTGTTAATTGATCCTGTTAGGACTAATTTTAGGGTTCAATTGGGACTGATTTTTGAACTGTCTTATTGATGTTGGGACTGCCTTAGTATTGTATGAATTTTTCTTGCAATTCACGGCATAGATAGTCCACGTACCAACTGCCCTATTTCCTCTTTTTGTCATTATTTTACTGACATTATCCATGTGCAGCACATGCTTGCAAGCATGTACTAAAAATTTATGATTAATGCTCAACTGTGACACTACATGAACATTGCCTTCTGAAAATTATGTCCTACTCCACAGCCATGGTAACACAAGTTTGTTTCAGATTCATCACTTGATTCTTGGAGTAAAGCTTCAATTTCTTAGCACTATCCGCTATCGCAACAGTTTTTGTTTAGTAAGTATATCTTTATGAATTTGAATTTTCGTTTCACATAAAATAGCCCCGCTTGATTATAATCGAGAAGAACTATGCCGACAAGATGAAGCCGGACATGAAGAAAATTGAAAAACAAAGAATTATTGTAAGCCCGTTGTTTTATTGTGTAACTTCAAGTTTTATGGTGTAAAATTTAATCCTCTCAATTTATTCTTTTGACAACTTATTGCTACCAAGCTCCTCTCATGTAAAAAATAAGATTCTCTCACAGCATTATTTATAGTACTTTTCCTAATCCATTCATATTATGGATTAAAAATAATTTATTCTCTTAATCAAATTAAATATTACATCTCATTGTCTTGGTCACCAACCAATCTAACAGGTAAATCATTTTTCAATTTGGATTCCTTTCAAGGGTGAGGACACCCAACAATCTTCCCTTCCGAATCCATTAGAGGAGGGATCACTAACCACAACTTCTCACTCAGAGTTAATTCCAACGAAATCTTGACTCAACTCAAGTTTATTGGAATTTTCAATTTTCTTCATGTCTGGCTTCATCTTATCGGCATGGTTCTTCTCGATTATAATCAAGCGGGACTATTTTATGTGAAACGAAAATTCAGATTCATAACGAAAATTGAAGAATAACTTCAAGTTTCCACGTTAAACATTGTGTTTTGCTTGTAGATGGTTATTTGTTATTTTCATTCTCATTATTGGATTTGTTGATTTCGTATTTAATTGTACAAAGAGAGAAAAGTAATTCCATGAATTGAGATTATTTTACGTGTATTTTTTCCAACATAATTGTATACTTGCTTTGACTCTTGATTTTATTTTTTGTAACTTGTAAAACATGAAATAAACACACTCCATAATATTTATAAATTTTTAAATGACACTCTTTTTCTTTAATGGAGGGAGTATGAGATCAACAGTCATTTTGAAAAAGTTTAAAATTCAAAATTGATACGAATTTAAAGTATTATTAATTATGAGATTTATTATTTTTGTAAACTTAATGATTTGTGTTAGTATTAGATTAATTAATATTTTGAATCGACTTGAAAGAAGAATATTTCAAAGTTCAAACTAAGTTATTAATTTAAGTAGTGAGGGCATGACTATAATTATGATTACAAATTTGAAAATAATGTTTCATTTTATATTATTATATATCTAGGAGACTCGTCTTTATATGAAATGGAAAAAACATTGTTAATGAGAAATTATTTGGAATAAAGGAAAGTGTCAAGGGTGTAAGATACCAACTTACAGTAAGTTGGTTAATTGATCAATATAGTCTTGAATCTTGACACGCAGAAAGAGATCGCCTCTCGCAGTATTGATCAATTGATAAAAATTAACTTTATGCTGACCATTCTCCCAAAATACCTTGAAACAGTTAATTTAGTGGTAGTAATTGTACGTGTTCTCCGATTAAACCACCAACCAAAAGTATACAAAAAATAAAATGGAATAGTAATAAAAGCACACACTATCTATCCGCATCACAACTAGCTAGCGAGACAGTACTGTTGACCAAATCAATTAATTAGTACCCATTGATGAAGCTGAATATTTGATGCACGGCCCCTGCAATCTCCTCGGCTGATCCCACTTCGCAATCCTCTTCTAACTGCACAAGACCAAAGCATCAACAACCAGAGTCAACCCAACCAGTTAAATGGAATAATAGAAAGAAATTTGTTTTAGTAATAAAAAATGGATCTTATTACGGTGAAGTTGACACCTTAGTAAATTTTATAAATTTTTATTGCATGAGTTATAAAAAATATTATATTGACAAGTTCAATGATTTTTTTATTGTATTGATTAATGCAACATTTTTTTATAAGAGAACTAATATTTCTACATGTATTTTTGATATTTTCACGTGATTTTCTCACACATGAGCATACAATGGGTTCTACCTTTATGTGAGAAGAAATTATGTGAAAATTAAAAATAGTGTTTTCTTTTTATAAGAAAAAGCAACTTCACCTCATCGGATCCCAAAAAATTAGACTTGGCTGGCTCTCCCCAGGCCGTGCTCTAAATAAAATCATTCACCCCGCCAACTGTATGTATCAAATAGCCATATTTATGTAGTAGCCAGCCTTCCCTTGTTAACAATGTTCAGTTCTTCTGAAAAGCTGTACTACTAGAGAACTGGTACTTGGTAAAAGGAAAAGAAAAAGGGGCAGTACGGGTCCATACAGTCGTTTTTGTTTTCTAGTGTTTTTTCTCATCTGAAGTCAAAGTCAAAATGGATTGACCGGAAAACGAGAAAGTGGTACGGGAGGGTAGGGGCAGAGGACAGAGGTTGATGAGTACGTACAAAAGGGTGGTTTGTATGAAGTTAACTTTTGTCAATTGATCAATACAGTATTTACACGCAAGCCGAAAGATAATGTTTATCTACGTGTCAATACAGTATTGGTTAATTGACCAATTTAACATGAACATAATCGGATCCGTACAAAAGTATAGTGGTAATAAGAGCAAAGAAGAAAGACCAAAATATTTATAAATTTACCTTGAGACTGAAAGAGTAAAGAAGAGAGGTGTCCAAAGAAGTTATGTTGAGGTGGAGCACGGTGAGCCTGAGTTGTTCCAAGCCAACAATGGCACTCACTATCTGAGCTGATCCCCTCGCTCTCCTTCCGTAGTACTCAATCTTCAAGTTGACGTGTTTCTGTATCACCGTCACCTGTACTTGGGCCGCCCCCGACTTTCTCTGCGCCCTCATCAATTCCCCACAGCCACTATTACTACTTCTATTATTTGTATGGCTTCTCTCTCCTCCCTCAACCTCCTCCTCCTGATCCTGTGCCAACAACACCTTCAAATAGTCTTGGGCTTTTCTCATCCTCTTCTGGGCCTGTAGAGTTTCAAGTAATTGCTCCAGCTCCTTCACCAATTCTATTGCACCTCCAATTATGGACGCTTGGTCACCCTTTAATTTTGAATACGAGTACATCACACAAAAATCAATTGATAGGAAGGATTACAACTCGACCGATCTTACTGATGTTCTCATACTTAAATTACCAATTGACGGGGACATATATATATAAACATATCCACATATATATTTGGAAAAGCATACCAAAAGCTTCTTAATTCTAATAAATAGTTGTGAATTCAATTACTAAATTAGTGCTCAAAGAATACATGATTTTAATAAATTAATACTACATATTTATTCAAATTACACAACTAATTAAAAGGTAAACCTGGCAGATCTATAACCATTGGAGCTTTATTGAATTTTAATGAAGCAAATTACTAGTAGTATTAAAAGACGGGATAACCAGCAGTAGTAAAGTAATTAGTAACAGAAGGGAGTGGTTAGCATGGAGTGAACTTCATAGTAAGTTCACTTCATGCCTAATATACTGTTGACATGTAGGCGTAGAGATCACCCTCCTGCATGTGTGTCAGCATTGTATTGGACATGAAATAAACTGTTCACTTCATGCTAACTGGATTCGTAACAGAGAGTACCCTTTGAGCGTAAGAAGGCGGCATGAGTGAACGAAGGGAATTGAGACGGTCGTTCATTTGGCGTCTGCGGTTGCGTTCCACTGCAATGTGGATCATCCTCTGGCTTTCCACCTCCTCTTTACCTTTGGCTTGCCTCGTCGTGGTCATCGTCGCCCTTCTCTTTCTCTTCTCTTTATCGGTTACGTTCTTCACGAGTGGGCCGGATACGGCATCTAAGCTCGATTGAACTGCAGCTGTGGGGAAACTGGGTTGCTCTTGGGAAACCGATGGATGAGGGTTGTTGGTTTCGGACTCATCCAATATGTCATGGGTCAAGCAGCTCTCAGGCTCCACTACTCCATGCTTAATAGGGCTAGTAGTTTCGGGTGGCAAATAGGAGTAGTGGGTATGACTTTGATCCCATGCCCGTTGGATCTGACGCTGTAATCTTAACAACACCTGAAAGCTTTGGGGTTGTATAAAAGAGGGCAAAAATGGTGATGGAGATTCCACACTCTTTAACATCTGCGTAAACGGCATTTTGTCCTCCAAGCTTGGAATTTGAAAGTGCTGTCTTGGTTTTACCTCTTCTCCTTCTCCTAGGCCTTCTTCTTCTTCTTCTTTTTCTTCTTCAA
This sequence comes from Panax notoginseng, assembly GCA_016801055.1. Taxonomy (NCBI): domain Eukaryota; kingdom Viridiplantae; phylum Streptophyta; class Magnoliopsida; order Apiales; family Araliaceae; genus Panax; species Panax notoginseng. Next base: position 212,225,387 of record CM029017.1, on the reverse strand, counting down.
AGCTCAAGCTTTCTGTATTTGCAATGCAGTATCTAAATGAATCACTACGATGCTCCTGCCCAAGATTCTGTCAGCAAAATTAAGACAAAATTGCATAGGTTCGTTAGCTTTTGTCACCTAATTATCCATCCGCAAGAGGAAAACAACACACTGAGAAAGAGATCGAGAGTAAATTAAAGCCAATATACACATATGTAGGCCGTGGAGAATTGAGTAGACAAGGCAAGTTGTTTTAAGTTGTCAAAGGAAGAGAGAAAGAAGAGGAATACTAATAGCTAGCCTCATACCTAATTAATATATAAGAACAGAATGTTTTAACAAGAGGGCCACACCCAAACCCAAACCCACAGTGAATATATATATATATATATATATATATATATATATATATATATATATATATATATTAGCGTTTTCAGTAAGAATAACCATGATTCATTGTAAAGAGTAACGGGTAATGAATGCAGGTAGGAGTCCATGAATTTAATTTTCACTGTTACGAGAAGAATGCTAAAAAGGGAAGGGAGGGGGGGGGGCGAGGGGGGGAGGGGAAAGAGTAGCAGCAAGTCAATTAAAGGCGGATAATGATTATTAATAATACTCCATAGTATACGTATAGTTGCAGCAGTAACATACACAGGTGTTTATAATGGGTCCTGCAGCTGGTAGACGACTATCCATTGTTGGTGAAGTGGAAACCAATTACTAAATCCACTCCACTCCAGTAGCTAGTACTAATTAACTAATTAAGCAGCCCTCTCAGCAATCAATCAATGCTTCAAAAAATATTATTCCCTAGTTTTTTCCTGCTGCTTCTCCAGTTGGTTTACCTACACTCCACAGGGATACTAATAACAAATTAAAAAGAATATCAATAAATGCTTTCAGAACTCAAACTTATGGAGAAGAAAAACGTAATATTACACAGAGAGTGAGATTGGTGGGGAGAGATGATCGAGAATGCATAATACAATGGATGGATGAGGTAGATAAAAGCTTAAAAATGGATTAAATATAAACTGATGCTGGAACGAGAGAAGAAAGAGATGAGAGTGAGCTAGGACGAAGAGTTGAAAATACCCAACTAAGTTGACATATTTGTGCCTGACAGAGTGGTGAGACCACAGGGGGGAGAGAGAGAGAGATTTCTGGTCTACAATAAGGTCCCAAGCATTATTGGCGTGGCAGAATTGTCCAGCAGCGGGGACAGAGTTGTGGGGACTCTTCTCTCTCTCTCTCTCTCTCTACCTCTTACACCAAAGAAAGCTTTTGGAAAGTCCTTCTATGGATTCTGTCCCTCTCTGTGTCTCTCTCCCTCGTCTCATGATGGGTCATCTCATCTCCTTGCTTATTGAATAACTCTCTCTTCTTATTCAAAAATAAATACTCCCTCAGCCTCATTCCCCCATTTAGTGTATTCAATTATGACTTTTAAGTATTTTTTTTTGTAAGTAACAGATTTTTGTAGAGTTTATGGATTTTAATGACTTTTAAAGATTTTTAAAATTATTTTTAAAGACTTCATGAAATAAGTGATAAATTTTGACTTTTTATCAAGACTTTAATAGACATTTGCATATATATAATATAATTTGCAGCTTATATTGATTGTTTAAAAATTAATAAAGATCTTATATTTTAGATGAAATGATTACGATATTAAATAATACTAAAATATTTTGACCATGCAACAACCTAATTTGAAATAAAAGGCATTTTTGAAGTTGAATTATTAGATCATACCCGGTCTATTACAAGAAAATGTTTTATTTCATAATTTTAATATTTAATACAAAAAATCATTTTCTACTAACAGTAATATAAAATAACAATTTTGATTTTAAAATTGTTCATTGTTGTTTTCCTATCAAGTAATTATTACTAAATGTTAACGCCAAAATCTTCTCCAACGTCCCAATCACGTAAGACGCCCTAATCCTGCACACTAAACACAGTCAACACCAAAAGCTTGACGGCTTCGACCGTCAGGGGATAGCTCAGGTGTGAGTGTCAGTACAGGCCGTTGTACGGGTTAACAATAGAGGATAAAATATCTAGTATCCTTAGAGAGATAAAAATTGTATATCGTGTGTATGCGTACATTTTCTTGGAGACTTTTTTGCTGGGTTATACTCTCTTGCCTGATTTACCGTGCCACCCACTACCTACTGACACCACCCATCCCCACGTCCGGTGACTCACCTGTCACTCCATCACCTTTGTTCACTATTTTCTACCGCCGGCCGAAAATCATCCCATCCACATTAATGATTTGCAGTCAAAACAGTCAACCATTACCTTTTTCATCATTACAAGTCAAAGATGGATATATTTAAATGTATGATGGGTTAACCCAATGACCCGGTCCAATATTAAGGAGATGTAATGTAAGGATTAGGCCCAATAACTTTAGGACTCAATAGTGGAGGCCCAAGGGACTAATTAATTAAACAGACCCAATCCATACGGCCCAATAGGAGAAATATCATGACCCAACATTGCTCCCTAATTTTTTATTAAATAGGATATTTAATAGAAAACTATAAATGGTCCATAACTTTATAGGATTTGATAGGATCGAAATAAGCCCAAACTAAAATTTACCAAAGCCCAACTAGTGAAGGATAAAAAATAAAAATAAAGCTGAAAAGATGGGTTAAAATCGGAGGTTCAATTGAAAAGCCCAATCTGATGGATGCTTGAGACTTAGCCCGGATGCCACTTTTTTAAATTCGTAATCATGACTATCAATTAAATGTGCCGCCCTCGTGTATCGTGTAACCGTCAGTATAAAAGATAAACTTTACCAAATTTGACAATTTTACCTGCCAATTTGAAATTCGGACTTTTGAGCTCTCTTCTTCTCTCCAGAATTTTTCTTCCTTTCTCTGTAAAACTTCAACAATTGTGGTCTTCAATTCAAACCAGAACTCTCCCCTCCGTGTGACCCCAATTAACACAGTCCCATCGAATCCAAGCCCAGATAAAGAGGCATCAAGCTCAAACCCCAAGGCCGCGACCCCAAGTAAGAATCCAGCAACAAAACCCCTCCCTAACCCTTCTGCATTCTTCAGAAGTAAGGAGCGATATGCTCATGCCAATATTCCGTCGACGGTCACGGAGATTGACTTGAAGAGGATTCGAACTCGTTGTCATATTCCGGATACCCATCTGGTGAGAGCTCCCCGGTCTGAAGAACGAATGTACCAACGTCTTGAAGGATGGACGGCTGTTTCGGAGACCATCTTGGAGAAGGGAGTTCGGTTCCCTCTCCATGATTTCATAGTGACTATCTTAGGGTTTCTGGGTGTTGGGTTTGCCCAATTGGTGCCGAACTCTTACATTCATATCCTAGCATTCATCGCTTTTTGCCACGAGCTGGGTGTCGAACCTACACTCGACTTCTTCTTCACCGTATACAATATCGGCCAGTCCAGAGAGAAAGGATTCAAGGCCATAAGCAAGCATTCCTCGAAGACAGGAGAGAAATTCGAGAGACGCTCATTGGTAAACACTCCTTCGAACAATAGGGGATGGCACGAGAAGTGGTTTTTCGTCAAGGGACTCGAAATCACCTCTTTACCGAACTGGGCCACTGATGAGAAGATTTCTACCGACTTCGGAGACATTCCTGAAGAACGTGAGGCCGAAATGATAGAACTTTTTGACAATTTCTCGAAGGAAGAATGGAATTACGGACTTCTTTCCAAGCAGGCGTGGCTATACGATCATAAATGTAAGTATTAATTTATCTTATGAATATTTGAAAATTGATGTGATATGGAGTCTGATGCGAAACTGTTAATTTTCTGTAGTGACTTTGATCAAACCGTCATCTTCGGAGGTGAAGGAATTGGAAGACTTTATGTCTGGAAAATCTGCAGAAACTGTTTTCGAGCCTCCACAACAGGAATCCCCATCTGAAGGCAACCCACCCCCTGAAACACAAGCTACCGAAACACACACTACCGAACCTCAGACCCATAACCCCAAAGATGATGAGCCTATTCTACCGGAAGAAAACCTCCGACCTCGCCGAAAGAAGAGAGCCATTCGAAGGCCGAAACAAATTTCCATTCCCTCCGACTCCGAAGCCTTTTTTGAATCAGAACCGATTGTCAACCCAATACCCCCAATTACCGACCCAACACCACCAACCGTCGACCCAATACCACCTCGACGAAGTTTATTAGATTTACCTTTAGACGCTCGAAATCAACTTCTTCGAGTGAAGAAGTTGAGAAGTAAGATAACTCCTTTGACCTCCGATGAGCTAAGAGTGCCTTCTTCGAGTGTTTTCCCCCCAATAACCCCAGTGGAGACTCGAACTATTAATGAAGAAGAGCAAATTGAACCCGCTGCAACACCATCTCGGAAGAGAAAACAACCTTCTGACAGCGGCCCACCTCCAGCTCGATCCCCCTCCCCTGAAAATATATACACGGATCCTTCTCCTCCTCATGATCAACCTATGCCTTCCCCCCCAAGGTCTTCATCGCTAAATTTCCATAATGAGGCTACTGGAGCACCAATTTTGTGGCCTCGATTCAATGCCAACTTTCCTTTCCGGCTCTTCGATGCCTTTGTTCAGGAAATCGACGATCACCGGTTTAACAACCACACGAACGGGAACTTTCTTGACGAAGGCATGAGCTATTTGGCGAAGGTAATTGATAGTTTTCTCGTTTATATATTTCTTTTCTTGTTTAAGTATCTGAAATTGACTGGATACTGTTGAATATGTGCAGGAAAACGCAGTCTTCGGGCGTTTACGTACTAGACACATAAATGCTGAGTCCGATGAGGAGACTCTGAGAAGGGAGAACATCATGTTGAAGGCTTCATTGGCTCGGGAGAGGGAGGAACACGAAGCCGTTCTTCATGCCAATGAAGGCTTTCAGAGGGAGCTGGTCCAAACCAAAGAGGATATGAGGGAGACCTATGATGTGCTGAGCTCGGTCAGGGAAGATCTGAAGACGACAAAAGCTAGTGAACAGAAATTGGCTAACATGAATGTCAGATTTGTTGCAGAGACTGAAGCTTTGAAGACCACCAATGAGGGACTTGCTGCAGCCAACCACAGCTTGTCAATACAAGTCGATAGTCTTCAGGTGAAAGTCCGCGAAGAAAAAGAAAGACATTCATCCAAGCGCCGAAAGCTTCGTCACGAACTGAAGGCTTTAAGGGAACTAAGTCCTACCTTAACTGAAGAGCTACGTAAGCAAATTCAGATTGAATACAAGGCGTCCGAGGAGTTAAATGTGGAAATACTTCGGATGTATTCAGATGGATATGAATTTTGTCGGAGTCGAGGCAAGGACAAACTAGTTGCAGCCCAATTGGATCCGGCCTTGCTTGACTCCGAAGATGAAGGTGCAGCCTGAGTCAAGGACCTCTGTCTTTTGTTGTTATCGTATTTGTTTAAAAATTTTGTTTGTAATGAAATTTAAGTGAACTTGTTTAAATGTTGATTAAATTTCAATTTTCTTTACCGTGACTTCTGTTTACTTCATTTTTTGTCAATAATTCAGCATTAATGATCTTGAATGAACTTAACTCAGACTGTGGATCAGATAAGGCATATAATAGTTAAGTTGAGAAATGAAATAAACTGAATTTAATGAGCTGAACTGAACGAACCTAACTCAACACTTGAACAAAATAAAGTAATGTATACTTATCGTTTTCGAAGTGTGAAGTAGATCGTGTATAAGGTGAATTCGGCTGATCCTCTTTGCACCATCAAGATCTTGTTTACTACTCGGGGTAAAACAAGTATATAAGGACATTTGTTTACCACTCGAGGTAGAACAATTTTATAAGGACCATGGAATTTGTTCACCACTCGCGGTAGATCAAATTCATAAGGACACTCCTGACAAAAAGGCTACCATCGAATGGTTAGCGAGTCCGACCATACCTCCTTACTTCGGTGCTTATTGATTTACCACTCGCGTAAAAGCAATATTAAAAGGACCATGAAATTTGTTTACCACTCGCGGTAGAACAAATTCATAAGGACACTCCTACCGAAAAGGCTACCATCGAATGGTCAGCGAGTCCACCCCGTCCTCTTTACACCGATGAAGTTTGCCTACCCCGAAGGGTCTGACAAATTCATAAGGACCTCCTACCAAAAAGGCTACCATCGAATGGTCAGCAAGTCCCCCCCCCCCCGTCCTCCTTACTCCCTTGTGAACTTAGGACAAATAGGACGAAGATCAATTATGAAAAAGTGAATCTTTTATTGATGATGAACAACTACGTACAGACTTCCGATAAACTGACTCGATCTCTATTGGAAATATTTCCAAAGCCTGCCAGCATGCCAAGTGTTCTTGATCTCGGATCCGTCTAATGCCTTTAGCCGATAAGTCCCGGGTTTCGGTACTTCAATTACTTCATACGGTCCTTCCCAGTTTGGCATCAGCTTTCCCATGTTCTGCGGCGTAGATGCTTCGACTTCTCTGAGGATGAAATCCCCCACTTTAAATATGCGAAGCTTTACCCCCTTATTATAGTGTTTGGCTACTCTCCGTTAATATGCTGCCAGCTTGATCAAAGCCACCTCTCTGACTTCGTCCAACAGATCCAAGTTGACCTTCAGTCCTTCTTCATTATAGATCTCTTTGAACTGACTAACCCAAAGACTTGGGGATCCAATCTCGACTGGGACTAAGGCATCAGTACCATAGGCCAATCTGAAAGGTGAGTCCCCTGTTGTAGCTCTCGGTGTAGTCCGGTAAGCCCATAATATATTGAGTAGCTCCTCTGGCCATCTTCCTTTAGCTTCGTCCAGTCTGCGCTTGATCCCGTTCAAAAGCGTTATGTTGGTCACCTCAACCTGCCCATTTTACTGTGGATGAGCCACCAAAGTCTTTCTGTGCTGAACTCCCAACTCTTTCAGAAACCCTTCAAATTTTGATCCCACGAACTGGCGCCCGTTGTCCGATATCACCACTTTAGGAATCCCGAAGCGAAACACTACGGACTCCTTTATGAACTTTAAACATTCTTGTTTCGTTATCAACCGAAGTGGCTTCGCCTCTACCCATTTGGTCATGTAATCAATAGCGACTATGACAAAACTGACCTGACCTTTAGCTTTCGGCAACGGACCCAATATATCTACCCCCTAGACAGCAAAGGGTATAGGAGATAATATCGAATATAGCTCTTCTAGTGGCTGATGTGGGATCGGACTATTGAGCTGACACTTTTTACACTTCTTCACATACTCTGTAGCTTCCTTGAAGATCGTAGGCCAGTAGTACCCCTGCCGAAGTACTTTATAAGCCAGAGACTTAGCGGCCATATGGTCACCGCAAATACCCTCATGAACCTCCCGAAGAGCATACTCAACCTCAGATGGAACCAGACATTTCAATATTGGTGACGAAAATGTCAGTCGATAAAGATCCCCATCTATAAGAACGAAGTTGGCACTCTTGTATTTGATCTTCTTTCCCAACATCTGATCCGAAGGAAGGACGCCATCTGCCAGATATTCAATGTACGGAGTCATCCAACAGTTAGACCGCTCGATACACATTACCGCCTTATGCTGGATACTCGACTGCTGCAAGACCTCCAAATAAACTGACCCATTAAAAACAACAGCATCCGTAGTGGCCAGCTTTGACAATGCATCGGCAATGGAATTGTTGTTACGTTCTATGCCCTGAAACTCATAAGAAATGAAATACTGAAGTCGATCCTTCAACTCTGCCAAATACTTGATCATCCTCGTCCCACGAGCTTCATAATCTCCCGATAGTTGCTTGACGACCAGTTGAGAGTCACTGTAAATGACCAGCTTCTGAACTTCTAGACTCTTTGCCAATCGGACTCCTGCCAACACTGCTTCATATTCGGCCTCGTTGTTCATTGCTCTGAACCCAAATCGAATGGCCTGCTGCACCTTGAATCCCTCCGGAATTGTCAAAATAATCCCTACCCCACTGACATCCGTAGTAGAAGATCCATCTGCATACAGCGTCCATGAATTCTGACCGTGTTGAAGAACTGCCACTGCTCGGTCAGACGTCTCAGCTTCTGGCAGCTCAGCATCTGCTTCGGAGAACGAACATTCCACCATGAAATCGGCCAAGGCTTGACCTTTGATAGCAGTTCGGGGATGATATTCAATAAAAAATTGGGATAACTCCATAGTCCATGCTGCTAATCTCCCCGAAACTTCTGGTTTGCTCATTACCTTCTTCAGCGGTTGATCCGTGTAGACAACTAGGAGTCGACCTTGAAAATATTACCGAAGCTTTCGACTAGCAATTATTAAAGTGAAGGCAAATTTTTCAATATTCGGGTACCTGGTTTCGGCGTCTCTTAGGACATGACTGACATAATAAACTGGATGTTGTTTCCCGTTGATCTCCCTAACCAGTACTGCTCCAACTGCCAACGAACTAGCTGCCAGATATAAATACAAAGTCTCAGCTGGAGTAGGTTTCATCAATAAAGGAGCCGAAGACAGATGTCTTTATGCCTTGGAAGGCGTCTTCACACTCCGAAGTCCATTGGAATGTCTTTGCATTCTTCGGTCCCTTCAGTGTGCTGAAGAATGACAAACATCTTTCTGCGGATTTGGACATGAACCTCCTCAAAGCTGCAATCCTACCAGTCAGACGTTGAATGTCTTTGAATGACTGAGGAGTCTTCATGTCTAGAATGGCCTGGATCTTTTCCGGATTGGCCTCGATGCCCCTTTGACTAACCAGGTAACCCAGGAACTTCCTTGCACGGAGTCTGAAGGTACACATTGTGGGATTGAGCCTCAATTTGTGATGGCGGACTGTCTGAAAGCACCCCTCCACATCATCCAAATGCTTCTGAACCATCGTGCTCTTCACGATCATATCATCCACGTACACCTCCATGTTCTTTCCCAGCTGCTTATGGAAGACAAAGTTCATCATTCTCTGATAGGTGGCTCCAGCATTTATCAGGCCGAAGGTCATCTTCTTATAGGTGTACACCGAACGGTGTGTGATGAATGTTGTCTTTGGAATGTCCTCCTTGCACATAAAAATTTGATGATAACCTGAAAAAGCATCCATAAAGCTTAGTAGTGCATACCCCGAAGTCGCATCAATAAGTTGGTCAATATGAGGTAGAGGATAGAAGTCCTTTGGACATGCTTTGTTCAGATCTGTGTAATCGATGCAGACTCTGCATTTCCCATTCTGCTTCTGCACCAGCACCACATTTGCCATCCACTCCGGATAGTCGATCTCGAAGATGAAGTCAGCAGCTATCAGCTTTGCGATCTCCTCATCAATGATCATTTGACGTTCACGTGCAAAGATCCGTCTTTCCTGCCGAACTGGCTTCTTCGATGGATCCACATCCAGCCGATGCTCTGAAATCTTTCGGCTAATTCCAGGCATGTCTTGTGGCTCCCATGCGAAGATGTCTGCATAGCAGCGAAGAAGTTCCATAAGGTTTGTCCGGAAAGGTTCCGACAAACCCGAACCAATCTTCACTGTCTTGTCTTTCTTTCCCAGGACCAGTTCGATCTCCTCTGTCTCTCCTGTAGGAATAACCAATGGATCTGAACTGCTTTCAGTGAAGGGCTCGATCTCAATCGCCATGGTTTGCTTCTTCTTGCTGACCCCCACTCCCGAGGAAATGACAGCATTTCGATAGCAGCGTCGGGCCAGATCCAAATCCCCTGCCACCTCCCCAACTCCGTGTGCAGTAGGGAACTTGATCTTGAAATAAGGGATGGAAGTCACTACTTGGAGAGCGATCAAAGTAGGTCTTCCCAGTATGACGTTGTAGGCCGAATCTACATATACAACATAAAATTTACATGTTATTTCTACCTGTTGTGGAGCAGTGCCAAAGATGACCGGTAGCTCGATAGTCCCTGCCACTCTGACCGGATCGTCGCTGAAGCCATATAGGGGAGCCTCCTGTCCAACCTCCATTTTTCGCCCCTCAAGATGCATCCTCTGATAAGCATGGGTATACAGAATATCCACAGAAGACCCGTTGTCTATCATCATACGCTTCACATCTGCTGAACCCACTTGTGCAGTGATCACTAGTGCTCCTTCATGGGGCTCGATGGGTTTCGAAGGATAATCTGCATCGGTAAAGGATATGACAGTTCCTGGAAACGATCTGTCGATCTTCGGGGGAGCACCTGCCACGGACAGGACTGAATTCAGATATCCCCTCCTCTTCTTTCCTACCAATTTTCCTGTTGTCCCACCGGTTATTACATCAACGACGTGCCTTGGTGGTGGATTAGGAACAGGCTGCATGGGAGGAACCATTTGAACCGCCTGAACAGTACGGTCAACATTCTGCTGATCTTGTTGGTTCCTCCCGACCACGTATTGAACCAGCAAACCGCTTTGAACTTTCCTCTCTATAAAATCTTTCAAATTGCAACACTCAATAGTATCATGACCCATAGCTTGATGATAGCCACAATACTTCCGAGTATTACCTTGTCCTGGCTTAAAGTTATCACGAGGTGGTTCGAAGAACGGTTGGCCCCTAATCTGATCTAGAATCATCGACCTATCTGTATTCAGTTTGGCGTAGACCTTATTCACCTTCGAGGCAGAAGTAGGTGGGCGATTATTTCCCTGTCGCCGTGTGTTATTATACTTCTTTGAGCTGCCTTCCGACCGATCGTTATATCCCCCCCACCTTCTTCTGATCGCCTTCGGTCTTGGGAGTATCAGCCCCTTTTATTCGATCCGAAGAAGGTCATTTCAGGCTATTTATGGCCTCCTCCACCACGATATAACCTTCTGCCTTATCGAAGACTTCTGACAAACTCTTCGGATGGTGAAACATCAGCTTCTTCACCAATTTTTTAGACTTTACCAGATCCAGCCCATTCTGAAACAAACCTACAGCCTGCAGATCATTGAGGTCTGACACCTGACCAACTACTTCCCTGAACCTCTTCACGTACTGACCCAAGGACTCATCGGTGAACTGTCTGGCCTGTGCTTCACCTGTTGAACCTCAATTAACTGTTTCCGGAGCTCCTTTAATTCTTTAACCAAATAATCTACCCCCTCCGGTTGAGATGACGCTTCTTTCTCCGGTGACTCTTTCCTCTTTCGAGTAGATCGGTCTTTTGCTATAGAACCCCCGACTCTCAAGGGACTTCTACGATGATGATGGTCCATAGAGCGGAGTGCCCTTGATGGACTTTCTGGTGTATGACCCCTAGATCTGCTTTATCTTTGAGTTCTATGGCTGTGATGAGAATGCGCAACAACTAGCGCCCTCTTTGTATTCTCAGGAGTGTGCTCCCTGGATCGACCTCTTCGTTCGCTTCGACCCTGCTCCTTAGAACCGACAGGGTGATGTGCCCTCTTCGATCTTTGAGGAGTAGGGCTTCTTGATCTTCTTCTTTCTCGATGCTGGCCCCTAGACTCACGTTCTGAATGAGCAGGTTCATTCCCATTCTGATGCCCCCGTTCTTCGGACTGAACATAACTGGACGCTTCATCTCCCAACTCTGCCATCCGGGACATCTACTCGGCTATATCCTGTCGTTGATTCATAAGTGCCTCCATGGCCTTATCTGCTTCGCCTGCCATCTTAGCTAACCGGGAGGCCTTTTTGTTCTGGTCATCTTGGTATCGAGTTTTAGGCGAGGTGCCTTCTACTCGTTTCCGACCGTGACCAAACTCTTTCTCTGCCGTGAAGACTAGCTTTCTCTTAGCTTTGCCCACAGCCCTTGGACGAGAATCTCCATGCGAATGTTTGGACGCTGTGTTGGCATGAATACTTAATGTAGGTCCCAAACGATCTTTAACAGAAACTCGTGGTGCTGATTCACTGACAGCCACCGGCTACCCTTTAGGTGTAGGCGTTCTACTCTTCCCCATGAACACTGACGTAGAACGACCACAATGTGTGATTAAAAAATACTCAGGACACTAGAACTCAGCCCTCCTTCTAGCGCCAATGTTAACGCTAAGATCTTCTCCAACGTCCCAATCACATAAGACGCCCTAATCCTGCGCACTAAGCACAGTCAACACCAAAAGCTTGATGGCTTCGACCGTCGGGGGATAGCTCAGGCGTGAGAGTCAGTACAGGTCGTTGTAAGGGTTAACAATGGAGGAAAAAATATCTAGTATCCTTAGAGAGATAAAAATTGTATATCGTGTGTATGCGTACCTTTTCTTGGAGACTTTTTTGCTGGGTTATACTCTCTTGCCTGGTTTATCGTGCCACCCACTACCTACTGACACCACCCATCCCCACGTCCGGTCACTCACCTGTCACTCCATCACCTTTGTTCACTATTTTCTACCACCGGCCGAAAATCATCCCATCCACATTAATGATTTGCAGTCAAAACAGTCAACTATTACCTTTTTCATCATTACAAGTCAAAGATGGATATATTTAAATGTATGATGGGTTAACCCAATGACCCGGTCCAATATTAAGGAGATATAATGTAAGGATTAGGCCCAATAACTTTAGGACTCAATAGTGGAGGCCCAAGGGATTAATTAATTAAACAGGCCCAATCCATACGGCCCGACCCAACACTAAACAAACAATTTATAATTTTCAACAAATAACAAAATTAATAAGGAATATGAAACATTCATATACCGCCCATATAAACTGGGAGAACCTGAAAACCTGTCCTAAAATGGGGATCCGACCGGAATTTTACGAACAGTAAAATCTTCAAACTGTAATTGTACGAATTATACATCATTTCCGAACAATAGGGAGAGGAATAACTGTAGCGAAAAAAAAGCAAAACGTTTAGGCGCGTCGGAGCTCTGATCTCCAACCAATAGCCCCATCGACTTTGACCAACCTTAATTACATGACACTCAAGTGCTCCAAACAAAATGAGTAATAAAAACATATAAATTGCACCACTTGAAACGCTTCTTTTCAGCCCTATCAAACAACTCCAAAGGACCAATCCCTAACTTCATCCACCAGTCCTAATTTCCCTTTTTTCTACCATTTCAACAACTCCCGTCGAAACGAGCTCGGAGTTGAGCAAAGCCATGAATTGGGAGGTTTTTACACTGGAAACAAAAATACTCTCCGCAATTAACAAGAAATCGTCGAACATCCCGTTTTGGGTGAGCTTGGAAGCGAGGTTGTTGTAGTAGTTGAGGTGGTTCTGATGGCGGTGGAAAGTGATGTCCCATTGGACGATGGAGAGAAGAGGGCGTGATGTTAAAGTTTTAGAGAGAAAGTTTAGTGGGAAAGGGTTTGTGTGGGGATTTGGTAGTGATGCTAGTGGAGTAGTCGTGAGGTGAATTGGGTGAGGATAATAATGGAGGGTTATTGGACGAGTATTGTGTTGGGAAAATAATTGTGTTACGACTTACGTACCTGCAACTAATTATATTAATATGAAATTTGTTGCTCAAAATAAAACTTGGTTGTAATGGATTGGAGTAAATCTACGCCCGATCTGAGTTTTGGTGATAAAAAATTGTAAATACAAAAAGATGGAATCGAGTTTGGGATGGGGATTGAGAAGCAAAATCAGGAGTTATGGTTGCAATTGAGAAGAGAAGTCACCCATCACCCATGGCAGCTAGGGATTTTCAATTGAAAAGAGAGAGATCGATCTTTGGTAGCTAGAGATTTTCAATTGAAAAGAAAGTAGATAGAAACAGTAGTAAGGAGGAAGGTTCCAGCTGTAATAGTAGTTAGTTAGGCTGATGTCAGCAAATTATGGTGTTTGAAATTGTAACAGAATTGGGCGGAAGAATTAGTTAGGGACAGCTGTAACTTTAGCCGTCTTTATAAGCTAGCTAGTTGTGGAAGGGAAGAGGGGTATCAATGATCAAGACTGTATTTTCCTTTTGTTCAAAGCTTATACAAACTGAGTTTGATCTCTTATTCTTCAATTCAATCTTATTCCATTTCTAGTTCTACCATTTTTATTTTTATTCTTCAGTCTGTTTTGTTTTTCTTACTCATCATCACAGAACAACCTATAGTCATTAAAATCCTTTACAACCATTTCATTACAACAACTAAAAATCTGTAATCATTACTATTAACAGCTTGTATAGCGATGCTATTTCCATTAGAGCAAAAAATTTTATAAATTTCCCCCCGAACACCTACTACTCTAAAAAACTAAAAGAACAATTTATAAATTTATCCAATAAGCAAGGAATGTATGTATAAATTTGATTGAACATAGTGGGAGCAAGAGATAGAGATAGGAACCGACTTAGATGGATCTGGTGAAGCCAACATGGGGAAGTTAGAAAAGATATATCCAACCTCTGGTCCACGAGTCCTTGATCTCCAATTACTGCCAAGAAATACCAAATTGTGGGAGAATCAGAGCACGTATTTGTAGTAGTACAAATTTAGTTTCAGCAGCTAATAAGCCATAGCCATAGCCCAAAGTGCTAATGAAGATGCCTACCTCAAATTGTTGGAGGTCAAGTACTGTTAGCAGCTTGTATTGCGTTGCTATTTTCATTAGTGCAAAATTTTTCACAGATAATAATATTATTTGTAAGACTCGATTCATTGATTTGAATTTCCTTAATTCATAAATTACGCTTCTCTAACTGCCAATTGCCAAATGAAACGAGAAGAAATCGCGAAAAAGACGCAAAACCTTTGAGACATTTGTAGAAATTGATTAACTTAACCCACTTACTCTTAGATCCTCGAACCGAAACCAAACACTCGTTCCTTTTTAATACCATCTGAAGCCTCTATCTGTATATTTGCATCAAAAATAGGAAGATTATTTTCGTACTTTTTGTTGGTCAACAACTGTCCTCACCCATTTAATGCCCTGCCCCTTGAATTTTCTTCAGTCCCCGCCCTTTGAAAATTCTGCCTCCCTCATTTACTTCCCCTCCCCTCCATTCGGCTATAAAAGGCCACCAATGTTGCAAAGAAAAATACACCAACAATACATACTCCATCCTAGAGTAAGAAGGAAAAAAAGAGAGTAGCTTTTATAAAGCTTAGGAAATAGAGAGAGAAAGGTAGTTCAAATAAAAGAGTGTTTTATTTGGGTTCCATCACATAGTTGTTGTAGTGAAGTAATTTGAGTTTGTACTCAAATTAAGATATCTTTCTATTCTCTCAGATATTCTAGTGAATTATTCGAAGTTTGTCCCGTGGTTTTTATGTAAGATCCCAACTTTTATGAATAAAATTGAATTTTCTATAAATATTATTTTTGAATATTATGGAGTGAATTTGATATAATGTTATAGTTGTGGGTAATATTTATAAATTTTGTAAAGTACACAAGTTGTTATATAATATTCGATTGGTCGGGAAATATTTATTTTAACAGGAAATATTCGTACGACGACACAATTATTGGTGGACCCCACAACGGAATTATTGTCGGATTGAGAAAATGACAAAAATATTTTTTTATAAAATAACGACGAGAGTTTTACCGTTAACTGTTGTTCACCTGGTGGTTAAAATACAGTAGTACGCGTTGTTGCACAGTAGCACACGGTATTGCACGGTATTTTTGAAGTATTGATTCTTACGTAAGAAGGCACTACTCAATAATTGTTACAGTAATTACTGGTTAATATTTTATTTTATTGGTTCAATAATTGCTACGTTGATATTTTATATTATTGTTATTCAATAATTGTCACTGCACAGTATTTCCCATTATCAGATCAATAATTCATATTATTTGAATAATATTATTAGATATCATTATTGGCAATGTCTAGAAAGCTCTGTCAAGAAGAGGTTTGGTCACCTAATTGCACGCCAGTAAGGAGAAATCCTTATCGGAAAGCCCCCTCTTTCCTGGGAACGGTCTGGTTGTCATTATTGTGATTCTGTAATATTATTTGTGAATAATTAATTATTGATTTATATGATAAGAAAATATTTATTTATGTGGACATAAATGATGGATAAGAAAATATTTATTTTATGTTGTTATAAATGAATGAATTAATGTTGAGGTATTTTATCAGTATTTTTATCGGAATGGAAGTATTAAAAGGTCAAATCGGTGTTCTTAAAGCTCTATTGCGTGAGTTATAATTTTAATCCGACCATTGGATCGTTGTGATTTTTGGATATATTATGCATATATAAGTTGAGTATATGTCCACAAATTTTGAACCGTTAAAAATTAACGTATGATTTGTTATGAATTTTATGAGGTATTGAAAATCATCCGTTTGTGGATTTCAGATATTTTCGATTTGGAATTTGGAAAAATTTAAAGCTACAAAGTTGTAGAGAATTCAATTTCGTATGGAATGGACATAAAATTTATATTTTTCTGATAAAAGGGCTATTTATTATGAATTATTGAAGTTTCAGAAAATAAAATATTTTTTATTAAAATTAAGGGTGGGATCCACTTTTGTCATTTGTTGATAAAATGTGCTGAATTGATTTTTAAATGTGATGGGCTGTATTTTTTCAAGGAAAGCATGCTAGCTTGTTCAAAAGAAGTGGCGTAGAAGATAAATAATAATAATAATATTTTATTATTTTAGTCTCCTTTGGCGTTCTAGCATTTTTCTATAAATAGGGCGCTTAGGTTAGAATTAAAAATCACACCAGAATCAGAGAATTCCTCTTCTATAATCTTGAGCGTATTTCTTTGGAGTTTTAGAAAGCTTTGAGCGTAGAAAACAGTGAAAGTTTTCTTCAACAATATCCCCGCTATACCAGTTGAAATACTCTTCTTTTCAAGGTAAGGGATGTTATTTTTGTTCAATATTCGCTTGAAATAATATTTTCTTTCATACTCTGTAGTATGTAAGTAATATTATTTCGTTTTAAATTTCAAATTATATACTCGTTTTGTTAAAATTTTGGCTTCTATACTCCATAAAATTAGTAGAATATCCTTGATATTTGCGATTTATCCAGTATCTTTTCATGAAAATATTATTCTGAGCATTCTTGATAAGTTTTAACTTTTTCATGTCGAAGTATTATTCACGGGATTACTATTCCTGAAATACTATTCACGGAGTACTATTCACTCGAGTACTATTCACCCGGAGTATTATTCATGATAAAAATTGATTCGTTTTTGGTCCAAATTATTTTTGGTACAGTATTATTCTTAAATTTTACTCCACAAAGCAGTATCATGTTGACAATTTGGACGTTATTGATTTTTGGATAAATTAAATTATAAATCTTTAAAAATTTATCCTTGAACTTGTTTTATTGAATTCTTATATCATTGTCATCATCCTCATGTTTATATTCTGTTGAAAGTCATCTGTGACCTGTAGTGCATAGATGGACTTGGTATGATTACGACCAGAGATTATTCGGTATAATCATAACCGTAATGTTACAAATGATATGGTAAAAGTCCTCATTGGCCCGTAGTGCAGTGGTGGACAGTTGTTGGCATGATCATGACCATTGATGAATACACGAATATCATTGGCCCGTAGTGCATGGATAATTTGTGGACGTGATACTAATGAATATCCTTGGCTGTAGTGCAGTGATGATGTGGATTAATTATTAAGCTGAGTCTCAGCGATAAAAGTGATGAAAAACCTTTTAAATCATAGAAGATAGTAGATTTTATTCTCTACTTGACTCTTTTAATGGATTGCTTGTTTCGCTGCAGTTAAACTTGATGTTTGTTATATTTTATCAGTTTAACACGGTTGAAGGCTAACGATAAATTATTCTGCATTATCTTAGTCATAATATTTCTTACTGGGCTAGTTGAGCTCTCCCTTTTGCTTTCATTGTTCTCTTCAGGAAATGAGAACGTAGCAGGGACTAGTCAGGGGACGGAGTGATGGTCGAGATGATAGCATTAGTAGTCCTCACTATTCAATAAAATAGTGTGATAATAAATGTATTGAGGACTTATTTAGAGTTTTAATACTGTCTAGACAATAATATTTGTATTGAAACTCGCAACTCATGTTGTATATTTAAGTTTGTATTTGTATTCTGTACCATGTATTTGGCGACTTAGAATGGGTGATATATACCTATTTTGGGGGCGTCATATTTTATCTCTTAGTTTTAGAGGGTTTTTCACGTAAAATCTTGGTGTCTCGTGGTTGGATATTTTTCTACTCATTATTTCCTGCATGGTTATTATTTTGGTGGAACTACAAATTTAATCTATTTGGCATGTGTTGATATTTTATCTGTCTAATTTATCAAAGACAACAGTATTTGGGAGATGATTTTTTCCCAACAATTGGTATCAGAGCTAAGGTTATTTGCTCAGTTGTTTTTGATAAATTTTATGGAGGAATCAGTCGGAACTATGATTAAATTGACCTCTTCAAAATTTTTGATCTAGAAGCCCAGAATGGAGGATATCCTTTATTGTAAGGATTTGTATGATCCGTTGGAGCTCAAGGGACAGAAGGTCGCGGATAAGTCTGAGGCTGATTGGAATAAAATGAATAGAAAAACTATTGGTCATATCCGGCAGTGGATTAATCAAAGTGTGTTCCACCATGTTTCGAAGGAGACGGATGCTCACACTTTATGGACAACATTAGAGTCTATGTATAAGAAGAAGAATGAACAAAATAAAACTTTTATCATTCGAAAAATTGTGAATCTAAAGTACAAGGACGGGAGCAGTGTGTCGGAGCATATGGGTGAGTTCCAAGGTTTAGTGAATCAGCTGTCCACCATGAAGTTGAATCTTGAGGATGAGATTCAAGCTCTTTTGTTTCTCAGTTCGTTGCCAAATAACTGGGAAACTTTGGTGGTGTCTCTAAGCAATTCAACTCAGGAAAAATGACTATGCAGATGGTCAAGGATAGTCTTCTTAATGAGGAGACAAGGTGAAAGGAGCAAGGTATAAATTTTGAGACACATGCTCTTGTCACAGAGAACAGGGGCAGAACCAATTTTAGGAGATCTCACAAAGGAGATAAAAGTCGCAGCAAAAGTAAAAATCACATGAGCAAGTCAAAGACCAGATAAGGTGAAAACGTATAGATGCTTCCATTGTAATAAAGAAGGTCATTACAAGAGAAATTACAGAATCTGGTTGGATAAGCAGAAAAATGGTGAGCAGGGAAAGGTTGAGGAAAAGAACACTGCAGTCACAGTCACTGAAGATGTTGTGATTCTTTCATTTGAGGAAGAAGAATGCTTGCATGTTGATGATCAAAAAGTTGATTGGGTGGTTGATACTGGTGTCTCGTATCATGCTACACTAACTTACAAAGCTGTAGACTTTGGGTACGTGAGAATGGGAAATACTGATCAGTCCAAAATTATTGGAATTAGTGATGTTTGCATTCAGACATGTGTTGGATGTACTGTTACCTTGAGGGATGTCAGACACGTTCCTGATTTGCGTCTCAACTTGATTTCTGGCATGGCCTTGGACAAAAAAGGCTATGAAAATCACTTTGGCACTGGAAAGTGGAAGCTTACCAAGGGCTCTACGGTGATTGCAAGAGGTGTTGCTTGTTGTTCGTTGTACAAGACTCATGTGAAGGTGTGTTCTAGTGAGTTGAATGCAGTTGAGGATGACTCTTCACCAAACTTATGGCATAAGAGCCTTGGCCACATGAGTGAGAAAGGGTTGCAGTTATTAGCAAAAAGGTCACTCATTCCTTTTGCTAAAGGTACTATTTTAAGCCCTTATAATTATTGTTTGTTTGGAAAATAACATAGAGTTTCTTTTAGTAGTTCAGCTAAAAGAAAATCAGAGCTAAAGAGAGTATATTCTGATGTACGTGGACCCATTGAGGTTGAGTCTTTGGGTGGAAATATGTATTTTGTTACCTTTATTGATGATGCTTTGGGGAAGGTGTGGGTATTTTTGTTGAGAATAAAAGACCAGGTATTCCAGCATTTTCAAAGTTTTCATGCTATGATTGAAAGGGAGACTGGAAAATCGTTGAAGTGTCTTCGTAGTGACAACAGAGGGAAATACACTTCAATGGAGTTTGCTGAATATTGTAGTACACATGTCATTCGGCATGAGCAGACTGTTCCTGGTATCTCACATCATAATGGTGTGGCTGAGAGAATGAACCGCACTATTATATATTGAGAGAGTGTGATGCATGTTGAGAATGGCTAAACTGCCTAAGTCATTCTGGGGTGAAGCTGTTTGTACTGCTTGTTACCTGATTAATAGATCTCCATCAGCACCGTTGGATTTTCAGATTCCAAAAAAGATTTGGAGTGGTAAGGATTTTTCTTGTTCTTATTTGAGGGTATTTAGATGCAAGACTTTTGCACATATCCCCAAGGAACAAAGATCGAAACTTGATGACAAATCTACTTCATGTGTGTTTGTTGGCTGTGGAGATGCAGAATTTGGATACTGGTTACGGGATCCAGTGCAGAGAAGATTATTCAGGAACAAAGATGTGGTGTTTCATGAGCAGCAAAATTATGAGTATTTTGATAATGCTACACAGCCCAGAAATAATAGAGTTCCAGACCTCAGCGAAGTTCTATCTCCAGTACAGAATGCCACAGTTAGAGAAGGAGGTCAGAATGAAGATATGACTGATACAGATTTGCACGATGGTGATGGGTCAGATGCAGAGAGTGTTGATCAGGGGGAGCAACCTGATATTGAAGAACCTCAGCTAAGAAGATCCACTAGAGAACATGTGCCATCAGTCAGATATCCTTCATCCGAATATCTTTTAGTTGATGAGGAGAGAGAGCCAGAGGATTTTTAGGAAATCAAGACTCATAAGGAGAAGGGCAATTATGCAGGATGAGATGGATTCTTTGCACAAGAATCACACCTATGAGTTGACTACACTTCTGAAGGGCAGGAAAGCATTGAAGACCAAATGAGTGTTTAAGCTTAAGAAGGATGGTGAAATACTAGTGAAGTACAACGCTTGATTAGTCGTCAAGGGTTTTGCTCAAAAGCAAGGTATTGACTTCGATGAGATTTTTTCTCCAGTTATGAAGATGACTTCTATTATAGTAGTTCTGGGATTAGTAGCTAGTATGGATCTTGAGCTTGAATAGTTGGATGTGAAGACTGTTTTTCTTCATGGTGATTTGAAGGAAGAAATCTACATGGAACAGCCAGAGGGATTTGAAGTTAAAGGGAAAGAAGTTTGCAAGTTGAAGAAAAGTTTGTACAGCCTGAAACAAGCACCAATGCAATGGTACATGAAATTTGATTCATTTATGGTGGATCAAGGTTACAATAGAATAGTTGCAGATCATTGTGTGTATGTTAAAAGGTTCCCGGATGGTAACTTCATTATTCTGTTGCTATATGTATATGATATGTTGATAGTTGGGTAGGATGCTGATATGATTCGCAGGCTCAAAGGTGAGTTGTTCAAGTCCTTTGATATGAAGGACTTAGGTTTAGCTAAACAGTTTTTGGGTATGAAGATTGTTCGTGACAGGAAAACCAAGAGGTTGTGGTTGTCACAAGAGAAGTATGTTGAGTGGGTGCTTGCAAGGTTCAACATGAGTGATGCTAAACCAGTTAGCACACCACTGGCTAGTCATATTAAGTTAACAAAGTGCATGTGTCCTTCTACCAAGAAAAGGAGAGATGATATGGTAGCAGTTCCCTACTCCTCTGCTGTAGGGAGTCTTATGTATGCAATGGTTTGTACGCGGCCAGATATTGCTTATACAGTTGGCGTTGTGAGCAGGTATTTTTCAAATCCTGATAGAGAACATTAGGAAGCAGTTAAGTGGATTCTTAGATACTTGAAAGCTACTTCCAGTTTATGTTTGGGTTTTGGTAGTACGAGTCCAGTCTTGGAGGATTTTACAGATGCAGACATGGCAGGTTCTGAAGAGAAGAAGTCTACTTCAGGGTACTTGTTTACTTTTGCAGGGGGAGCCGTATCATGGCAGTCCAAGTTGCAAAAGTGTGTTGCTTTGTCTACAACTGAGTCAGAATACATCGCTACTACTGAAGCAGGCAAGGAGATGTTGTGGTTAAAACGGTTTCTCCAAGAGTTAGGTTTGAAACAAGATGAGTACGTTATTTATTGTGATAGTCAGAATGCAATTGACTTAACCAAGAATGCCACGTCATAATCGGACCAAGCATATTGATGTTGGTTATCACTGGCTTCGAGAAGTGATGGAAAAGGAATTGATGAAAGTGAAGAAAGTTCATACCGACGAGAACCCCTCAGACATGTTAACATAAGTTGTCACTCGTGATAAGCTAGAATTTTGCAAGGAATTGGCCGGGATGGACTCCAAGTGACGGGGTCACAGAGATTACCTCCTCTAATGGGTTCGGAGGGGGAGATTGTTGGTCAACAACTGTCCTCACCCATTTAATGCCCCGCCCCTTGAATTTTCTTCAGTCCTCGCCCTTTGAAAATTATGCCTCCCTCATTTACTTCCCCTCCCCTCCATTCGGCTATAAAAGGCCACCAATGCTGCAAAGGAAAATACACCAACAATACATACTCCATCTAAGAGTAAGAAGGAAAAAGAGAGAGTAGCTTTTATAAAGCTTAGGAAATAGAGACAGAAAGGTAGTTCAAATAAAAGAGTGTTTTATTTAGGTTCCATCACATAATTATTGTGGTGAAGAAATTTAAGTTTGTACTCAAATTAAGATATCTTTGTATTCTCTCAGATATTTTAGTGAATTATTCGGAGTTTGTCCCGTGGTTTTTACCTCTTAGTTTTAGAAGGTTTTTCACGTAAAATATTGGTGTCTCGTGGTTGGATATTTTTCTACTCATTATTTCCTGCATGGTTATTATTTTGGTGGAACTGCAAATTTAATCTATTTGGCATGTGCTGATATTTTATCTGTCTAATTTATCAATGACAACATTATTTGGGAGGTGATTTTTTCCCAACACTTTTGTCTGATCACTTTTATATTTTTCCTGCAGTTTGAATATACAATATGTTATGACTGATAAAAAGGTATTGAATGAGCCAAGTTTAGAACATAATATTCCAAACATGTATAATTCTCTTTGATCATTTGCAAAATCGCAAGAACCACGATCTGAGCTTCAACCTGTCAGGGAAAATTTGATGACGTAACTCAAGAAAACAGATTGAAAACTACCAATGTTGTCTCTGAAGTTAAGGATTGAACAACTCGAGAGTAAATTCAAGACAAGACGAGTATGCTGTTCTATCCTGAAAGATATTTTCAAACATTTCTTCCATCCAAAGTTATGCTTGGTGTCGTTGTAAGACCCCGATTTTTTTTAATAAAATGGAATTTCCTTTATTTATTATTTTGAAATAGTAAGGGTTTATTTGATTAATGTGGTTTGTTATGGGTAAAATGTGCAAATATTTTTAAATAAGTAAGTGGTTATAAAATATTCATTGTTGTCGGGGAATATTCATTTGGTCGTGGAATATTATTGCTGTCGGGGAATATTCGTACGACGGCGCAGCCTTGTGTGGGTCCCATAACGAAAAACGATTGGATGACGAAAACGACAAGTATAAGTTGTTTATAAATAACGGCATAGTTGTTACCGTTAATACTGTTGCAATACCTGGTGGTTAAAACACAGTAATACGCGTTATTGTACAGTAACACACGGTATTGCACCAATTATTGATTCTTACGTAAGAAGGCACTGCTCAATAATTGTTACAGTAGTTATTGTTCAATATTTTTTTTTATTGATTCAATAATTGCTACGTTGATATTTTATATTATTGATGTTTCAATAATTATCACTACACAGTATTTTCATTATCGGATCAATAATTCATATTATTTGAATAATATTATTAGATAACAATATTGGCAATGTCTAGAAAGTTCTGTCTAAGGAGAGGTTTGGTCACCTAATTGCGCGCTAGTAAGAAAAAATCCTTATTAGAAAGCCCCCTCTTTCCTGAGAACAGCCTGGTTGTCAGTATTGTGATTCTGTAATATTATTTGTGAATAATTAATTATTAATTTATATGATAAGAAAAATATTTATTTTATGTGGGTGTAAATGAAGAATTTTTAGAAAAGTGACAATTGTTGAAAATTGATATTTTATCTTTTCTGATAAAATAATTCATTTAAATATATAATTATATTTTAATAATATAATAATGGTGATATTTTTACAATGAATGTGTGATATATGAATAAATGAGGAGGAAGATTATTTTTGTTACAATAAATGCTAAAAACATGTTAAACATGTTGGTGGACCCTATTTTTGACTGAAAATTGATTATAGCCTGTAAAATCGTCCGTTTGTGGATTTCGGTCAATTTTTGTTTGGAATTTGGAAAAACTTAAACTTACAAAGTTGTAGAGAATTAAATTTCCTATAGAATGGACATAAGATTTGAATTTTTCAGATAAAAGGCTATTTATTATGAATTATTGAAGTTCTGGATTATTGGGTCTGAATTGATTTTGTTGCATTAAATGATAAAAACATGTTTTGTGTGATTGGTGAGCCCACATGTGTTGCAAAATATGCTGAATTCAGATGTCAAAGTGAGCGTATAATTTTTGTATAAATATTATTATTTTATTAAATTTTATGCTTTGGTGTTCTAAGTATTTTCTTATAAATAGGGTGCTTAGGTTAGAATTGAAAATCACACCAGAAACTGAAGTTTTCTCTCTCTATATTATCGAGCGTATTATTGTGAGTATTTTGATACTTTGAGTGTTGTTATACGGTGCAAGTTTCCTTTAGCGTTATATCTGATATTCCAGCCAGAAGTACTATTCTTTTGAGGTAAGGGATGTTATTTTTTTTAAAAAAAATGATATTATTTCTTTCAATATCATTATGCCGGAATATTGGTAAGATTTTTCTTGTGAAAGTTTTATCTTTTCATGTCGGGATTACTATTCACGAGTTACTATTCACGAGTACTATTCACGAAGTATGATGATTTTTCTTGTGAACTTTCTACCTTTTAGTGTCGGAGTTTCTATTCACGTATACAGTACTATTCCCGTATAAGGCACTATTCACAAATACGTCACTATTCACAAAAAAATTAAATTTTCTTTTTTGTGTCCAAGATTGTCTGTTATGGTTCCTATCTTTGATTGGATCTATGTTTTGATCTTCATTTTTGAATTCTACTCCACAATAATTTATTATGGAGTATTTTTGAACATGGATAAACCGAAGTACGAATCCTTAGTATTTGTTCTTTTGTCTCATTGGATTCGTTTTCTTTAAAATATATTTTTCATCATCCTCAGTCCTAAATAATTATATTACTGAATATCTTTGACCTGTAGTGCAAAGATGAATGCTTTTTTGATGAATATCTTTGGCCCATAGTGCAAAGATGAACATGTGTTGAGATGAATATGACCGACTGATTAATATCTTTGGCCTGTAGTGCAAAGATAACTATTTGATTCAAGATGTCTATTGATTGATGTTACATGGATAAAATATCGATGATGAACTTTTAAATTCATAGATGATAATAGATTTTATTCTCTACATAACTCTTCTAATAAATTGTTGTTTCCGCTGCAGTTGTTGATCTAAATCTTGTTGTCTACTGTATTCTATCAGATTTTTTCCCTGTTGAAGACTAAGGATAATTTGTTATATATTATCTTAGTCATAATATTCTTTACTGTACTAGTTGAGCTCATCTTTTCTATTTTTTCTTTCATTTTTCTTCTCAGGAGGCGAGAATATAGTGGGAACTAGTCAGGGTGTGGAATGATGATTCAAGATAGTTGTTTTAGTAGTCCTCACTATTTTATAAAATAGTGTATCAATAATTGTAATGAGGACTCCATTTGAGTTTTAATACTATTTAGATGACAATATTTGTGTTGTCGTATTTTGCACGACAATTGTAATAATAAAGTTGTAGTTATTTTCTGTACAATATATTTGGCGACTCAGAATAGGTGATGTATACCTATTTTGGGGGCGTCACAGTCATGCCAAGTATATATTCCTGGAATAATTTTTCTTGTTTTAATCTTTTACAACTCGATCCATTTTATTTTTGTTGTTCTTGTTTTTTCAGTCACTTTCTCCAGTTTCTACCCAAATGGTGATTAAATTTTACAATTTGTAGGTCGGATTACTGGTCATGAATTATTGTTGACCATAGAATCTTATACTTCTTTAATTTTACTTGAAGCTTATAACTAAGAAAAAGGACACTACTACTTATCAAAATAAAGGGTAAAAAGAATATTAATCTACTTAGGATTTTCCTGTAACTGATACCTGATGAGGTCAAAGACTTGAAATTCCTTCTAAACAGTGTCAAAACTCATATCCATAATTTACTTATTTTTATATATAAAAAAAGGACTATAGTTCTCATGAATAACGCGCTGCTAAATTTGATAATCATGACTTATTGATGTTTATCTACCTTTGTTAGCCCCTGAAGATCTATAGCAAAGCTTGCAGCGCCAGTCTTTTGCAAGATTGCAACAACTTTCTCCAGAAGAAGGCTTTGAGGTCCCCCCCAAGTCACCTCTGCTGCTAGAACTGTGTTGTCTTTGATTCTGATCATTACTTTGTATTATTCCTTCACATCACTCCTCTATTAGTTGTTTGAGATATTAATCATTAGAATTGTACCTGCAAATTGGGTTCTTCATTTATGGAGGAAATTATACCAAAAATACATTATCATTCACGACTGAACCTTTTCCATTTTCTGAGTACTGGGAATGCACTATAATAACAAAGTGAAATGTAAGAAAAAAGGTTAAACTTTTACAGTTGTTGTGTATGCAACAACATTAGGTTCAATATCAGCCTCACACATGGAATTCAAAATGTGCACTAGAAGAAGATTGGTTATTAGAAGATCTATATTGCAATGGCAGTGCTTGTCTATTTTGAAAACAACTTGTACGTTAGAATCATGTAACACCCCACCCCTCAAAATAATTAACAGAACACTAATAACTTCAAAATATTTAATAACGATATCCATCAATGAAGTACCAAATACAATTCTCCAACTAGAGTCAAAGAAAATCAAAACCAAAAATCGAATTAACATAGATGGTCAAAGGCAACTTTCTCATCACACTAGCCCTGAATCACCCCTGCAAACCTGCCATAAGAAAAACATAGCATGAGCCAAATGTCCAGTACGAATATAGATATACAAAGATGTACAACTGATATACGAAATCAATTGAGACAAAATACTGAACAAAGCCTCAAGTGTAAATACCGACAAAAATATAATCTCTAAAGATCTGAATAGAATATATCTGAATCAACAGACTTAATGAAACAAACAGAAGAATAAAGAAATAATGAATTGAAATAACTAACTCAATTAATTGAACTGAACAGAAACAAACAAAACTAATACAACGAAATAATATGCTGAATCAAATGACTGTGTGACGCCCCCAAAATAGGTATACATCACCCATTATGAGTCACCAAATACTTGGAACAGAAACAACTATAACTTTATTAATACATTTATTATGTAAAATACAACAACCCAATACTGTGAGTTTAAATACAAATACTATCTAATAGACAGTATACAAACTCAAAAGGAGTCCTCATTACAATTATTATCACACTATTTTATAAAATAGTGAGGACTGCTAACACAACTGACTGGAACATCACTCCACACCCTGACTATTTCCCGCTATATTCTCGCCTCCTGAGAAAAATAGAACAAAAAGAAAAGGGTGAGCTCAACTAGCCCAGTAAAGAATGTTATGACTAAGATAATATACAACAGATTATCATTAGTCTTCAACAGGAAAAAATCCGATAGAATATAATAGACAACAAGTTTTAGATCAACAACTGCAGCGGAAACAGCAATCCATTAGAAGAGTCGAGTAGAGAATGAATTCTACTAGCTTCTAAGATTTAAAAGTTCATCATCAATATTTTATCCCTATAACATCAATCAATATACATCTTGAATCAAATATTCATCTTTGCACTATAGGCCAAAGATATTCATTTGTATCACCAGTTGGTTATGTTCATCTCAACACCTGTTTTTCTTTGCACTACGGGCCAAAGATATTCATTAGGTAATCATTCATCTTTGCACTACATGCCAAAGATATTCAGTAATATCATCATTTAGGACTGAGAATGATGAAAAATATCTTAAAGAAAAACGAATTCAATGAGATAAAAGAACAATTATTAGGGATTCGTGTTACAGTTTATCCAAGTTCATTAATACTCCGTAATAACAAATTTTGAAGCAGAATTCAAAAATAATGATCAAAACATGGATACAATCAAAGATAGTAACCATAATAGACATATTGGACAAAAAGAAGAAAATTTTATTTTTCGGTGAATAGTGTCGTATTCGTGAATAGTGTCGTATACGTGAATAGTGTCGTATACGTGAATAGTAACCTCAACATAAAAAGTTCTAAATTTGATAAAAAGTTCAAACCAATATTTCAGCATAATGATATTGAAAGAAATAATATCATTTACGAAGAAAACAACATCCCTTACCTCAAACGAACAGTACTTCTGATCAAAATATCGTATATGAGGCTGAATGAAACTTATGTTGAATAGCAACTCTCAAAGTATCAAAATACTCACAAAATACGCTCGAGAATATAGAGAGAGAAAGAGAGAAAACTTATGAATTCTAGTGTGATTTTCAATTCTAACTTAGCCCTCTATTTATAGGAAAATATTAGCACGCCGAAGCAGACTTGACCTGCAACCTGATGGCTTTACCTGCTACTATTCCCACCCACCACATTTGAATAAAAATTCCAGCACATTTCTCATCAACCAAAAGTGGGGCCCACCAATTCTAAAATTTTCCACCAAAATAATAAATTCTGAAACTTCAACAATTTCTGAACCAGTCATCTTTTAAAATTCATAACAAATCATACGTTTATTTTTAACGGTTCAAAATTTGTGGGCATATACTCAACTTATATATGAATAACATATCCAAAAATCACAACGATCCAACGGTCAGATTAAAAATTATAACTCACGCAATATATCTCAAAACACTGGTTTAATTTTTTTAATACCTCCATGCCGACAAAAATACTGATAAAACACCTCAACATAAACTCCTTCATTTTTAACTACAATAAATATATCCAACATTTATATCCCCATAAAATAAATATTTCCTTATCATATAAATCAATAATTAATTATTAACAAATAATATTACAGAATCACATTTATGACAATCAGGCCGTTCCCAGGAAAGAGGGGGCTTTCCGATAAGGATTTTTTCTTACTGACGCGCAATTAGGTGACCAAACCTCTCCTTGACAGAACTTTCTAGACATTACCAATAATGTTATCTAATAATATTATTCAAATAATATGAATTATTGATCTGATAATGAGAAATATAGTGCAGTAACAATTATTGAAACAACAATAATATAAAATATCAACGCAGTAATTATTGAATCAATAAAATAAAATATTGAACAGTAACTACTGTAACAATTATTGAGTAGTGCCTTCTTACGTAAGGATCAATAATTCAAAAATACTGTGCAAAACCGTGTGCTACTGTGCAACCACGCGTATTACTGTATTTTAACCACCGGGTATTCCAACAGTGTTAACGGTAACAACTACACCGTTATTTATAAAAACTCAATTTTTGTCATTTTTTTTATCCGACCGTTTTCCGTTATGGGGCCCACAAATGGATGCGTCGTCGTACGAATATTCCTCGACAACAAGAATATTTCACGACCAAACGAATATTCCCCGATAAAATGAATATTTTATAACCACTTGGTTATTTTGTAAAATTTGTACATTTCACCCATAATCAAAGCATTATATCAAATTAACACCTTAATATTCACAATAATATTTAGAGAAAATTTGATTTTATTTATTAATAAGTTGGGGTCTTACAGACTGGATGTTATTTCATACCGATTGAGCTCAGAAATATACCTTGCCACACAGGCAAGTAAAAATAATGACACACATGCAAGTCAAAATAATGTCACACAGACAAATCAAAATAATGTTACACAGACAAATCACACATTGGATTGTGAATCCAAATGTATGCAAATTAAATAGGTGTGTTTGGCACAACATCACCAATCCGCAGAACAGAAAACCAGGGTCAATCCATACGCCTCCTACAACAAAATACCAAATGGTCCATTTCCTCCGGAGCCCAAACGGAGATGCCGTGAACTAATCATACTGCCACGGAAAGTGTCATGCCTCTCGTGCCAAGACGACATGCATGTGGTACCCCCACAGGTGGTTATAACTCAGGTATACCCTACTGTATATTCTAACAAAGATATCATGTCACAACACATGCGACATAATACCAACAAAAAGGTTTTATATGTACATGTTGAACCGGATCATATCACAATTATAATGTCTCAAAAGGAAGGTAACAACATGTACCGCTCTACAAAATGCCACTTTTGCAGCCCCGTCAAACAACTCTAAAGGACCAATCCCTAGCTTCTGATCACCACTCAACGCATCCACCAGTCTCCTAATCTCCTATTTTTCTACCATTTCAACAACTCCCATCGAAACAAGCTAGGAGTTGAGCAAAGCCATGAATTGGGAGGGTTTTATGCTTCTCCCAATAGAAACTGAGAAGAAACTGCGCGAAAAAGGGAGAAGAACAGCGGGAGACAGTCATGTACTGGACGGAACCCATATAACCTAAGGGAACCTAAAAATCGGTCCCAAAACGAGGCTCCGACCCGTAACTGTACAAACCGTAAAATCACCAAATCGTAACTGTACGAACTTTACACAACTTCCGAACAACAGGGGAGAAATAACCGCAAGTAACGAAAAGCAGCGCATGAAGGCGCGTCAGAGCTTAGATCGAGCTTCCTACGGCCAAAAAGGCCCGATTGACTCTGATGCCGCTAATGACTCTGGCTTCTGATAGTAAGCCTCAGAAGGAAGGTTTTAGAAGTGAGTATTAATTGTGGGGATTTTTTTTATAGTGGAGAAAGCTAGGCCAGGGGCAGAGTGGTGAAAAGCATGAAGATGAAGACAAACGAGGAGGAAAGTAAAGTAGATAAAAACGGCAAAGAAGCTCTACATGAAGACTTACTTGATTGAAAGTCGTGCACTTTGATAGGCCAGTGGCAGGGTGATTGAATGTCTATGTTAAGCTAATACTCTTATATTTTTATTTCATAGTGCTTTGATGATTAAAAAACTAATACTTGTGGATTAACTAAAATTAATTTGACAAGTTATTTTGTAAATTATGTTTTGTTAGTCTTAAGTACGGGTATGAATGAAAATAATCCCGAGTCGATTCGAAGACTCATATTAAAAAATTTGTGTCCAGGTTCGACTCGAATTTGAACTGATAAATTTTAAGAATGCTCAAGTTCGACTCGATGAATTACTTGATACTACTCGACTCGAAATTACTTGACTTGTTTTCACAAGGAGTAATTCGAAAGCCTTTCTATTCGAGCTCGAGTCTAAGATGGATCACACTAAAATGAGTAATAAAAATAAAAAATTAAAACTTCAATTTTATTTATATATAAAAATACATATGTTACAAAAATTACAATGATAAATTTACAATATTAATTATACTATGATACAATTTCTAGTAACATCATTACATTTATCCAATCTCATACACATATATCCCCATATTGTGAGAATGTAGGGAAAATGGCTAAAAGAGTTTAATCAATATTGTGAGGATAATGGAATAATACATCAAATGACACCTCCATATTCACACCAATCAAATGGTGTAACGGAGAGAAAAAATAGAACTTTGATGGATATGTTCAATGCAATGTTACTAAGGTCCGGAGCACTCAAGAACTTGTGGGAAGATACAATTTTAACTTCTTAATTTATTTTGAATCGAGTTACCGTGAAGGATAATGAAAAAAAAACCTTTTTGAATTATGGAAAAAGAGATCTCCTCGACGAAATTTCTTAAAAGTGTAGGGGTGTTTAACAAAGGGAGCCATGAACTGAAAAGAAAGAAAGTATGACCAAAAACTATAGACGTTATATTTATTAAATATGCTTAAAATAATAATGCAAATAGATTTTTGGTTGTAAAATCTGAAATTAGTGAAATTTCTAATAAATACCACAATAGAAGCTAGAGATGCTACATTCTTCGAAAATATTTTTCTTTTTACGTCTAAAATTGTTACTCACCCCTCTAATGTTAGAATTCAAGATAATGATCAGGGTTTTCAGACTCGGACCGATCATCGAACCAAAAAAGGTATCAGATGGATGAATCACTGGTCCAACAAGTGATCAAACCGTTATTGACCCAGCTACGTCATTAATATGTAATAAATAATAAATAATTAAATTAATTAATTAATATTATATATTATATATAATATTTAGTAAATATGTACAATTAGTCAATTTATCTACAAAAATAAAAACTAAACCTATATGTACAACATTTACTCTATACAATTCAAATAAATTTTAAATCTATATGAAAAAAAAAATTAAATCATGAACATAACTCAAAGTCAATAGTAGTAAAATCAAATACAAATGAGCATAAACATCTCTATGATACATTCAAATTTGAAAATTCAACCACAAGTTCAAGTGTTTGATTAAATACGAATGCAAGGATATCTAAAATACCAAACAAAGTCTCAACAAAATTACTAAAATAAAATCCATGACACTTAATTCACAAAAAACATAAATCATTCTAAGGTTGAGAAGGTGATGCTTCTTGCCAATTCCCATCATCTTCTTCATTTATTAACCCACGAGTACCACTTTCACTTGCTCCTCCACTCCAGTAAGCTCTTCAATTCTTCCATGTCCTCCAAGTTCTTCAAATGTAAACGGGTTACTCAACGACAACATTTAAATTCACAATGCCTTCTTCTTCATTCACTTCTACATAAAACAAATAGACAAGAAAATTTAGTATTGTATAACATTAGCCAAAAAAATCATGACCAAGCTGTGGGGACGTGCGTTGAGATACAGTATTGTATAGCATTTTAATACATGCATACCAGTGCAATCTAGGCATGCTTTTTCTAGGCAACACAACTTTTTCATATGCATGTATCACATTTGTTTTAAAAGGTGTATATCTATGTAATCTGGACATGTTTTTTCTGGGAACACAACTAAATTTCATATGCATGTATAGATTACGCCATAAATGCTTTACATAAAAGAGCTAAATTGTTTATGCAACTATGCGAGTGTGTCCAAAGCGCCAATATAATTATGTGAAATGCATTCAAACAGTTTCAATAATGGATTAAATCACACCCTTACATATTGATGTAAAATCTTGAAGATTTTTAGGTAATGGAATCCATACTTCAAGTTGTAGTGTTTTGATCTAATGCTTTTGGATTCATATAGAGGACCACAGGGACAATATTGGTATAAACACAAACAGATTCATATTGCAGTTGTGTTGTGATGTAGAATTTAGTCACTGTTAGACCGTTACTACTAAATACTAATTACTACTAATTTCAAAGCTGAAATTGATGTTGGCTATTACTACTAAATACATGGAGATGCTACTGCTGGAATAAATGGAATGAGTTTATACAGGGCAACCAATTCTATTACAACCAACATAAAGAATGGAGTACTGAAGACAAATACACCAATAAAAAATATGCAACTAGCTACAAATTGGTGAACTGGTGGAAGATGGGCATGCGAGGATTTTAAATATGGGAGAACAAGTACATGCATTATGCATATGCTACCAAACTAAACCAGAAACATTACAAGGATGCAGAACTTGGTTCCATAGCACTAAATATTCCAGCTTATACAAATATTAATCTAATATTGATAATTTAAATATTTCTCACCTTCATGAGGACGACGTCATTGCCATTCCAAATAAGGCATCGTTCCTTCATCATAAACTATTTTCTCTAGCTCATCATAATTAAGAAATGGTTCTTCCTCCTCTTCAACAATCCAAAACTCTGTTTTGTCAATTGACTCATAATCAATTGAATCATAATCCATCTCTTACAGCAATGCCTAAAATTATGATTTCATATAATATTATGTGATTTTTTTCCCATAAACTAATGTCATATAAAATTAATTATTAAAAATTCAAAGAAAGATTAATTGAATTAATGAAAATATCTATTCTTCAACCTCAAGTTATAGTGAACAAACACGAGATCATTAAGTTTTTGATGCTCCAACCGGTTTCTTTTCTTGGTGTGCATGAGATCAAAAACACTCCAATTTCTTTCGCACCCCGATGAACTACTAGTTTGGCTAAGGAATTTGATTACCAACTTTTGTAAATTTGGAGCACTACTTCCAAACAACCTCCACCACTCATCTAAATACAAATAAATAGCAATGACATTAGAAATCGATGAAATAAGCTACAAAGGAAAAACAAAGTTAACAAGAATAAACAACAATTACCAAAGTCAAACAAAAATTAATAAATATAACTTACTCGGTTGAGTAATGTGGCACCCCCAAAATAGGTATACATCTCCCATTATGAGTCGCCAAATACTTGGTACAGAAATAACTACAACTTTATTAATACAATTGTTGTGTAAAATACAACAACCCAATACTGTGAGTTTAAATACAAATACTATCTAATAGACAGTATACAAACTCAAAAAGAGTCCTCATTACAATTATTATCACACTATTTTATAAAATAGTGAGGACTGCTAACACAACTAACTGGAACATCACTCCACACCCTGACTATTTCCCGTTATATTCGCGCCTACTGAGAAAAATGGAACAAAAAGGAAAGGGTGAGCTCAACTAGCCCAGTAAAGAATATTATGACTAAGATAATATACAACAGATTATCATTAGTCTTTAACAAGGAAAAATTTGATAGAATATAATAAACAACAAGTTTTAGATCAACAACTGCAGCGGAAATAGCAATCCATTAGAAGAGTCAAGTAGAGAATGAATTCTACTAGCTTCTAAGATTTAAAAGTCCATCATTAATATTTTATCCCCGTAACATCAATCAATATACATCTTGAATCAAATATTCATCTTTGCACTACAGGCCAAAGATATTCATTTGTATCACCAGTTGGTCATGTTCATCTCAATACCTATTCATCTTTGCACTACGGGCCAAAGATATTCATTAGGTAATCATTCATCTTTGCACTACAGGCCACAGATATTCAGTAATATCATTATTTAGGACTGAGGATGATGAAAAATATCTTAAAGAAAAACGAATCTAGTGAGATAAAAGAACAATTATTAGGGATTCGTATTATAGTTTATTCAAGTCCAGTAATACTCCGTAACAACAAATTTTGAAGCAGAATTCAAAAATAATGATCAAAACATGGATACTATGACGCCCCCAAAATTAGGTATACATCACCCATCTTGGGTCGTCAGATACATGGTACAGAATACAAATATAACTTACTAATATAACTGTCGTGTACAATACGACAAAACATAACTGTGAGTTTGAATACAATTATTGTCTACTAGAGACTATACAAACTCAAAAGGAATCCTCATTACAATTATTGTCACATTATTTAATAGAATAGTAAGGACTACTAATACTATCATCTGGTTCATCACTCTGTTCCCTGACTCGTCCCAGCTATATTCTCATTTTCTGAAGAGAACAGTGAAAGAAAGGGTGAGCTGCTATTTATAGAAAAATGAAATGCATAGTAACTAATCCATGAACGGTCCAGATTGATTACTTTAATCTGACGGTCCATATTTAAAGAAAAATCTTTTAAATAAAATATAATATATTCTATTTATAGAATAACTTTAATAAAGTATTCTGTTTTATATAAAAAGATGTTTCTGTTTTATTACGTTAATAATACGAATAAAACAAAACTTCATTATCGCTGAATAATTCATATTATTAGCTGACAATAATTGAATCAAACTGAGTGACTTCTCACATAAGCATTAATAATCAATACCGTGTGCTACTATGCAACCACACGTATTACTGTACTTTTACTACCGAGTAGTTCAACAGTATCAATGGTAAAACTTTCGCCGTTATTTTTAATAAAATATTTTTGTCAGTTTCTCAATCCGACAATAATTCTGTTGTGGGGTCCACCAATGATTGTGCCGTTGTACGAATATTCCCTGTTAAAACGAATATTCTCCGACCAATCGAATATTATATAACAACTTGCGTACTTTGCAAAATTTATAAATATTACCCACAACTATAACATTATATCAAATTAACTCCATAATATTCAAAAATGATATTTATAAAAAATTCATCTTTATTTATAAAAGTTGGGATCTTACAACCTCCCCTTCTTATGAAAGTTCGCCCTCGAAATTAGGGTACGTACCTGGTATGTCGAAGAGGTAAGGATACCTTGATTTCATTTCAGATTCTAACTCCCAGGTTATTTCCTCAACATCGTGGTTTCTCCACAAAACTTTGACTTGAGGTATAACCTTGGAGCGTAGAATATGTTCTTTCTTATCCAAGATTTGAACAAGAACATCTTCATACGTCAAATCTTCTGCTATTTCGTCCGGTTCTAACTCAACAATGTGGTTCGGGTCTTTCACATATTTACGTAACATGGATATGTGAAAAACGTTATGAACACGAGACATACTTGGCGGTAAAGCGAGTCTATAAGCCACAGTTCCTACTCGATCGAGGATTAAAAATGGACCGATGAATCGAGGATTGAGCTTTCCTCTCTTTCCAAATCTCGTAACTCCTTTCCATGGAGCAACACGTAAGAACACATGATCTCCTATATCAAATTTCACGTCCTTTCGATGAAGATCAACATAACTCTTTTGTCGATCTTGTGAGGTTTTTATACGTTGTCGGATCATTTGAATCTTTTCTGTAGTCATACGTACCAACTCCGGTCCTAACAACGTTGCTTCACCCACCTCATCCCAGCATACTGGAGAACGACATTTTCTTCCATACAATGCTTCGAATGGAGCCATGCCAATACTTGCTTGATAACTGTTGTTGTAGGAAAACTCCACCAATGGTAAGAACTTGTCCCAACTTCCCTTGAAGTCAAGGACACAGAGTCTTAATAAATCTTCTAGAGTTTGAATAGTCCTCTCTGATTGTCCGTCCGTCTGAGAATGATATGCCGAACTATATCGTAAATCCGTGCCCATAGCTTTTTGTAAACTAATCCAAAATCGTTAAGTGAATCTTGGGTCTCGATCAGAAACTATGGATACTGGTGTAAGACCCCAACTTTTATAAATAAAGATGAATTTTCTATAAATATCATTTTTGAATATTATGGAGTTAATTTGATATAATGTTATAGTTGTGGGTAATATTTATAAATTTTACAAAGTACGCAAGTAGTTATATAATATTCGATTGGCCGGGGAATATTTGTTTTAACAGGGAATATTCGTATAACGGCACAATCATTGGTGGCCCCACAACGAAATTATTGTCGGATTGAGAAAACGATAAAAATATTTTATTAAAAATAACGGCAGAAGTTTTACTATTGTTACTGTTGAACTACTCGGTAGTAAAAGTACAGTAATACGTGTGGTTGCATAGTAGCACACGGTATTGATTATTAATGCTTATGTGAGAAGTCACTTAGTTTGATTCAATTATTGTCAGTTAATAATATGAATTATTTAGCGATAATGACGTTTTGTTTTATTCGTATTATTAACGTAATAAAACAGAAACATCTTTTTATATAAAACAGAATACTTTATTAAAGTTATTTTATAAATAGAATATATTATATTTTATTTAAAAGATTTTTCTTTAAATATGGACCGTCAGATTAAAGTAATCAATCTGGACCGTTCATGAATTAGTTACTATGCATTCTATTTTTCTATAAATAGCAGCTCATTCCTTCATTATTTCTTACGAATTCACTGAACTCTAGCGAGAGAAACTATAGAGAAAAACTATAGAGAGAGAGAAGAAGAGTATTCTGCTACTTAACTACTTCCTTATTTCAGCTCTTCTTTAAAACGGTACAGGGTGTTATTCTTTTTTATTCATGAAGAGAACTGTTGTTATTCCATTTCTTATTATTCTATTAGAATAACCTGTATACGCGGTCTACCCTATACTTGGTGACATTCTTCTATTATTCTGTTGGAACATTCTGTCTGCGTGTTTTACACCGGACTTGGTTCTGTTTTTATTATTATTCTGTTGGAACATCCTGTCTGTGTGTTTTACACCGGACTTGGTTCCGTCTTGTTATTATTCTGTTGGAACATCCTGTCTGTGTGTTTTACACCGGACCTGATTCCATTATTTATTATTCTATCGGAATATCCTGTCTGTGCGTTTAAGCCGGATCTGGTTCCATTATTTATTATTCTGTTGGAATAACCTGTCTGTGCGGTCTATCGCATGCATGGTGATTTCTTTTATTATTCCATTCTTTATTATACTCAGTTGGTTAAGTTTTGACTTCTATACTCCATGAAATTTGTGGAATATCCTTGATAATTGCGTTTCATCCAGTATCTTTTCATGAAAATATTCTTCTAAGCATTCTTGAATTTTACTCCACAAAGCAGTATCATGTTGACAATTTAGACGTTAATTCTTGGATAAATTAATTCTTGAACTTGTTTTATTGAATTCTTATATCATTGTCATCATCCTCGTGTTTATAAAATGTTAAAAGTCATCTATGGCCTGTAGTGCATAGATGGACTTGGTATGATTATGACCAGGGATTATTCGGTATAATCATGACCGTAATGTTACAAATGATGTGGTAAAAGTCCTCATTGGCCCGTAGTGCGTTGATGGACAGTTGTTGGCATGATCATGATCATTAATGAATACACGAATATCCTTAGCCGTAGTGCAGGGGTGATTCGATGATGTGGATTATTTTATTAAGCTGAGTCCCAGCGATAACAGTGTTGAAAAACCTTTTAAATCATAAAAGATAGTAGAGTTTATTTTCTACTTGACTCTTTTAATGGATTGCTTGTTCCGCTGCAGTTAAACTTGATGTCTATTATATTTTATCAGTTTAAAATTGTTGAAGGCTAATGATAATTTATTCTGCATTATCTTAGTCATAATATTTCTTACTGGGCTAGTTGAGCTCACTCTTTCTTTCACTGTTCTCTTCAGGAAATGAGAACGTAGCTGGGGCAAGTCGGGGAATGGAGTGATGGTCCGAATGATAGTATTAGTTAGTAGTCCTCACTATTCTATATAATAGTGTGTTAATAAATATAATGAGGACTCCTTTTGAGTATGGATACTCTCTAGTAGATAATATTTGTATTCAAACTCGCAGTTTATGTTTTGTCATATTGAACACGACAGCTGTATTATTAAGTTGTATTTGAATTCTGTACTATGTATCTGACGACCCAAGATGGGTGATGTATACCTAATTTTGGGGGTGTCACAGTTGGTATCAGAGCTTAGGGATATGATCCCTGACTAAGATGTGAGAATAGAACTAGGAGGGGAGAGACGGGGAATTCCTTTGCTAGTATGACCTACCTAAGTTTATTTGCATGGTATTTAATTGGTTGGTCATAATATAAGGATAATATATGACATATCAATTAACTTTTATTTTGTGGCAGTATCTGAAAATGGCATCTGAGAATGTTGAGAATAGCAATGGAGCACAGGCGACTGTTGATTCACCACATATCAATAATCAGGATAATGTGCATCAGGAAGGTGACAATCCTCATGCAAACAACAATACTGACCAGATGATGAATGATGGAATGTTAAGAAACTTTATGCAGTTCATGCAACAACAGGCGAGAGCGGCTCCTGTCCAAAATATAGGTGGAAACACTAAAAACTCTCGGACGGTCACCGCTAAACAGTTCAAGGAGCTGGGACCACCAGAGTTTAAGGGAGAGCCAAAACCACTTATAGCGAAAACATGGATAAACCAGATTACCAAGATATTTGATGTCTTGGGATGCTCCGAGGAGCAAAAGGTTCCCTTTGCCGCCTTTATGTTGCGAGGAGAGGCAGATTACTGGTGGGAATCGATTAAGCGTACTCAACCTGCCGCACTGAAGATGTCTTGGGAGAAGTTCCATGAGCTGTTCAATGACAAATACTTTCCCGAAAGTGTTCGTCACATGAAGGAGGTGGAGTTCATCAAATTGGAGCAGAATAATATGACCGTGTCGCAGTATGAGGCTAAATTTGTTGAGTTGTCCCGATTTGCGTCCCACTTGGTGGATAATGAAGAGCTAATGATGCGAATATTTTTGCGAGGTTTGAAACCTGAGATACGTCAACATCTTATTTCGCATAAACTGTGTTTGTATTTAGATGTTGTAAATAGGGCTCAGTTAGTGGAGCGCGATAACGAGTCAACGCAACTAAAAGAGAGCAGTCGGCAAAATGATAATACCAGTGAGAGCACTCATCGAAGCGGTGACAACAAGCGTGGAGGGAATCAATAGGCCAGAAATGGTAACCACTTCGGTGGTAATCAGGGACAAAACAATAAGAATGGTCATTTCAAGAAGAGGAGATTCAACAATGATGGAAAGATGTCAGCACCAGCACCCGTTGTTAAGGAAGGAGAACGACCACCTATCATATGTTTCAAATACGGAGGGGAGGGGCACATCAGTCCAACCTGCGCGATGCCGTCTAAAGCATGTTATAATTGTGGAAGAGAAGGTCATTTAGCTCGATTTTGTCATTTATAAAAAACAAGTTCAGCCAAGATGGAGTCACCAAAGGCCGTCCCAGAAAAGTCAAAATCGGTAGTGCAAGGGAGAGCGTTTGTTGTGACCTCCCAGAAAGCAAGGAACCCGAATGAGGTCATCACGGGTAAGCTTATCATAAACTCTAACGAAGTCTATACTTTATTTGATACCGGTTCTACCCATTCTTTTATTTCACCTACTTGCGCTCATCGATTAAATTTGATTTCAGAGAAATTAGACTTTGACTTATCTGTTGAAACTCCATTGGGAGAAACCTTCATTACATCCACGATTTATAAGTCTTGTTTGGTTCAAGTTGGTACCCACACATTACCTGTCAATCTTATTTCATTAAAAATACTTGCATTTGACGTGATTCTAGGGATTGATTGGTTAACTACTCATCATGCAAAAATTGATTGTTTTCGTAAGGTTGTTAGCTTTCATATTCCTAATCGACCTATTATGCGAATTCAAGCAACCAAACCATTAAAATCAATCGCTGTCATCTCAAGCCATAAAGCTATTCGTTTATTGAAAAACGGATGTCAAGCTTTCTTAGCTCATGTCACGGATCTAAACAAAAATACGTCAGTTTTGAATGATATTTCTATTGTTAATAAATTCCCTGACGTATTCCCTGAAGAACTTCCTGGCCTACCCCCAGAGCGTGAAATTAAATTTTGTATCGACCTTGAACCCGGTACAAAACCCATTTCCAAAGCCCCATATCGAATGGCTCCTATTGAACTTCAGGAGTTAAAGATCCAACTGCAGGAATTGTTAGACATTGGCTTTATTCGTCCTAGTACTTCTCCTTGGGGTGCTCCTGTTCTATTCGTGAAGAAGAAAGATGGAAGTATGCGACTTTGTATTGATTATCGGGAGTTGAATCATGTCACCATCAAAAACAGGTACCCATTGCCACGTATTGATGACCTGTTTGACCAGTTGCAAGGAGCACAATTCTTTTCAAAGATCGATCTTCGTTCTGGATATCATCAGCTGAAGGTTAGAACTGAGGATATTCCAAAGACGACTTTTAGAACTCGGTACGGGCATTATGAATTCCTAGTCATGTCCTTTGGATTGACTAATGCTCCTGCTGCCTTCATGGATATGATGAACCGGGTATTCAAGGAATATTTGGATCACTTTGTGGTCGTCTTTATTGATGACATCCTTATTTATTCCAAAAGTCGTGAAGATCATGAGCAACACTTGAGGCTGGTACTCCAAAAGCTTCGTGAATACAAGCTTTATGCCAAGTTGAAGAAATGCGAGTTCTGGCTGGAGGAGGTAGCATTCCTTGGGCACGTAGTATCAAGTCGTGGAATATCGGTTGACCCGGCAAAGATTGAAGCTATTCAAAGCTGGGAGCAACCTAAATCAGTGACCGAAGTACGTAGCTTTCTTGGTTTAGCTGGTTATTATCAGAGATTCGTGGAAGGATTTTCTCGAATCGCTACTCCATTAACTCAGCTGACTCAGAAAGATACAAAGTTCGGTTGGAGCGAAGAATGTGAGCAGAGTTTTCAAGAACTCAAGAGGAGACTCATTTCAGCACCTGTTCTAACAATACCATCTGGCTCGGAGGGATTTGTCATCTACAGTGATGCTTCGAGCAAAGGGTTGGGATGCGTTCTCATGCAACATGGAAAAGTCATAGCCTATGCATCAAGACAACTCAAGGAATATGAGAGGAATTATCCTACTCATGATCTAGAGTTGGCAGCTGTTGTCTTTGCACTTAAAATTTGGAGGCATTACTTGTATGGGGAAAAGGTGGAGATCTTTACGGATCATAAAAGCCTCAAATATTTCTTCACTCAAAAGGAACTCAACATGCGACAACAACATTGGCTTGAACTGTTGAAAGATTATGATCATACCATTCAATACCATCCTAGAAAAGCGAACGTGGTAGCTGACGCATTGAGTAGAAGATCATATGCAAGTACGAGTGCGATTTTGTCAACACAAAGGCCCATTTTGTGTGATTTGCAAAGGATAGAGATAGAGTTAAAGACTCCAGGGACCCCATATGATGATGGCGAATATACAAGTAGAACCGACTTTAATCGATAAAGTTAAAGCTGCTCAAGCTACAGACCTGGAGCTGATGCATATGAGGAAGAAAGTGCAAGAAGGTGCTATGCCGGAAGCAAGAATCGATGAAGAAGGAATACTTCGAGTCAACTCCAGACTTTGTGTTCCTAACAACCCTGATTTAAAGTATGAAATCATGATGGAGGCGCACAACACACCGTTTGCAATCCATCCTGGAAGTACCAAAATGTATCATGATCTTCGTCATACATTTTGGTGGAGCAATATGAAGAGAGAGATAGCGTTGTTTATCTCAAGGTGTCTAACTTGTCAACGAGTCAAAGCGGAGCATCAAGTACCAAAAGGTCCATTGCAACCACTTGAAATTCTAGAATGGAAGTGGGAGCACATTACCATGGATTTCGTTACCGGTCTTCCTAGGGTTTCTCAAGGTATTGATGCGATTTGGGTCATTGTTGATAGATTGACCAAGTCTGCTCATTTCTTACCGATACGAGAAACTTATACACTTGAACGTCTTGCTCGTATGTACATAAACGAGATTGTAAGACTGCATGGTATGCCAGTATCCATAGTTTCTGACCGAGACCCAAGATTCACTTCACGATTTTGGGTTAGTTTACAAAAAGCTATGGGCACGGATTTACGATTTAGTTCAGCATATCATCCTCAGACGGACGGACAATCAGAGAGGACTATTCAAACTCTTAAAGATCTATTAAGACTCTGTGTCTTTGACTTTAAGGGAAGTTGGGACAAGTTCTTACCATTGGTGGAGTTTTCCTACAACAACAATTATCAAGCAAGTATTGGCATGGCTCCATTCGAAGCATTGTATAGAAGAAAATGGTGTTCTCCAGTATGCTGGGATGAGGTGGGTGAAGCAACGTTGTTGGGACCGGAGTTGGTACGTATGACTACAGAAAATATTCAAACGATCCGACAACGTATAAAAACCTCACAAGATCGACAAAAGAGTTATGTTGATCTTCATCGAAAGGATGTGGAATTTGATGTAGGAGATCATGTGTTCTTACGTGTTGCTCCATGGAAAGGAGTTACGAGATTTAGAAAAAGAGGAAAGCTCAATCCTCGTTTCATCGGTTCATTTTTAATACTCGATCGAGTAGGAACTGTGGCTTATAGACTCGTTTTACCGCCAAGTATGTCTCGTGTTCATAACATTTTTCACATATCCATGTTATGCAAATATGTGAAAGACCTGAACCACATTATTGAGTTAGAACCGGACGAAATAGCGGAGGATTTGACGTATGAAAAAGTTCCTGTTCAAATCTTGGATAAGAAGGAACATATTCTACGCTCCAAGGTTATACCTCAAGTCAAAGTTTTGTGGAGAAACCACGATGTTGAGGAAATGACTTGGGAGTTAGAATCTGAAATGAAATCAAGGTATCCTTACCTCTTTGACATACCAAGTACGTACCCTAATTTCGAGGGCGAAATTTCATAAGAAGGGGAGGTTGTAAGACCCCAACTTTTATAAATAAAGATGAATTTTCTATAAATATCATTTTTGAATATTATGGAGTTAATTTGATATAATGTTATAGTTGTGGGTAATATTTATAAATTTTGCAAAGTACGCAAGTTGTTATATAATATTCGATTGGTCGGGGAATATTCGTTTTAACAGGAAATATTTGTACAACGGCACAATATTTGGTGGACCCCACAACGAAATTATTGTCGGATTGAGAAAAAGATAAAAATATTTTATTAAAAATAACGGCGAAAGTTTTACCATTGTTATTGTTGAACTACTCGGTAGTAAAAGTACAGTAATACGTGTGGTTGCATAGTAGCACACGGTATTGATTATTAATGCTTATGTGAGAAGTCACTCAGTTTGATTCAATTATTGTCAGTTAATAATATGAATTATTTAGCGATAATGACGTTTTGTTTTATTCGTATTATTAACGTAATAAAATAGAAACATCTTTTTATATAAAACA
Organism: Panax notoginseng; assembly: GCA_016801055.1. NCBI lineage: Eukaryota > Viridiplantae > Streptophyta > Magnoliopsida > Apiales > Araliaceae > Panax > Panax notoginseng. The sequence continues at coordinate 212,180,734 of CM029017.1, read as the reverse complement.
GAATACTTTATTAAAGTTATTCTATAAATAGAATATATTATATTTTATTTAAAGATTTTTCTTTAAATATGGTCCGTCAGATTAAAGTAATCAATCTGGACCGTTCATGAATTAGTTACTATGCATTCTATTTTTTTATAAATAGCAGCTCATTCCTTCATTATTTCTTACGAATTCACTGAACTCTAGAGAGAGAAATTATAGAGAGAAACTATAGAGAGAGAGAAGAAGAGTATTCTGCTACTTAACTACTTCCTTATTTCAGCTCTTCTTTAAAACGGTAAGGGGTGTTATTCTTTCTTATTCATGAAGAGAACTGTTGTTATTCTATTTCTTATTATTCTATTGGAATAACCTGTATACGCGGTCTACCCTATACTTGGTGACATTCTTCTATTATTCTGTTGGAACATCCTGTCTGTGTGTTTTACACCGGACCTGGTTCTGTTTTTATTATTATTCTGTTGGAACATCCTGTCTGTGTGTTTTACACCGGACCTGGTTCCGTCTTGTTATTATTCTGTTGGAACATCCTGTCTGTTTGTTTTACACTGGACCTGGTTCCGTCTTTATTATTATTCTGTTGGAATATCCTGTCTGTGCGTTTTAGGCCGGACCTGGTTCCATTATTTATTATTCTGTTGGAATAACCTGTCTGTGCGGTCTATCGCATGCATGGTAATTTCTTTTGTTATTTCATTTTTTATTATACTCAGTTGGTTAAGTTTTGACTTCTATACTCCATAAAATTTGTGGAATATCCTTGATAATTGCGTTTCATCCAGTATCTTTTCATGAAAATATTCTTCTAAGCATTCTTGAATTTTACTCCACAAAGCAGTATCATGTTGACAATTTGGACGTTGTTAATTCTTGGATAAATTAATTCTTGAACTTGTTTTATTGAATTCTTATATCATTGTCATCATCCTCATGTTTATAAAATGTTAAAAGTCATCTGTGGCTTGTAGTGCATAGATGGACTTGGTATGATTATGACCAGGGATTATTCGGTATAATCATGACCGTAATATTACAAATGATGTGGTAAAAGTCCTCATTGGCCCGTAGTGCGTTGATGGACAGTTGTTGGCATGATCATGACCATTAATGAATACACGAATATCCTTGGCCGTAGTGCAAGGGTGATTCGATGATGTGAATTATTTTATTAAGCTGAGTCCCAGCGATAACAGTGTTAAAAAACCTTTTAAATCATAAAAGATAGTAGAGTTTATTTTTTACTTGACTCTTTTAATGGATTGCTTGTTCCGCTGCAGTTAAACTTGATGTCTATTATATTTTATCAGTTTAACATTGTTGAAGGCTAATGATAATTTATTCTGCATTATCTTAGTCATAATATTTCTTACTGGGCTAGTTGAGCTCACCCTTTCTTTCACTGTTCTCTTTAGGAAATGAGAACGTAGCTGGGGCAAGTCGGGGAACGGAGTGATGGTCCGAATGATAGTATTAGTTAGTAGTCCTCACTATTCTATGTAATAGTGTGTTAATAAATGTAATGAGGACTCCTTTTGAGTATGGATACTCTCTAGTAGTCAATATTTGTATTCAAACTCACAGTTTATGTTTTGTCATATTGAACACGACAGTTGTATTATTAAGTTGTATTTGAATTCTGTACCATATATCTGACGACCCAAGATGGGTGATGTATACCTAATTTTGGGGGCGTCACAACTTGCATACCATGCAGTCTTACAATCTCGTTTATGTACATACGAGCAAGACGTTCAAGTGTATAAGTTTCTCGTATCAGTAAGAAATGAACAGACTTGGTCAATCTATCAACAATGACCCAAATCGCATCTATACCTTGAGAAACCTTAGGAAGACCAGTAACGAAATCCATGGTAATGTGCTCCCACTTCCATTCTGAAATTTCAAGTGGTTGCAATGGACCTTTTGGTACTTGATGCTCCGCTTTGACTCGTTGACAAGTTAGGCACCTTGAGATAAACAGCGCTATCTCTCTCTTCATATTGCTCCACCAAAATGTATGACGAAGATCATGATACATTTTGGTACTTCCAGGATGGATTGCAAACGGTGTGTTATGCGCCTCCATCATGATTTCATACTTTAAATCAGGGTTGTTAGGAACACAAAGTCTGGAGTTGACTCGAAGTATTCTTTCTTCATCAATTCTTGCTTCCGGCATAGCACCTTCTTGCACTTTCTTCCTCATACGCATCAGCTCCAGGTCTGTAGCTTGAGCAGCTTTAACTTTATCGATTAAAGTTGGTTCTACTCGTATATTCGCCATCATCACATGGGTCCCTGGAGTCTTTAACTCTATCTCCATCCTTTGCAAGTCACACAAAATGGGCCTTTGTATTGACAATATCGCACTCGTACTTGCATATGATCTTCTACTCAATGCGTCAGCTACGACGTTCGCTTTTCCAGGATGGTATTGAATGGTATGATCATAATCTTTCAACAGTTCAAGTCAACGTCGTTGTCGCATGTTGAGTTCCTTTTGAGTGAAGAAAAATTTGAGGCTTTTATGATCCGTAAAGATCTCCACCTTCTTCCCATACAAGTAATGCCTCCAAATTTTAAGTGCAAAGACAACAGCTGCCAACTCTAGATCATGAGTAGGATAATTCCTCTCATATTCCTTGAGTTATCATGATGCATAGTCTATGACTTTTCCATATTGCATGAGAACTCATCCCAACCCTTTGCTCGAAGCATCACTGTAGATGACAAATCCCTCCGAGCCAGATGGTATTGCTAGAACAGGTGCTGAAATGAGTCTCCTCTTGAGTTCTTGAAAACTCTTCTCACATTCTTCGCTCCAACCGAACTTTGTATCTTTCCAAGTCAGCTGAGTTAATGGAGTAGCGATTCGAGAAAATCCTTCCACGAATCTCCGATAATAACCAGCTAAACCAAGAAAGCTACGTACTTCGGTCACTGATTTAGGTTGCTCCCAGCTTTGAATAGCTTCAATCTTTGCCGGGTCAACCGATATTCCACGACTTAATACTACGTGCCCAAGGAATGCTACCTCCTCCAGCCAGAACTCGCATTTCTTTAACTTGGCATAAAGCTTGTATTCACGAAGCTTTTGGAGTACCAGCCTCAAGTGTTGCTCATGATCTTCACGGCATTTGGAATAAATAAGGATGTCATCAATAAAGACGACCACAAAGTGATCCAAACATTCCTTGAATACCCGGTTCATCATATCCATAAAGACAGCAGGAGCATTAGTCAATCTAAAGGACATGACTAGAAATTCATAATTCCCATAACGAGTTCTGAAAGCCGTCTTTGGAATATCCTCAGTTCTAACCTTTAGCTGATGATATCCAGAACGAAGATCGATCTTTAAAAAGAATTGTGCTCCTTGCAACTGGTCAAACAGGTCATCAATACGTGGCAATGGTGTAAGACCCCGAATTTTATGAAATAAAAGTATTCAATTTTTCTTATAATTACTATTCAGTAAATGGTTAAATTGATAAAAGTTTAAAGTTATGGGTGAAATATGAATTTTTTTTCAAAATAAGCAAATGATTATAAAATAATCATTGTTGTCGGGGAATATTCGTTTGGTCGTAGAATATTCTTTCTGTCGGGGAATATTCATACGACGGCGCAGCTATTTGTGGGCCCCATAACGAATAACTATCGGGTGAAGAAAACGACAAATTTGAGTTTTTACAAATAACGGGGTAGTTGTTACCGTTAACACTGTTAGAATACCCGGTGGTTAAAATACAGTAATACGCGTTATTGCACAGTAGCACACGGTATTGCATAGTATTTTTGAAATAATTGATTCTTACGTAAGAAGGCACTACTCAATAATTGTTACAGTAATTACTGTTCAATATTTTATTTTATTGATTCAATAATTGCTACGTTGAAATTTTATATTATTGTTGTTCAATAATTGTCACTGCACAGTATTTTCCATTATCAGATCAATAATTCATATTATTTGAATAATATTATTAGATAACATTATTGGCAATATCTAGAAAGTTCTGTCTAAGGAGAGGTTTGGTCACCTAATTGCGCGCCAGTAAGGAAAAAATTCTTATTGAAAAGCCCCCTCTTTCTTGGGAACGGCCTGATTGTCATAAATGTGATTCTGTAATATTATTTGTGAATAATTAATTATTGATTCATATGATAAGGAAATATTTATTTTATGTGGATATAAACGAGGGATATATTTTTGTGGTTAAAAATGAAGGAGTTAATGTTGAGGTTTTTATCCGTATTTTTGTCGGAATGGAGATATTAAAAATTAGGGTTTTTGAGATATTTTACGGGGGTTATAATTTTTAATCCGACCGTTGGATTGTGGTAATTTTTGGATATGTTATACATATATAAGTTGAGTATATGCCCACAAATTTTGAACCGTTAAAAATGAACGTATGATTTATTATGAATTTTACAAGATGACTGGTTCAGAAATTGTTGAATTTTCGGAGTTTATCATTTTGATGAAAAATTCTAGAATTGGTGGGCCCCACTTGTGGTTGGTGAAGAAATGTGCTGAATTATATTTCAAATGTGGTGGGTGGGAATAGTAGCAGGTAAAGCCATCAGGTTGCAGGTCAAGCCTACTAAAATTTTCCTATAAATAGAGGGCTAAGTTAGAATTGAAAATCACACCAGAAACAAGTTTTCTCTCTTTCTCTCTCTATATTATGAAGCATATTTTGTGAGTATTTAGATACTTTGAGAGTTGCTATTCAGTGCAAGTTTCCTTCGGCTTTGCATACCGATCAGAAGTACTGCTCTTTTGAGGTAAGGGATAGTAAGGAATTTTAAGGGTTGTTATGTTTTTCAGTTTCGTAATTTTTCTGACCTTCAAAAATTCTGGAAAAATTTGAAATGATATTTTGATGAATTTTCTTGATTGTGTCCAAAAATGGTGATTTTTGGATGTATAGATTGAGAGTTATGAATTTTATGAGAAAAGACTATTTTAAAAGTAACCGCTTATAATTCCTTGTGGTTAACTCCAAAATTGATGAAATTTTTATTGGGAGTACATGTATATGATAGAAGTATACTCTGTAAATTTCACAATTTTTGGACAAAAGTATAATTTTTGATAAATGTCTAAATATTCGGCTGTTTTGGCCATATGAAAAATAGTAAATGGCTTTTCAAAATTCTGAGAAAAATATATGTTCACTATGGGACTATATTATGCTAAATCTCAGAAAAGAAATATTTTTTAGAGCTGATTTGGTATTTTTCATGAAAATGGTCTAGTTATGAGTAAATGAATTAAATATGTTTTGTGAAGTAAGAAAATTGGAAAATAGGATTTTATGACTTGAGAATCATATATGAGGTATATGCAGATTTCTGATGAGAGTTTTGGTTATTGGTGATGAAATCTTATGAGTTTGGTATTTTAGAATGATTAAATGCATTATTTAGTAAAGTGTAAACAATTTAAATAAATTGTTTATAAGCTTAAGAAATATTATTCTTTCAATATCATTATACCGAAATACTGGTATAGATTTTATTGTAGAATTTCTACCTTTTTGTGTCGGGTTTACTATTTATGAGTTACTATTCACGAGTTACTATTCATGAGTTACTATTCACGAGTTACTATTCACGATAAAAATTGGTTTCTTTTTCTAACCAAATTATAGTTGATTCACAAATATTACTCTTGAGATTAAAACTATATGGTGATCATATTATTTTTATTATCATATATAACATTTTTATAACCCTAATGATGATATTTCTCTTTGACTTGAGTGTAAAGATGGGTAAATTTTTGGTATGATCATGACTATGAGTTCTCTTTGGCCAGTAGTGCAAAGTTGAATTGTTGATTTGTATGATCATGACCATTGAATTTATAACTGAATATCTTTAGCTTAAGTGTAAAGGTGAATTGATCAACATGGTTATAATTATTGTTTATATAATTCTGAAATGATTATATATTTCTTTGAGATATTAATATATTTGGCCTATAGTGTAAATATGAACTGTTGAAGAATATCTTTGGCCTGTAGTGCAAAGATGAATTATTGAAGAATATCTTTGGCTTGTAGTGCAAAGATGAATTATTGATGAATATCTTTGGCCTGTAGTGCAAAGATGAATTATTGAAGAATATCTTTGGCTTGTAGTGCAAAGATGAATTATGGCCTGTAGTGCAAAGATGAATTATTGATGAATATCTTTGGCCTGTAGTGCGAAGATGAACTGTTGTTGAATATCTTTGGCCCGTAGTGCAAAGATGGTTTATTGATGAATATCTTTGGCCGTAGTGCGAAGATGGATTTATTAGCATGATTATGAACAGGAAATGTGATTTGGTGTAACCATGATCTTTGATGTTTCAGGTAAAGATAGGTGATGAAAATTATCTTCGTCCTGGATGAGAAGAGGAATTTAGAACTACAGTTATGATTATGAGTTATTCATATGATTGTGGACCAGAATTGTTGATTGATGTTACAGGGATAAAACATTGTTGGTGGATTTTTAACATAGAGAAGATAATAGACTTTATAGTCTATTTGACTCTTCTAATGGATTGCTCGTTCCGCTGCAACTATGGTTGAAATTTTTATCATTTACCATATGTTCTAAATCTCTGATTTATTATTGATGAAGGCTATTGATAATTTAATTATCTTTAGTCATTATATTCTTTACTGAGCTAGTTGTGCTCACCCTTTTGCTTCACAATTCCTTTCAGGTAATAAGAGTGTAGCTGGGTCGAGTGAGGGTAACGGGGAAATAGAACGGTGGTCTCTAGCTGTGGATGTTCTCCCGAAGCAGTATAAAAAAGTTTATTTAGTAGTTTTATTTGGTGAATCCAATAGGGTAAGGTGTACCCAACGTTGGAAGGGTGGTTTGCCACTATCATACAAGATGTCTAACGACATACAACCTCGTATCATCATAAGACAGGGATGTGCTCATCCACTTGCTGAGTATATATACGAGCACTACCTATATAATCTTGGTGTTTGTTTGAAGTATAATTCTCAATTAGAGACAGTAGAGATAATGATATGTCAAGAGAAGACTCACCATTGGGAAGAATATGATAGTAATCTTCTCGTTTTTCTTTGGGGTCTATTGGGTCAACCAAGAATAATTCTGTGGCCATATGATATCTATCATAACCTAGACGCATGGCCTCCCATATACGAAGGTTTCCTTGAGCACTTCCCAAAGATTCTAATTTCTAAAACAGTTTTTGACTATACCTTTATGTAAGGTGTCATTGTGAGGTGATGTCCACGGTTAGAACATGAGTCACATTTGGTATATATTTGTATCCAAACTCACAGCATATGTGTTGTTGTATTTTGCACGATAATTGTTGTAATAAAGTTACAGTTGTTTTCTGTACCATGTATTTAGCGACTCAGAATAGGTTGGATGGAATGGACCTATTTTGGGGTCGTTACAAATGGGTACCTATTTTTGATGGTGACATGATTCAACTCCCGATAATCAATACAAAGTCGCATACTTCCATCTTTCTTCTTCACGAATAGCACAGGAGCACCCCAATGAGAAGTACTAGGACGAATAAAGCCAATGTCTAACAATTCCTGCAGTTAGATCTTTAACTCCTGAAGTTCAATAGGAGCCATTCGATATGGGGCATTGGAAATAAGTTTTGTACCGGGTTCAAGGTCGATACAAAATTCATTTTCACGCTCTGGGGGTAGGCCAGAAAGTTCTTCAGGGAATACGTCAGGGAATTTATTAACAATAGAAATATCATTCAAAACTGACGTATTTTTGTTTAGATCCGTGACATGAGCTAAGAAAGCTTGACATCCATTTTTCAATAAACGAATAGCTTTATGGCTTGAGATGACAGCGATTAATTTTAATGGTTTGGTTGCTTGAATTCGCATAATAGGTCGATTAGGAATATGAAAGCTAACAACCTTACGAAAACAATCAATTTTTGCATGATGAGTAGTTAACCAATCAATCCCTAGAATCACATCAAATGCAAGTATTTTTAATGAAATAAGATCGACAGGTAATGTGTGGGTACCAACTTGAACCAAACAAGACTTATAAACCGTGGATGTAATGAAGGTTTCTCCCAATGGAGTTTCAACAGATAAGTCAAAGTCTAATTTCTCCGGAGTCAAATTTAATCGATGAGCGCAAGTAGGAGAAATAAAAGAATGGGTAGAACCGGTATCAAATAAAGTATAGACTTCGTTAGAGTTTATGATAAGCTTACCCGTGATGACCTCATTCGGGTTCCTTGCTTTCTGGGAGGTCACAACAAACGCTCTCCCTTGCACTACCAGTTTTGACTTTTTTGGGACGGCCTTTGGTGACTCCATCTTAGCTGAACTTATTTTTGGTAAACGACAAAATCGAGCTAAATGACCTTCTCTTCCACAATTATAACATGTTTTAGACGGCATCGCGTAGCTTGGACTGATGTGCCCCTCCCCTCCGCATTTGAAACATATGATAGGTGGTCGTTCTCCTTCCTTAACAACGGGTGCTGGTGCTGACGTCTTTCTAACATTATTGAATCTCCTCTTCTTGAAATGACCATTCTTATTGTTTTGGCCTTGATTACCACCGAAGTGATTACCATTTCTGGCCTATTGATTCCCTCCACGCTTGTTGTCACCGCTTCGATGACTGCTCTCACTGGTATTATTATTTTGCCGACTGCTCTCTTTTGGTTGCGTTGACTCGTTATCGCGCTCCACTAACTGAGTCATATTCACAACATCTGAATACAAACACAGTTTATGAGAAATAAGATGTTGACATATCTCAGGTTTCAAACCTCGCAAAAACATTCGCGTCATTCGCTCTTTATTATCCACCAAGTGGGATGCAAACTGGGACAACTCAGCAAATTTAGCCTCATACTGCGACACGGCCATATTATTCTGCTCCAATTTGATAAACTCCACCTCCTTCATGTGACGAACACTTTCAGAAAAGTATTTGTCATTGAACAGCTCTTGGAACTTTTCCCAAGACAACTTCAGTGCGGCAGGTTGAGTACGCTTAATCGATTCCCACCAGTAATCTGCCTCTCCTCGCAACATAAAGGCGGCAAAGGGAACCTTTTGCTCCTCGGAGCATCCCAAGACATCAAATATCTTGGTAATCTGTTTTATCCATATTTCTGCTATAAGTGGTTTTGGCTCTCCCTTAAACTCCGGTGGTCCCAGCTCCTTGAACTATTTAGCGGTGACTGTCCGAGAGTTTTTAGTGTTTTCACATATATTTTGGACAGGAGCCGCTCTCGCCTGCTGTTGCATGAACTGCATAAAGCTTCTGAACATTCCATCATTCATCATCTGGTCAGTGTTGTTGTTTGCATGAGGATTGTCATCTTCCTGATGCACATTATCCTGATTATTGATATGTGGTGAATCCACAGTCGTCTGTGCTCTATTGCTATTCTCAACATTCTCAGATGCCATTTTCAAATACTGCCACAAAACAAAAGTTAATTGATATGTCATATATTATCCTTATATTATGACCGACCAATTAAATACCATGCAAATAAACTTAGGTAGGTCATACTAGCGAAGGAATTCTCCGTCTCTCCCCTCCTAGTTCTATTCTCACATCTTAGCCAGGGATCATATCCCTAAGCTCTGATACCAACTGTGACATCCCCAAAATTAGGTATACATCACCCATCTTGGGTCGTCAGATACATGGTACAGAATACAAATACAACTTACTAATACAATTGTCGTGTACAATACGACAAAACATAACTGTGAATTTGAATACAATTATTGTCTACTAGAGACTATACAAACTCAAAAGGAGTCCTCATTACAATTATTGTCACACTATTTAATAGAATAGTGAGGACTACTAATACTATCATCTGGTTCATCACTCCGTTCCCCGACTCGTCCCAGCTATATTCTCATTTCCTGAAGAGAACAGTGAAAGAAAGGATGAGCTGCTATTTATAGAAAAATGAAATGCATAGTAACTAATCCATGAACAGTCCAGATTGATTACTTTAATCTGACGGTCCATATTTAAAGAAAAATCGTTTAAATAAAATATAATATATTCTATTTATAGAATAACTTTAATAAAGTATTCTGTTTTATATAAAAAGATGTTTCTGTTTTATTACGTTAATAATACGAATAAAACAAAACTTCATTATCGCTGAATAATTCATATTATTAACTGACAATAATTGAATCAAACTCAGTGACTTCTCACATAAGCATTAATAATCAATACTGTGTGCTACTATGCAACCACACGTATTACTGTACTTTTACTACCGAGTAGTTCAACAGTATCAATGGTAAAACTTTCGCCGTTATTTTTAATAAAATATTTTTATCGTTTACTCAATCCGACAATAATTCCGTTGTGGGGTCCACCAATGATTGTGCCGTTGTACGAATTCCCTGTTAAAACGAATATTTCCCGACCAATCGAATATTATATAACAACTTGCGTACTTTACAAAATTTATAAATATTACCCACAACTATAACATTATATCAAATTAACTCCATAATATTCAAAAATGATATTTATAGAAAATTCATCTTTATTTATAAAAGTTGGGGTCTTACAGATACAATCAAAGATAGTAACCATAATAGACATCTTGGACAAAAAGAAGAAAATTTTATTTTTCGGTGAATAGTGTCGTATTCGTGAATAGTGTCGTATACGTGAATAGTGTCGTATACGTGAATAGTAACTCCGACACAAAAAGTTTTAAATTTGATAAAAAGTTCAAACAAATATTTCAGCATAATGATATTGAAAGAAATAATATCATTTACGAAGAAAATAACATCCCTTACCTCAAACGAACAGTACTTCTGATCAGAATATCGTATATGAGGCTGAATGAAACTTGTGCTGAATAACAACTCTCAAAGTATCAAAATACTCACAAAATACGCTCGAGAATATAGAGAGAGAAAGAGAGAAAACTTATGAATTCTGGTGTGATTTTCAATTCTAACTTAGCCCTCTATTTATAGGAAAATATTAGCATGCCGAAGTAGAATTGACCTGCAACCTGATGGTTTTACCTGCTACTATTCTCACCCACCATATTTGAATAAAAATTTCAGCACATTTCTCACCAACTAAAAGTGGGGCCCACCAATTCTAGAATTTTTCATCAAAGTGATAAATTCTGAAACTTCAACAATTTCTGATCTAGTCATCTCTTAAAATTCATAACAAATTATACGTTCATTTTTAACGGTTCAAAATTTGTGGACATATACTCAACTTATATATGAATAACATATCCAAAAATCACAACGATCCAACGGTCGGATTAAAAATTATAACTCACGCAATATATCTCAAAACATTGGTTTGATTTTTTTAATACCTCCATTCCGACAAAAATACTGATAAAACACCTCAACATAAACTCCTTCATTTTTAACCACAATAAATATATCCAACATTTATATCCACATAAAATAAATATTTTCTTATCATATGAATCAATAATTAATTATTCACAAATAATATTACAGAATCACATTTATGACAACCAGGCCGTTCTCAGGAAAGAGGGGACTTTCCGGTAAAGATTTCTCCTTACTGGCGCGCAATTAAGTGACCGAACCTCTCCTTGACAGAACTTTCTAGACATTGTCAATAATGTTATCTAATAATATTATTCAAATAATATGAATTATTGATCTGATAATGGAAAATACAGTGCAGTAACAATTATTGAAACAACAATAATATAAAATATCAACGCAACAATTATTGAATCAATAAAATAAAATATTGAACAGTAACTACTGTAACAATTATTGAGTAGTGCCTTCTTACGTAAGGATCAATAATTCAAAAATACTGTACAAAACCGTGTGCTACTGTGCAACCACGCGTATTACTGTATTTTAACCACCGGGTATTCCAACAGTGTTAACGGTAACAGCTACGTCGTTATTTATAAAAACTCAATTTTTGTCATTTTCTTCATCCGACCGTTTTTCGTTATGGGGCCCACAAATGGCTACGCAGTTGTACGAATATTCCCCGACAGCAAGAATATTCCACGACCAAACGAATATTCCCCGATAAAATGAATATTTTATAACTACTTGCTTATTTTGCAAAATTTGCACGTTTCACCCATAACCAAAGCATTATATCAAATTAACACCTTAAGCTTTATATCAAATTAACACCTTATTATTCACAATAATATTTAGAAAAAAAATAATTTTATTCATTAATAAGTTGGGGTCTTACAACCTCCCTTCCTTATGAAATTTCGTCCTCGAAATTGACGTACGTACCTGGTGTTTCGAAAAGGTGAGGATACCTAGCTTTCATTTTTGATTCCAACTCCTAGGTCATTTCTTCAATAGCATGGTTTCTCCACAAAATCTTAACTTGTGGTATAACTTTCGTGCATAGAACATGCTCTTTCATATCCAAGATCTTAACAGGTACCTCCTCGTAAGTTAAATCTTCAGCTATCTCATCTGGTTCTAACTCAATAATGTGGTTTAGGTCTTTAAAATATTTACGAAGCATAGATATATGAAAAATATTATGAATACGAGACATACTTGGAGGTAATGCGAGTCTATAGGCCACATTTCCTATTCGGTCAAGAATCTCAAATGGACCAACAAATCGTGAATTGAGCTTTCCTCTCTTTCCAAATCTTGTAACTCCCTTCCATGGTGCAACACGTAACAATACATGATCCCCAATATTAAATTTCACGTCCTTTCGATGAAGATCCGCATAACTCTTTTGTCGATCCTGTGCCGTTTGTATACGTTGTCGAATCGTTTGGATCTTTTCTGTAGTTATGCGTACCAATTCTGGTCCCAACAATGTTGCTTCACCCACGTCGTCCCAGCATACTGGAGAAAGACATTTTCTTCCATACAACGCCTCGAATGGAGCCATGCTTATACTTGCTTGATAACTATTGTTGTAAGAGAATTCTACCAATGGTAGGTACTTATCCCAACTCCCTTTGAAATCTAGGACATAGAGTCTTAATAAATTTTCAAGAGTTTGAATAGTCCTCTCTGATTTTTCGTCTGTTTGAGGATGGTATACCGAACTGAATCGTAAATCCGTGCCCATAGCTTTCTGCAAACTAACCCAAAATCGTGAAGTGAATCTTGGGTCACGATCCGAAACTATAGATACTGGCATGCCATGCAATCTCATAATCTCATTCACGTACATACTAGCAAGACGTTCAAGGGAATAAGTCTCACGTATAGGCAAGAAATGGGCAGACTTGGTTAATCTATCAACAATGACCCAAATCGCATCTATGCCTCGAGAAATCTTGGGAAGACTCGTAACGAAATCCATACTAATGTGTTCCCACTTCCATTTCAGAATCTCAAGTGGTTGCAATGGACCCTTTGGTACTTGATGCTCCGCTTTTACACGTTGACAAGTTAAACACCTCGAGATAAACTCCGCGATCTCTCTTTTCATATTGCTCCACCAAAATATATGTCGAAGATCATGATACATTTTGGTACTCCCAGGATGGATTGCAAACGGTGTGTTGTGTGCCTCCATCATGATTCTATGCTTCAAGTCAAAATTGTTAGGAACACAAAGTCTGGAGTTGACTCGAAGTATTCCTTCTTCATCGATTCTTGCTTCTGGAATAGCACCTTCTTGCACTTTCTTCTTCATACGCATCAGCTCCATGTCCGTAGCTTGAGCAGCTTTAACTTTATCGATTAAAGTCGGTTCTACTCGTATATTTGATATCATCATGTGGGTACTTGGAGCCTTCATCTCTATCTCCATCCTTTGTAAATCATAAAAAATGAGCCTTTGTGTTAACAACATTGCACTCGTACCCGCATATGATCTTCTACTCAATGCGTCAGCTACTACGTTCATTTTTCCAGGATGATATTGGATGGTATGATCGTAATCTTTCAACAGCTCGAGCCAACGTTGTTGCCGCATGTTGAGTTCCTTTTGGGTGAAGAAATATTTGAGGCTTTTATGATCTGTATAGATCTCCACTTTCTCCCCATACAGTTAGTGTCTCCAGATCTTCAATGCGAAAACGACTGATGCCAACTCCAAATCATGAGTAGGATAATTCCTCTCATATTCTTTGAGTTGTCGCGAGGCATAGGCTATGAAACAGAATACTTTATTAAAGTTATTCTATAAATAGAATATATTATATTTTATTTAAAGATTTTTCTTTAAATATGGTCCGTCAGATTAAAGTAATCAATCTGGACCGTTCATGAATTAGTTACTATGCATTCTATTTTTTTATAAATAGCAGCTCATTCCTTCATTATTTCTTACGAATTCACTGAACTCTAGAGAGAGAAATTATAGAGAGAAACTATAGAGAGAGAGAAGAAGAGTATTCAGCTACTTAACTACTTCCTTATTTCAGCTCTTCTTTAAAACGGTAAGGGGTGTTATTCTTTCTTATTCATGAAGAGAACTGTTGTTATTCTATTTCTTATTATTCTGTTGGAATAACCTGTATACGCGGTCTACCCTATACTTGGTGACATTCTTCTATTATTCTGTTGGAACATCCTGTCTGTGTGTTTTACACCGGACCTGGTTCTGTTTTTATTATTATTCTGTTGGAACATCCTGTCTGTGTGTTTTACACCGGACCTGGTTCCGTCTTGTTATTATTCTGTTGGAACATCCTGTCTGTTTGTTTTACACTGGACCTGGTTCCGTCTTTATTATTATTCTGTTGGAATATCCTATCTGTGCGTTTTAGGCCGGACCTGATTCTATTATTTATTATTCTGTTGGAATAACCTGTCTGTGCGGTCTATCGCATGCATGGTGATTTCTTTTGTTATTTCATTTTTTATTATACTCAGTTGATTAAGTTTTGACTTCTATACTCCATAAAATTTGTGGAATATCTTTGATAATTGCGTTTCATCCAGTATCTTTTCATGAAAATATTCTTCTAAGCATTCTTGAATTTTACTCCACAAAGCAGTATCATGTTGACAATTTGGACGTTGTTAATTCTTGGATAAATTAATTCTTGAACTTGTTTTATTGAATTCTTATATCATTGTCATCATCCTCATGTTTATAAAATGTTAAAATTCATCTGTGGCTTGTAGTGCATAGATGGACTTGGTATGATTATGACCAGGGATTATTCGGTATAATCATGACCGTAATATTACAAATGATGTGGTAAAAGTCCTCATTGGCCCGTAGTGCGTTGATGGACAGTTGTTGGCATGATCATGACCATTAATGAATACACGAATATCCTTGGCCGTAGTGCAAGGGTGATTCGATGATGTGGATTATTTTATTAAGCTGAGTCCCAGCGATAACAGTGTTAAAAAACCTTTTAAATCATAAAAGATAGTAGAGTTTATTTTTTACTTGACTCTTTTAATGGATTGCTTGTTCCGCTGCAGTTAAACTTGATGTCTATTATATTTTATCAGTTTAACAATGTTGAAGGCTAATGATAATTTATTCTGTATTATCTTAGTCATAATATTTCTTACTGGGCTAGTTGAGCTCACCCTTTCTTTCACTGTTCTCTTTAGGAAATGAGAACGTAGCTGGGGCAAGTCGGGGAACGGAGTGATGGTCCGAATGATAGTATTAGTTAGTAGTCCTCACTATTCTATGTAATAGTGTGTTAATAAATGTAATGAGGACTCCTTTTGAGTATGGATACTCTCTAGTAGTCAATATTTGTATTCAAACTCACAGTTTATGTTTTGTCATATTGAACACGACAGTTGTATTATTAAGTTGTATTTGAATTCTGTACCATATATCTGACGACCCAAGATGGGTGATGTATACCTAATTTTGGGGGCGTCACAACTTGCATACCATGCAGTCTTACAATCTCGTTTATGTACATACGAGCAAGACGTTCAAGTGTATAAGTTTCTCGTATCAGTAAGAAATGAGCAGACTTGGTCAATCTATCAACAATGACCCAAATCGCATCTATACCTTGAGAAACCTTAGGAAGACCAGTAACGAAATCCATGGTAATGTGCTCCCACTTCCATTCTGGAATTTCAAGTGGTTGCAATGGACCTTTTGGTACTTGATGCTCCGCTTTGACTCGTTGACAAGTTAGGCACCTTGAGATAAACAGCGCTATCTCTCTCTTCATATTGCTCCACCAAAATGTATGACGAAGATCATGATACATTTTGGTACTTCCAGGATGGATTGCAAACGGTGTGTTATGCGCCTCCATCATGATTTCATACTTTAAATCAGGGTTGTTAGGAACACAAAGTCTGGAGTTGACTCGAAGTATAATTTCTTCATCAATTCTTGCTTCCGGCATAGCACCTTCTTGCACTTTCTTCCTCATACGCATCAGCTCCAGGTCTGTAGCTTGAGCAGCTTTAACTTTATCGATTAAAGTTGGTTCTACTCGTATATTCGCCATCATCACATGGGTCCCTGGAGTCTTTAACTCTATCTCCATCCTTTGCAAGTCACACAAAATGGGCCTTTGTATTGACAATATCGCACTCGTACTTGCATATGATCTTCTACTCAATGCGTCAGCTACGACGTTCGCTTTTCCAGGATGGTATTGAATGGTATGATCATAATCTTTCAACAGTTCAAGTCAACGTCGTTGTCGCATGTTGAGTTCCTTTTGAGTGAAGAAATATTTGAGGCTTTTATGATCCGTAAAGATCTCCACCTTCTTCCCATACAAGTAATGCCTCCAAATTTTAAGTGCAAAGACAACAGCTGCCAACTCTAGATCATGAGTAGGATAATTCCTCTCATATTCCTTGAGTTATCATGATGCATAGTCTATGACTTTTCCATATTGCATGAGAACTCATCCCAACCCTTTGCTCGAAGCATCACTGTAGATGACAAATCCCTCTGAGCCAGATGGTATTGCTAGAACAGGTGCTGAAATGAGTCTCCTCTTGAGTTCTTGAAAACTCTTCTCACATTCTTCGCTCCAACCGAACTTTGTATCTTTCCAAGTCAGCTGAGTTAATGGAGTAGCGATTCGAGAAAATCCTTCCACGAATCTCCGATAATAACCAGCTAAACCAAGAAAGCTACGTACTTCGGTCACTGATTTAGGTTGCTCCCAGCTTTGAATAGCTTCAATCTTTGCCGGGTCAACCGATATTCCACGACTTGATACTACGTGCCCAAGGAATGCTACCTCCTCCAGCCAGAACTCGCATTTCTTCAACTTGGCATAAAGCTTGTATTCACGAAGCTTTTGGAGTACCAGCCTCAAGTGTTGATCATGATCTTCACGGCATTTGGAATAAATAAGGATGTCATCAATAAAGACGACCACAAAGTGATCCAAAAATTCCTTGAATACCCGGTTCATCATATCCATAAAGGCAGCAGGAGCATTAGTCAATCTAAAGGACATGACTAGAAATTCATAATTCCCATAACGAGTTCTGAAAGCCGTCTTTGAAATATCCTCAGTTCTAACCTTCAGCTGATGATATCCAGAACGAAGATCGATCTTTGAAAAGAATTGTGCTCCTTGCAACTGGTCAAACATGTCATCAATACGTGGCAATGGTGTAAGACCCCGAATTTTATGAAATAAAAGTATTCAATTTTTCTTATAATTACTATTCAGTAAATGGTTAAATTGATAAAAGTTTAAAGTTATGGGTGAAATATGAATTTTTTTTCAAAATAAGCAAGTGATTATAAAATAATCATTGTTGTCGGGGAATATTCGTTTGGTCGTAGAATATTCTTTCTGTCGGGGAATATTCGTACGACGGCGCAGCTATTTGTGGGCCCCATAACGAATAACTATCGGGTGAAGAAAACGACAAATTTGAGTTTTTACAAATAACGGGGTAGTTGTTACCGTTAACACTGTTAGAATACCCGGTGGTTAAAATACAGTAATACGCGTTATTACACAGTAGCACACGGTATTGCATAGTATTTTTGAAATAATTGATTCTTACGTAAGAAGGCACTACTCAATAATTGTTACAGTAATTACTGTTCAATATTTTATTTTATTGATTCAATAATTGCTACGTTGAAATTTTATATTATTGTTGTTCAATAATTGTCACTGCACAGTATTTTCCATTATCAGATCAATAATTCATATTATTTGAATAATATTATTAGATAACATTATTGGCAATATCTAGAAAGTTCTGTCTAAGGAGAGGTTTGGTCACCTAATTACGCGCCAGTAAGGAAAAAATTCTTATTGAAAAGCCCCCTCTTTCTTGGGAACGGCCTGGTTGTCATAAATGTGATTCTGTAATATTATTTGTGAATAATTAATTATTGATTCATATGATAAGGAAATATTTATTTTATGTGGATATAAACGAGGGATATATTTTTGTGGTTAAAAATGAAGGAGTTAATGTTGAGGTTTTTATCCGTATTTTTGTCGGAATGGAGATATTAAAAATTAGGGTTTTTGAGATATTTTACGGGGGTTATAATTTTTAATCCGACCGTTGGATTGTGGTAATTTTTGGATATGTTATACATATATAAGTTGAGTATATGCCCACAAATTTTGAACCGTTAAAAATGAACGTATGATTTATTATGAATTTTACAAGATGACTGGTTCAGAAATTGTTGAATTTTCGGAGTTTATCATTTTGATGAAAAATTCTAGAATTGGTGGGCCCCACTTGTGGTTGGTGAAGAAATGTGCTGAATTATATTTCAAATGTGGTGGGTGGGAATAGTAGCAGGTAAAGCCATCAGGTTGCAGGTCAAGCCTACTAAAATTTTCCTATAAATAGAGGGCTAAGTTAGAATTGAAAATCACACCAGAAACAAGTTTTCTCTCTTTCTCTCTCTATATTATGAAGCATATTTTGTGAGTATTTAGATACTTTGAGAGTTGCTATTCAGTGCAAGTTTCCTTCGGCTTTGCATACCGATCAGAAGTACTGCTCTTTTGAGGTAAGGGATAGTAAGGAATTTTAAGGGTTGTTATGTTTTTCAGTTTCGTAATTTTTCTGACCTTCAAAAATTTTGGAAAAATTTGAAATGATATTTTGATGAATTTTCTTGATTGTGTCCAAAAATGGTGATTTTTGGATGTATAGATTGAGAGTTATGAATTTTATGAGAAAAGACTATTTTAAAAGTAACCGCTTATAATTCCTTGTGGTTAACTCCAAAATTGATGAAATTTTTATTGGGAGTACATGTATATGATAGAAGTATACTCTGTAAATTTCACAATTTTTGGACAAAAGTATAATTTTTGATAAATGTCTAAATATTCGGCTGTTTTGGCCATATGAAAAAAAGTAAATGACTTTTAAAAATTCTGAGAAAAATATATGTCCACTATGGGACTATATTATGCTAAATCTCAGAAAAGAAATATTTTTTAGAACTGATTTGGTATTTTTCATAAAAATAGTGTAGTTATGAGTAAATGAATTAAATATGTTTTGTGAAGTAAGAAAATTAGAAAATAGGATTTTATGACTTGAGAATCATATATGAGGTATATGCAGATTTCTGATGAGGGTTTTGGTTATTGGTGATGAAATCTTATGAGTTTGGTATTTTAGAATGATTAAATGCATTATTTAGTAAAGTGTAAACAATTTAAATAAATTGTTTATAAGCTTAAGAAATATTATTCTTTCAATATCATTATACCGAAATACTGGTATAGATTTTATTGTAGAATTTCTACCTTTTTGTGTCGGGTTTACTATTTATGAGTTACTATTCACGAGTTACTATTCATGAGTTACTATTCACGAGTTACTATTCACGATAAAAATTGGTTTCTTTTTCTAACCAAATTATAGTTGATTTACAAATATTACTCTTGAGATTAAAACTATATGTGATCATATTATTTTTATTATCATATATAACATTTTTATAACCCTAATGATGATATTTCTCTTTGACTTGAGTGTAAAGATGGATAAATTTTTGGTATGATCATGACTATGAGTTCTCTTTGGCCAGTAGTGCAAAGTTGAATTGTTGATTTGTATGATCATGACCATTGAATTTATAACTGAATATCTTTAGCTTAAGTGTAAAGGTGAATTGATCAACATGGTTATAATTATTGTTTATATAATTCTGAAATGATTATATATTTCTTTGAGATATTAATATATTTGGCCTATAGTGTAAATATGAACTGTTGAAGAATATCTTTGGCCTGTAGTGCAAAGATGAATTATTGAAGAATATCTTTGGCTTGTAGTGCAAAGATGAATTATTGATGAATATCTTTGGCCTGTAGTGCAAAGATGAATTATTGAAGAATATCTTTGGCTTGTAGTGCAAAGATGAATTATGGCCTGTAGTGCAAAGATGAATTATTGATGAATATCTTTGGCCTGTAGTGCGAAGATGAACTGTTGTTGAATATCTTTGGCCCGTAGTGCAAAGATGGTTTATTGATGAATATCTTTGGCCGTAGTGCGAAGATGGATTTATTAGCATGATTATGAACAGGAAATGTGATTTGGTGTAACCATGATCTTTGATGTTTCAGGTAAAGATAGGTGATGAAAATTATCTTCGTCCTAGATGAGAAGAGGAATTTAGAACTACAGTTATGATTATGAGTTATTCATATGATTGTGGACCAGAATTGTTGATTGATGTTACAGGGATAAAACATTGTTGATGGATTTTTAACATAGAGAAGATAATAGACTTTATAGTCTATTTGACTCTTCTAATGGATTGCTCGTTCCGCTGCAACTATGGTTGAAATTTTTATCATTTACCATATGTTCTAAATCTCTGATTTATTATTGATGAAGGCTATTGATAATTTAATTATCTTTAGTCATTATATTCTTTACTGAGCTAGTTGTGCTCACCCTTTTGCTTCACAATTCCTTTCAGGTAATAAGAGTGTAGCTGGGTCGAGCGAGGGTAACGGGGAAATAGAACGGTGGTCTCTAGCTGTGGATGTTCTCCCGAAGCAGTATAAAAAAGTTTATTTAGTAGTTTTATTTGGTGAATCCAATAGGGTAAGGTGTACCCAACGTTGGAAGGGTGGTTTGCCACTATCATACAAGATGTCTAACGACATACAACCTCGTGTCATCATAAGACAGGGATGTGCTCATCCACTTGCTGAGTATATATACGAGCACTACCTATATAATCTTGGTGTTTGTTTGAAGTATAATTCTCAATTAGAGACAGTAGAGATAATGATATGTCAAGAGAAGACTCACCATTGGGAAGAATATGATAGTAATCTTCTCGTTTTTCTTTGGGGTCTATTGGGTCAACCAAGAATAATTCTGTGGCCATATGATATCTATCATAACCTAGACGCATGGCCTCCCATATACGAAGGTTTCCTTGAGCACTTCCCAAAGATTCTAATTTCTAAAACAGTTTTTGACTATACCTTTATGTAAGGTGTCATTGTGAGGTGATGTCCACGGTTAGAACATGAGTCACATTTGGTATATATTTATATCCAAACTCACAGCATATGTGTTGTTGTATTTTGCACGACAATTGTTGTAATAAAGTTACAGTTGTTTTCTGTACCATGTATTTGGCGACTCAGAATAGGTTGGATGGAATGGACCTATTTTGGGGTCGTTACAAATGGGTACCTGTTTTTGATGGTGACATGATTCAACTCCCGATAATCAATACAAAGTCGCATACTTCCATCTTTCTTCTTCACGAATAGCACAGGAGCACCCCAATGAGAAGTACTAGGACGAATAAAGCCAATGTCTAACAATTCCTGCAGTTAGATCTTTAACTCCTGAAGTTCAATAGGAGCCATTCGATATGGGGCATTGGAAATAAGTTTTGTACCGGGTTCAAGGTCGATACAAAATTCAATTTCACGCTCTGGGGGTAGGCCAGAAAGTTCTTCAGGGAATACGTCAGGGAATTTATTAACAATAGAAATATCATTCAAAACTGACGTATTTTTGTTTAGATCCGTGACATGAGCTAAGAAAGCTTGACATCCATTTTTCAATAAACGAATAGCTTTATGGCTTGAGATGACAGCGATTAATTTTAATGGTTTGGTTGCTTGAATTCGCATAATAGGTCGATTAGGAATATGAAAGCTAACAACCTTACGAAAACAATCAATTTTTGCATGATGAGTAGTTAACCAATCAATCCCTAGAATCACATCAAATGCAAGTATTTTTAATGAAATAAGATCGACAGGTAATGTGTGGGTACCAACTTGAACCAAACAAGACTTATAAACCGTGGATGTAATGAAGGTTTCTCCCAATGGAGTTTCAACAGATAAGTCAAAGTCTAATTTCTCCGGAGTCAAATTTAATCGATGAGCGCAAGTAGGAGAAATAAAAGAATGGGTAGAACCGGTATCAAATAAAGTATAGACTTCGTTAGAGTTTATGATAAGCTTACCCGTGATGACCTCATTCGGGTTCCTTGCTTTCTGGGAGGTCACAACAAACGCTCTCCCTTGCACTACCAGTTTTGACTTTTTTGGGACGGCCTTTGGTGACTCCATCTTAGCTGAACTTATTTTTGGTAAACGACAAAATCGAGCTAAATGACCTTCTCTTCCATAATTATAACATGTTTTAGATGGCATCGCGTAGCTTGGACTGATGTGCCCCTCCCCTCCGCATTTGAAACATATGATAGGTGGTCGTTCTCCTTCCTTAACAACGGGTGCTGGTGCTGACGTCTTTCTAACATTATTGAATCTCCTCTTCTTGAAATGACCATTCTTATTGTTTTGGCCTTGATTACCACCGAAGTGATTACCATTTCTGGCCTATTGATTCCCTCCACGCTTGTTGTCACCGCTTCGATGACTGCTCTCACTGGTATTATTATTTTGCCGACTGCTCTCTTTTGGTTGCGTTGACTCGTTATCGCGCTCCACTAACTGAGCCCTATTCACAACATCTGAATACAAACACAGTTTATGAGAAATAAGATGTTGACATATCTCAGGTTTCAAACCTCGCAAAAACATTCGCGTCATTCGCTCTTTATTATCCACCAAGTGGGATGCAAACTGGGACAACTCAGCAAATTTAGCCTCATACTGCGACACGGTCATATTATTCTGCTCCAATTTGATAAACTTCACCTCCTTCATGTGACGAACACTTTCAGAAAAGTATTTGTCATTGAACAGCTCTTGGAACTTTTCTCAAGACAACTTCAGTGCGGCAGGTTGAGTACGCTTAATCGATTCCCACCAGTAATCTGCCTCTCCTCGCAACATAAAGGCGGCAAAGGGAACCTTTTGCTCCTCGGAGCATCCCAAGACATCAAATATCTTGATAATCTGTTTTATTCATGTTTCTGCTATAAGTGGTTTTGGCTCTCCCTTAAACTCTGGTGGTTCCAGCTCCTTGAACTGTTTAGCGGTGACTGTCCGAGAATTTTTAGTGTTTCCACATATATTTTGGACAGGAGCCGCTCTCGCCTGCTGTTGCATGAACTGCATAAAGCTTCTGAACATTTCATCATTCATCATCTGGTCAGTGTTGTTGTTTGCATGAGGATTGTCATCTTCCTGATGCACATTATCCTGATTATTGATATGTGGTGAATCCACAGTCGTCTGTGCTCTATTGCTATTCTCAACATTCTCAGATGCCATTTTCAAATACTGTCACAAAATAAAAGTTAATTGATATGTCATATATTATCCTTATATTATGACCGACCAATTAAATACCATGCAAATAAACTTAGGTAGGTTATACTAGCGAAGGAATTCTCCGTCTCTCCCCTCCTAGTTCTATTCTCACATCTTAGCCAGGGATCATATCCCTAAGCTCTGATACCAACTGTGACGCCCCCAAAATTAGGTATACATCACCCATCTTGGGTCGTCAGATACATGGTACAGAATACAAATACAACTTACTAATACAATTGTCGTGTACAATACGACAAAACATAACTGTGAGTTTGAATACAATTATTGTCTACTAGAGACTATACAAACTCAAAAGGAGTCCTCATTACAATTATTGTCACACTATTTAATAGAATAGTGAGGACTACTAATACTATCATCTGGTTCATCACTCCGTTCCCCGACTCGTCCCAGCTATATTCTCATTTCCTGAAGAGAACAGTGAAAGAAAGGGTGAGCTGCTATTTATAGAAAAATGAAATGCATAGTAACTAATCCATAAACAGTCCAGATTGATTACTTTAATCTGACGGTCCATATTTAAAGAAAAATCGTTTAAATAAAATATAATATATTCTATTTATAGAATAACTTTAATAAAGTATTCTGTTTTATATAAAAAGATGTTTCTGTTTTATTACGTTAATAATACGAATAAAACAAAACTTCATTATCGCTGAATAATTCATATTATTAACTGGCAATAATTGAATCAAACTGAGTGACTTCTCACATAAGCATTAATAATCAATACCGTGTGCTACTATGCAACCACACGTATTACTGTACTTTTACTACCGAGTAGTTCAACAGTATCAATGGTAAAACTTTCGCCGTTATTTTTAATAAAATATTTTTGTCGTTTACTCAATCCGACAATAATTTCGTTGTGGGGTCCACCAATGATTGTGCCGTTGTACGAATTCCCTGTTAAAACGAATATTTCCCGACCAATCGAATATTATATAACAACTTGCGTACTTTGCAAAATTTATAAATATTACCCACAACTGTAACATTATATCAAATTAACTCCATAATATTCAAAAATGATATTTATAGAAAATTCATCTTTATTTATAAAAGTTAGGGTCTTACAGATACAATCAAAGATAGTAACCATAATAGACATCTTGGACAAAAAGAAGAAAATTTCATTTTTTGGTGAATAGTGTCGTATTCGTGAATAGTGTCGTATACGTGAATAGTAACTCCGACACAAAAAGTTTCAAATTTGATAAAAAGTTCAAACAAATATTTCAGCATAATGATATTGAAAGAAATAATATCATTTACGAAGAAAATAACATCCCTTACCTCAAACGAACAGTACTTCTGATCAGAATATCGTATATGAGGCTGAATGAAACTTGTGCTGAATAACAACTCTCAAAGTATCAAAATACTCACAAAATACGCTCGAGAATACAGAGAGAGAAAGAGAGAAAACTTATGAATTCTGGTGTGATTTTTAATTCTAACTTAGCCCTCTATTTATAGGAAAATATTAGCACGCCGAAGTAGACTTGACCTGCAACCTGATGGCTTTACCTGCTACTATTCTCACCCACCACATTTGAATAAAAATTTCAGCACATTTCTCACCAACTAAAAGTGGAGCCCACCAATTCTAGAATTTTTCATCAAAATGATAAATTCTGAAACTTCAACAATTTCTGATCTAGTCATCTCTTAAAATTCATAACAAATTATACGTTCATTTTAACGGTTCAAAATTTATGGACATATACTCAACTTATATATGAATAACATATCCAAAAATCACAACGATCCAACGGTCGGATTAAAAATTATAACTCACGCAATACATCTCAAAACATTGGTTTGATTTTTTTAATACCTCCATTCCGACAAAAATACTGATAAAACACCTCAACATAAACTCCTTCATTTTTAACCACAATAAATATATCCAACATTTATATCCACATAAAATAAATATTTTCTTATCATATGAATCAATAATTAATTATTCACAAATAATATTACAGAATCACATTTATGACAACCAGGCCGTTCTCAGGAAAGAGGGGGCTTTTCGGTAAAGATTTCTCCTTACTGGCGCGCAATTAAGTGACCAAACATCTCCTTGACAGAACTTTCTAGACATTGTCAATAATGTTATCTAATAATATTATTCAAATAATATGAATTATTGATCTGATAATGGAAAATACAGTGCAGTAACAATTATTGAAACAACAATAATATAAAATATCAACGCAACTATTATTGAATCAATAAAATAAAATATTGAACAGTAACTACTGTAACAATTATTGAGTAGTGCCTTCTTACGTAAGGATCAATAATTCAAAAATACTGTGCAAAACCGTGTGCTACTGTGCAACCATGCGTATTACTTTATTTTAACCACCGGGTATTCCAACAGTGTTAACGGTAACAACTACGCCGTTATTTATAAAAACTCAATTTTTTTCGTTTTCTTCATCCGACCGTTTTTCGTTATGGGGCCCACAAATGGCTACGCAGTTGTACGAATATTCCCCGACAGCAAGAATATTCCACGACCAAACGAATATTCCCCGATAAAATGAATATTTTATAACTACTTGCTTATTTTGCAAAATTTGCACGTTTCACCCATAACCAAAGCATTATATCAAACTAACACCTTAAGCTTTATATCAAATTAACACCTTATTATTCACAATAATATTTAGAAAAAAAATAATTTTATTCATTAATAAGTTGGGGTCTTACAACCTCCCTTCCTTATGAAATTTCGTCCTCGAAATTAACGTACGTACCTGGTGTTTCGAAAAGGTGAGGATACCTCGCTTTCATTTTTGATTCCAACTCCTAGGTCATTTCTTCAATAGCATGGTTTCTCCACAAAATCTTAACTTGTGGTATAACTTTCGTGCATAGAACATGCTCTTTCCTATCCAAGATCTTAACAGGTACCTCCTCGTAAGTTAAATCTTCAGCTATCTCATCTGGTTCTAACTCAATAATGTGGTTCAGGTCTTTAAAATATTTACGAAGCATAGATATGTGAAAAATATTATGAACACGAGACATACTTGGAGGTAATGCGAGTCTATAGGCCACATTTCCTATTCGGTCAAGAATCTCAAATGGACCAACAAATCGTGGATTGAGCTTTCCTCTCTTTCCAAATCTTGTAACTCCCTTCCATGGTGCAACACGTAACAATACATGATTCTCAATATTAAATTTCACGTCCTTTCGATGAAGATCCGCATAACTCTTTTGTCGATCCTGTGCCGTTTGTATACGTTGTCGAATCGTTTGGATCTTTTCTGTAGTTATGCGTACCAATTCTGGTCCCAACAATGTTGCTTCACCCACGTCGTCCCAGCATACTGGAGAACGACATTTTCTTCCATACAACGCCTCGAATGGAGCCATGCCTATACTTGCTTGATAACTATTGTTGTAAGAGAATTCTACCAATGGTAGGTACTTATCCCAACTCCATTTGAAATCTAGGACATAGAGTCTTAATAAATCTTCAAGAGTTTGAATAGTCCTCTCTGATTGTCTGTCTGTTTGAGGATGGTATGCCGAACTGAATCGTAAATCCGTGCCCATAGCTTTCTGCAAACTAACCCAAAATCGTGAAGTGAATCTTGGGTCACGATCCGAAACTATAGATACTGGCATTCCATGCAATCTCACAATCTCATTCACGTACATACTAGCAAGACGTTCAAGGGAATAAGTCTCACGTATAGGCAAGAAATGGGCAGACTTGGTTAATCTATCAACAATGACCCAAATCGCATCTATGCCTCGAGAAATCTTGGAAAGACTCGTAACGAAATCCATAGTAATGTGTTCCCACTTCCATTTCAGAATCTCAAGTGGTTGCAATGGACCCTTTGGTACTTGATGCTCCGCTTTTACACGTTGACAAGTTAAACACCTCAAGATAAACTCCACGATCTCTCTTTTCATATTGCTTCACCAAAATATATGTCGAAGATCATAATACATTTTGGTACTCCCAGGATGGATTGCAAACGGTGTGTTGTGTGCCTCCATCATGATTCTATGCTTCAAGTCAAAATCGTTAGGAACACAAAGTCTGGAGTTGACTCGAAGTATTCCTTCTTCGTCGATTCTTGCTTCTGGAATAGCACCTTCTTGCACTTTCTTCTTCATACGCATCAGCTCCATGTCCGTAGCTTGAGCAGCTTTAACTTTATCGATTAAAGTCGGTTCTACTCGTATATTTGATATCATCATGTGGGTACTTGGAGCCTTCATCTCTATCTCCATCCTTTGTAAATCATAAAAAATGAGCCTTTGTGTTAACAACATTGCACTCGTACCCGCATATGATCTTCTACTCAATGCGTCAGCTACTACGTTCGCTTTTCCAGGATGATATTGGATGGTATGATCGTAATCTTTCAACAGCTCAAGCCAACGTTGTTGCCGCATGTTGAGTTCCTTTTGGGTGAAGAAATATTTGAGGCTTTTATGATCTGTATAGATCTCCACTTTCTCCCCATACAGGTAATGTCTCCAGATCTTCAACGCGAAAACGACTGATGCCAACTCCAAATCATGAGTAGGATAATTCCTCTCATATTCTTTGAGTTGTCGCGAGGCATAGGCTATGACTTTCCCATGTTGTATGAGAACACATCCTAACCCTTTGCCTGAAGCATCGCTGTAGATAACAAATCCATCCGAACCAGATGGTATTGTCAGAACAGGTGCCGAAATGAGTCTCCTCTTGAGTTCTTGAAAACTCTTCTCACAATCCTCGCTCCAACCGAATTTTGTATCCTTTCGAGTCCGCTGAGTTAATGGAGTAGCGATTCTAGAAAATCCTTCCACGAATCTCCGATAATAACCAGCTAAGCTCAGAAAGCTACGTACTTCGGTCACCGACTTCGGTTGTTCCCAACTTTGTATTGCTTTAATCTTCGTCGGGTCAACAGATACTCCATGTTTTGACACCACGTGCCCAAGAAATACTACTTTCTCAAGCCAGAACTCATATTTCTTTAGTTGACATATAGCTTGTTATCACGAAGCCTTTGCAGTACCAGCTTCAAATGACGCTCATGATCTTCACGGCTTTTGGAATAGATGAGGATGTCATCAATAAAGACAACAACGAACTGATCCAAGTATTCTTTGAACACACGGTTCATCATATCCATAAAAGCAGCAGGAGCATTAGTCAATCCAAACGACATGACTAAGAATTCATAATGCCCGTACCGAGTTCTAAAAGCAGTCTTTGGAATATCCTTAGTTTTAATCTTCAGCTGATGATATCCAGAACGAAGATCGATCTTTAAAAAGAATTGTGCTCCTTGCAACTGGTCGAACAGGTCATCAATGCGAGGTAGTGGATACTTATTCTTGATGGTGATATGGTTCAATTCTCGATAGTCGATACAAAGTCGCATACTACCATATTTCTTCTTTACAAATAAAATAGGAGCACCCCAAGGAGATGTACAAAGACAAATAAAACTGATGTCCAACAACTCCTGTAGTTGGACTTTTAACTCCTGAAGTTCAATAGGAGCCATTTGATATGGGATTTTAGAAATGGGCTTTGTACCAGGTTCAAGATCAATAAAAAATTCAACTTCAAGTTCTGGAGGTAGACCAGGAAGTTCTTCGGAAAATACGTCAGAAAATTCACTAACAATAGAAATATTATTCAAATCTGACGTGTTTTTATTTAAGTCTGTGACATGGGCTAAGAAAGCTTGACATCCGTTTTTTAATAAACGAATAGCTTTATGGCTTGATATGACAGTGATTGACTTTAGTAGTTTGGTTGTTCAAATTCGCATAACAGGTTGGTTAGGAATATGAAAACTAACAACCTTACAAAAATAATCAATTTTAGCATGATGAGTGGTTAACCAATCAATCCCTAAAATCACATCAAATGCAAGAATTTTCAACGAAATAAGATCAGCAGGTAATGTGATGGTACCAACTTTAATCAAGCAAGATTTATAAACAGTAGATGTAACGAAAGTTTCTCCTAACAGAGTTTCAACAGATAAGTCAAAGTCTAATTTCTCCAGAATCAAGTTTTAAACGTTGAGCACAAGCAGGAGAGATAAAAGAATGGGTAGAACCGGTATCTAATAAGGTATAAACTTCGCAAGAGTTTATGATTAGCTTACCCGTGATCACCTCGTTTGGGTTCCTCGCGTTTTGGGCAGTCACGACAAACGCCCTTCCAGGAACCACCGACTTTGACTTGTCCGGTACAGCCTTTGGAGTCACCATCCCCATTGAACTTGGTTTCGCTACAGTACAATCTCGAGCGATATGACCTTCTTTTCCACAGTTATAACACACATTGGATTGTTGTGGGCAGTTTGGGCTGATGTGTCCCTCTTTCCCGCATTTGTAACAAACGACCGGTGCTCGTTCTCCTCCCCTAGAAACAGTTGATGTTTGTGCTGACGTCTTCACGTTATCATTGTTGTACCTTCTCTTCTTGAAATCTCTTCCCGACTCGCTCCTTCTATTATCACGGCCACGATTTCCACCAGCGTGGTTACCTCTTTTGTCCGAATATTTTCCTGCTTGCTGGTTTTCATTGGTCTGATGACCGCTGCCATCGATATTACCTTGGTTGTGTTCCCTCGGTTGAACATACTCATTATCTCGCTCTAATAATTGAGTCATGTTTACAACATCTGAATCTAAAGAAAATTTATGAGAGATAAGATATTGTCAAATCTCGTGTTTTAAACCTCTCAGAAACATCATTGTCATTCGTTCCTCATTCTCGACCAAATGAGGTGCAAAGTTGGATAACTCTGCAAATTTCACCTCGTACTAGGACATCGTCATGTTGTTTTATTCCAGTCTAATAAACTCTACATCCTTCATATGACGAATACTTTCAGAAAAGTACTTGTCATTAAACAGTTTCTGAAACGTTTTCCAGGACATGTTGAGTGCATCAGGCTGGGTACACTTCACAGACTCCCACCAGTAGTCTGCCTCACCGCGGAACATAAAGGTAGCGAATGGAACCTTCTGTTCCTCCGTGCATCCCAAGACATCGAATATCTTGGTAATTTGCTTGACCCACGTTTTCGCTATGATCGGATCCGACTTTCCCTGAAAGTCTGGTGGTCCCAACTCTTTGAACTGCTTGGCTATGACAAGCCGCGCGTTGCTATCATTTCCACCCGTATTTTGTGCACGAGTCTCCCTCGTCTGATTTTGCATGAACTGTAAAAAACTTCTAAACATCTCATCATTCATCATTTGTTCGGTGGTGTTTGCAGGAGGAATATTGCCTTCCTGTTGCACGTTCCCCTGGGTGGTGATTAAAGGTGTCTCCACGGTCTCATTCACTCTATTGTTAACGTTCTCTGCTGTCATTCTCAAATACTGCCACAAAACAAGGGTTAATTGACATGTCACATACTATCCCTATACTCTTACCGACCAAATAATTACCAAATAAACTTTTTCAGGTCATACTAGCGAAGGAATTTCCCGACTCTCTCCTCCTAGTTCTTGTCTCACATCTCAGCCAGGGATCATATCCCTAAACTTTGATACCAATTGTGACGCCCCCAAAATAGGTATACATCACCCATTATGAGTCGCCAAATACTTGGTACAGAAACAACTACAACTTTATTAATACAATTGTTGTGTAAAATACAACCCAATACTGTGAGTTTAAATACAAATACTATCTAATAGACAGTATACAAACTCAAAAGGAGTCCTCATTATAATTATTATCACACTATTTTATAAAATAGTGAGGACTGCTAACACAACTGACTGGAACATCACTCCACACCCTGACTATTTCCCGCTATATTCTCGCCTCCTGAGAAAAATGGAACAAAAAGGAAAGGGTGAGCTCAACTAGCCTAATAAAGAATGTTATGACTAAGACAATATACAACAGATTATCATTAGTCTTCAACAGAGAAAAATCTGATAGAATATAATAGACAACAAGTTTTATATCAACAACTGCAGCGAAAATAGCAATCCATTAGAAGAGTCAAGTAGAGAATGAATTCTACTAGCTTCAAAGATTTAAAAATCCATCATCAATATTTTATTCCTGTAACATCAATCAATATACATCTTGAATCAAATATTCATCTTTGCACTACAGACCAAAGATATTCATTTGTATCACCAGTTGGTCATGTTCATCTCAACACATGTTCATCTTTGCACTACAGGCCAAATATATTCATTAGGTAATCATTCATCTTTGCACTACAGGCCAAAGATATTCAGTAATATCATCATTTAGAACTGAGGATGATGAAAAATATCTTAAAGAAAAACGAATCAAGTGAGATAAAAGAACAATTATTAGGGATTCGTATTACAGTTTATTCAAGTTCAATAATACTCCGTAATAACAAATTTTGAAGCAGAATTCAAAAATAATGATCAAAACATGGATACAATTAAAGATAGTGACCATAATAGACATCTTGGACAAAAAGAAAAAAATTTCATTTTTCGGTGAATAGTGTCGTATACGTGAATTGTAACCCCGATATAAAAAGTTCTAAATTTGATAAAAAGTTCAAACCAATATTTCAGCATAATGATATTGAAAGAAATAATATCATTTACAACGAAAATAACATCCCTTACCTCAAACGAACAGTACTTCTGATCAGAATATCGTATATGAGACTGAATGAAACTTGTGCTGAATAACAACTCTCAAAGTATCAAAATATTCACAAAATATGCTCGAGAATATAGAGAGAGAAAGAGAGAAAACTTATGAATTCTGGTGTGATTTTCAATTCTAACTAGAAAAATGTTAGCACGCCGAAGTAGACTTGACCTGCAACCTGATGGCTTTACCTGCTACTATTTCCACCCACCACATTTGAATAAAAATTCCAGCACATTTCTTACCAACCAAAAGTGGGGCCCACCAATTCTAAAATTTTCCACCAAAATGATAAATTCTGAAACTTCAACAATTTTTAAACCAGTCATCTCTTAAAATTCATAACAAATCATACGTTCATTTTTAACGGTTCAAAATTTGTGGACATATACTCAACTTATATATGAATAAATATCCAAAAATCACAACGATCCAATGGTCGGATTAAAAATTATAACTCACGCAATATATCTCAAAACACTGGTTTGATTTTTTTAATACCTCCATTCCGACAAAAATACTGATAAAACACCTCAACATAAACTCCTTCATTTTTAACCACAATAAATATATCCAACATTTATATCCACATAAAATAAATATTTTCTTATCATATGAATCAATAATTATTTATTCACAAATAATATTACAGAATCACATTTAAGACAACCAGGTCGTTCCCAAGAAAGAGTGGGCTTTCTGATAAGGATTTCTCCTTACTAGCGCGCAATTAAATGACCAAACCTCTCCTTGACAGAACTTTTTAGACATTGCCAATAATGTTATCTAATAATATTATTCAAATAATATGAATTATTGATCTGATAATGGAAAATACAGTGCAGCAATAATTATTGAAACAACAATAATATAAAATATCAACGCAGCAATTATTGAATCAATAAAATAAAATATTGAACAGTAACTACTGTAACAATTATTAAATAGTGCCTTCTTACGTAAGGATCAATAATTTAAAAATACTGTGCAAAATCGTGTGCTACTGTGCAACCACGCGTATTATTGTATTTTAACCACCGGGTATTTCAACAGTGTTAACGGTAACAACTACGCCTTTATTTATAAAAACTCATTTTTTGTCGTTTTCTTCATCCGACCGTTTTTCGTTATGGGACCCACAAATGGTTGCGCCGTCGTACGAATATTCCCCGACAGCAAGAATATTCCACGACCAAATGAATATTCCCCGACAAAATAAATATTTTATAACCACTTGCTTATTTTGTAAAATTTGCACATTTCACCCATAACCAAAGTATTATATCAAATTAACACCTTATTATTCACAATAATATTTAGAGAAAATTTGATTTTATTCATTAATAAGTTGGGGTCTTACAAGTAATCTTCGAAGTAGCAAGTGTAAGCTCCCTACCAAAACTCCCCATCCACTCTCGATAAATTCTAGTTTCATCCAAAAACTTAACCTTACTAGTGGTGGCTTTTGATTCAATGACATCAAAAAGACCCGCCAAACTTCCGGCTTCCTACAAAATGATTCTTGATTATATTGAAAACAAGAATTCAACGAATATGTGGCCGCGTGAATACTTTTACGCAATTACTTATCCCAACACTCCTTTATAATTCATGTATAAGGCTTGTACAAGCTTTTCTTTTGCCTAAAAAATATCTTTATAGCTTTTCTAGCTCTAAACATGCCATCTTACAAATATGCAATGGAGGTTCTCTCATCCATATTAATAATTCTCAATAAATGCATCAAAGGCTCCATAATTTTGGTTACAATCAAACAATCATTCCAAAAAAAATTCTCCAATATGTAACAAGGCACAACCTTGCCTTGTGCATCCTTTGCATATTTAGACTCCTTAAAATCCTTACTAGTCATCAAAGCCTGCAAATCATGCATGTGATCATAAATATTATGCAATGCAATGAAAGTCGTGGCAAAACGAGTAGGCCCCAGACGAATGATTTCTATCCAATCTTTTCTCTTCCTCAACCAAGCCAATAACCAATCATGATTCATCTTAGCTAATTCAACAATATGATTCATCTTAGCAATGTCTCCTAAAATCATGTTTAAACAATGTGCATCACAAGGAGGCCGACTAATGCTTTTGTATTGTTGTGAAACTAATTTCCGTGCAAGCACATAATTAGCCTCATTATTTGTTACCATGTGAAATACATTAGTTGGTCCAACCAATTCAATTACTTCTACGAATAACTTAGCCAAAAGTTTGCCACTCTTTACTACATCAGAAGCATCAATAGATTTAACAAAACAAATTCCACGTGGACAATAGACAAGAAAATTAATCAAAGATCTATGCCTACCATCTGTCCAACCATCCCCCATAATGGTACACCCACAATCACCCCAAAAGGCCTCATGGTTTCAACAAAGAGTTGCACTTATTTTTTCGAATCTTTAAGTAAATTGACTCGCACATCATGATAAAAAGGGACCTATAACCCAAAACGAATCTAATGGCAGCATCAAACATAGGCTGAAAATATATTGAATTCATCGTATTAAAAGGAATACAACAATCATAAAACCATCTAGCAACAACCATATTTACCCTCCACATAGCTTCTTTACCAGCCATAGCACTTTTTATAGTAGGATGTTTCTCAGGTTGGGACTTTAAAGTAAAGAAGTTAGTTTTTTCCCCTTCATTGGTTCAAGACTACCACTCACTACATTATTAGATGGACATTGACGAATAATCTCTTCAACATCTACATCATCACCCTCATGTTTTTCATATGGATCATCAAATGAACGCATGTCAACTTTTTCTTTTTTGTTTTGTTTAATTTTTTTTAAGAATTGTTCCATTTCATGTTTTACATCCAGAGGAACTCTCTTACAAGGGCCAACCTCACCTTTTTTCCCGGTAAGATGTTTTATTCTATTAATTCCATCACCCTTAACTATTTGTTGACAATATAAACAAGTAAGAATTCTTTTACCATCTGCAACTCGCCCTTCACTACAATGATTCCATGCAACATCCGTCTTTCCCCTTGTATTTGTTGTAGATGCTTGTGATTGCACGGTTAAATAATGGTCCGATGATGACTTGTCAACTGCTCAAATCTAGAAAAAGTTACAACAAGATTAATGAACTAATTCCAAATAGTACAAACTACAAAATATGAACTAATTCCAAATAAATCATGAAGGTGAAAACCAAAAGAAACCACGAACTACCAAATCTCCCGAAACCCCATAACTTTATGTATACACGTAAATTACTTTAGAAGTCGTAACAAACACTAATAGATTTGAAGTTGACAAAACAAGGCATCCAAAAGAAAGAAACATGGGGTCTAGCAAAATGCACAAATACGCAAAACAATTTGACCAAATAAAGTGGTGAATCACTTCAGTTAAGTTATAATAAAAAGAAGAGGAATGAAAGTACATTACATAGAGTTAAGTCACCAATTGCTCTGAATTCGTTATTCATCCCAATTGATTCATAATAAAAAGATTAATGAAATAATTCCAAGTAGTACAAGCTAAAAAGTATGTAATAGAAGTGGAGGAGATTATGTAGTGAAGAGGGAACTATTGCAAGAAAATAGTTTAGAGACTTTAGACTTTAGAAGCAAGAGATGAAATTACTTTAACTTAGTGGCAGCAGAGGCGCAGCAGGGGCGCGAGTCGCGCGACTAGGCAGGGGGCAGCAAGGTTAGGGCACGACTGGGGCCGTTAGTGACTGGGTTGTGTGACAGCATGAGAGAGAGAGAGATGATGACGATTGGTGTTTGGTGGTGATTGGTGAGCCGTAAGAGAGATAGATGATGGCGATGGCCGACGAAGAGAGCTGAAGGCTAAACTCTAAAGGCTGAAGAAGTAGAAGTGTAGAGCTTAAGGCTGAAGTGGTGAAACTGTATTTTTTTTTCTTCTATTTAAGTAGAGAATTGGCCCAACTCGCGAACCAATCACCGGTTCGCTAGGTTAGGCGGTTCAACTGTCGGTTCTCCAGGTTTGAACTATTTTTGGACTAAAATGGGTCATTGGTCCAAATCGGACTAGAGGGCAGACCGGTTTCATTTTTTACCAGTTCGACCGCCGGTCCGATCCGGGTCTGAAAACCATGATAGTGATAGATTTCCATCAACTAGGAGTAGCATAGGCAGTGAAAAAGAGTCTCCTATGGAAAGAAGTAAAAAAGGAAGAATAGAAAAGAATTTAAGAGGTTTATTTACATTCTTAGTTGAAAATGAATCTAGGACTTACAAAGAAG
This sequence comes from Panax notoginseng, assembly GCA_016801055.1. NCBI lineage: Eukaryota > Viridiplantae > Streptophyta > Magnoliopsida > Apiales > Araliaceae > Panax > Panax notoginseng. The sequence goes on along the minus strand of CM029017.1, from coordinate 212,144,121 downwards.
TTATGTTATCTTTAGATGCTCCAATTTGGAAAGAAGCTATAAATGATAAATATGAAACAATTTTACAAAATAATACTTGGGTGCTGTCTAATTTACCTCCGGGAGATAAACCAAAAGGTTGTAAATGGGCGTTTAGGAAGAAACTCAAACCAGATGGGAGTATTGATAAATACAAAGCTAGACTAGTAGCTAAAGGTTTTACACAAAAAAAAGGAATTGATTACTTTGATACTTTTTCTCTAATTACTAGGATTACTACAAGTAGAACTTTGTTAACTCTACAAGTAGAACTTTGTTAGCTCTAGCATCTATACACAACCCTATCGATATATCAAATGAATGTCAAAATCGATTTTTTAAATGGAGATTTAGAAGAAGAGATGGAGCAACTTGACGGTTTTGAGGTTAAAGGACAAGAACATAAGGTGTGCAAATTAGTGAAATCTTTGTATGGTTTGAAATAGGTGCCTAGACAATGGTATGAGAAGTTTGATAAAGTTATTCTAGATTATGGATTTAAGATTAATGAGCATGATAAGTGTTTATATCATAAGGAAGATAATGAATGACATGTTATGCTATGTTTATACATGGATGCTATCTTGATTATTCATTATGTTATCAAGGCTTTCCTAACGTAATAGAAGGACATTGTGATGCAAATTGGATTATCGATGGCTCAGAGGTCAAAGCGACTACTGGTTATGTATTTATGTTAGGCAGGGCATCTATATCTTGGGGTTCTAAATAACAAACAATTATTTCTAGAAGTACTATGGAATTCGAGTTAATAGCTCTTGACACAACATGTACGGAAGGTGAATGGTTGAGAAACCTTATGTTGGAACTTCCACTTGTAGATAAGACTATGCCATCCATATCAATACATCAATACATTGTGATTGCAAAGATGTGATAGATTTTTGAGACAGTCTCACACAAACAAGAAGATTAATTGGCATATACAAATAAGGTATAAATCAGTCAGAAGTTTGTTGAGTGCAAATATGATATCTCTTAATTTTGTGAAATTTGAGAAAAATTTGGCTGATAATCTAACTAAAGGACTGCCTAAGAAGGGTGTTTATGAATCATTGAGGGTAATGGGGTTAAGCCCATAGGGATCAGGGAGTCGCCAACAGGGGTCAACCTTGTGATTAGAGAACTCAAGAAGAAGGTTCAATGGGTAGAAACAACCTGACGTGCGTGAACTAGTAATAAAGACACAAATTTTATAGGAGAGCGTCTCCTCCCCATTCCTATGGTGACAGTGCTTATTTGTGTGATATTGGAAGGGTGTTACCCTGAATGAGCCCGAGGCAGATATTTCTGCGAGATGCATTTCACATGCACCCTTGGAGGACTCACTTAAGTGAGAGCTGTCATGTGGCTGTGACTAAGGAATATGGGTTGTTCCTAGAAGTTCTCATGATAATCAAAATTAGAGCGCAAGGCCATTAATACCTCTACCCTTTTAGAACCAAACTCTGTGAATACTGTGTGTATGACAAGTTGAAATTTGATCAAGGGTCCTAATTCAAGGCGTAGTCCATTATAGGTCCCTCAAGTAGAAACTGTCAACACCAAGTGCAGGCCCAAGTCATGAAGACTCATGCACCTAATGCACGGTATAATCCTCTCCTTCTTTGTATATCGTATTGTTTATTAGAAACAACAACTTCGATAAAAAAAGGCAAGCTTGATGGAAGCTCAATCAGTGCTACTTGTATGAATAACTACCAACATTCCAATGCCTTACTTAATCCCATCTAAACACTTTGACACTTTTATTGTCATAGTCTCATTCTTAGGCTCCATGTCCCTTTTCTAGCTTACATTCTTCAACCTTTTCTTTAGCTACATATACATTAAAATATATGAAGATGATGCCTCTAGTATAGTTGTTGGCAAATTGCAAAGATCTTGGTTTCTTCTCAAATATCTTACGACGCTTCATAGATCATAACTAAGGTACATCTCTTTCTGTCTGTATTTATATGAAATTTTAATTCTCTAAGAATACCGGTTAAGTATCAGTTTTCAGGATAGTAGTCTTTTTGAGATTATTAATTGCGGGAGGGGGGGTTAGTTTTGTTTCAGTTCTGATGGGGTCATATGAGGAGGAATGAAAATAATATGGAATACTCACTCACTATCAAACTAGAAACTATGGATAGCAACAAAAGGTTTCAGAAGATTACGAAAATATTGAACACAGAGTAATATGGAATGAAAACGTTACAAAACTAGAAACTTCATGTGGCTAAATACACTCGCTATCAAACTTAAGCGACAGAGAAAAAGGTACATTTACTCCTATGCTTATTAAAAATTTATTCTAATGTATTATGGGTTATAATATAACGCATGTGACAAGCATATTATATATTATAGATTACAATATCCTTCACATGAGATTGTCAAAAAAAACTCCCTTTACTCTATCTCACCTAACTTGAGCAATTAGTTTTATAACTGTGGCGTGTCTTGAACAAAATCCTATATGACTGATCATTTTCTAAATATATACTCACCATTGACAGAAAACTTATAGAGTTCATAAGCTATAATTTACACGGCATGTATTTATTTCCTTATACAAGTTTTGAAATGCTACAGGAGGAGTTGATTCCTTTCAAAAATGGCTAAAACTATGCATACGATATTAGAGAAGGAAATTTTCAAATAATACAACAGATAACTGGTCCTCTTCCTAATAATTAATAGAACATTAATATAATAATGCATCGCAAGCACTAATATATAAGTTGAGCACTAATACTTTAAATCTTGTTTACAATTGTTGTTGATAAATAATAATATTCAATAATTGCAATCAAAATGTGAGCACAAGTCTTTTAAGTTTTAAGACAAATAAAATGGGCCAAGCAAAATTGAAACAATTTTATTGGGCTAATGGATAAAAGTCTAACCTCTTTTCCATTTTAAAAATTATTTTATCTTTTGTAGCAGCCAACTAAATTATGAAATATGATATCAAAGGGAATTGTTAAATTCACTCCACTTTCATAGCGAGCACATTTAACATCTATTATAGCTGATAAAAAAACAAAAACAAAAAACATCTCTCTATTAAATAATATATCACGATTCAGATGCTAGAGTGAAGCAATTGGAGACGGCATCTTAAGTTTTGTTAGGATATACCAATTTGTCACAAGGAACGAAGAAGTACTATTTTGTTATAAAGCATTTTATATGTCCAAAATAACGGAAAAAGGGTTAGGAAATCAAGGGGAATGCAACCTTCACTAAAGTGGGTAAATGCGCTTAACAAAAATAAGTTGGCATCTAATATAGCACTTAACAAGACATTTTACCCCTCTAACTAAGTTATTTCCAGATTAGTGCAAGCAGCTAAGTTTGAAATGGCTAATACAATAATAATAGATATGACTCCTAAAATGATCCATTCTTAGGCAGCTATTCAAATATTATACATGAGACACAGGACAAATTTGGTATAAAAAAAATGTTATATACACTTTTACAAATAAGATCAATGGAGAGCTTGTAAAAAAGATCAATAGAGAAATAATCCACAAAATTGAGAAATACACATTTTTCATTAACTAATTTCAAGTAATACATTGAAAAGTAATTGGTACATTGTACTCACACGCATCACGACAAGGTCAAATCACGCATCAACATCTGAACATGTTGGGAAATTCAGTTCATAAAGTGCACGAATATTCTCCATACCTTAATAAAGATAAAAACATGAGAATATGAGATCACAAGATGTAAATACCTAAGCAAAGGAAGAATGATTTCTAAATGCTACAGACCATTGTAATCTAGTCCAGTACTGATAATGAACAGTAGATAACTTTAGTAATTGTTAGAAGATATTGTTACCATAATTGTAGTTCCTACATTAGTGTGTACACATTACTATAAATTAGGGATTGCCATAATTGTGTATATAAATTCATGTAATTGAGATTAAATCAATTAAGAAAGTTATTATCAAAACCTCTGTTTCTTCTTTCTTCATGGTATCAAAGTAGTGCTCCATTAACAAAAGCCTATCTCACTGCTACTCATTATTTTTCATCAAAAACCTAGCAAGACCAGTTTTTATTGAGAAATTGAGCCCATATTAGGGCCTTACACTGTCAGGCGACCACCACCAGAGAATCATCTCTGGCACCCACTACCCCACATGCCACCTCACACGCCAACTGTTGACGCCACGCGCCTCCTTCTGTCGGCGCATGGTACTTTCTTTGTCGATATAGACAGTTTCGAGGTGTTCGTTTCTCTCTCATCTTCTCATTTACAGTAGTTGTGTCTTGCTCAATTCAGTTTTCTTCAACTTCAAACATAAATTAGTGATACCGCTCTGTTTCGGTGATACTACTTTGTGATTCAGTATCTTCGGTTTTGCAGGAATACTCACTGCCTATTTGTTTTTTGAGCCTTTAAACCATCCTTGTTGATATTTTCTTGGATATTTTTGTTGCTCCTATTACATTATCATGGCGGAGTCTAGTTCCATTAATAGTGGTGGTACTACTGAGATAAATAAAGGGCAGTTGATTAGAAATTATCATCTTAACTCTGCTTTGGTTCTCAACCCATTTAAGTTGGATGAAAATAATTATCTAGCTTGGTCTCAAGCATGCCGTATGTCAATTAAAGTTGATCGTATGCAGCATTTCATCAATCGTACAACAACCATGCCTACACAAGTAGATGTAGCCCAAGAAGAATGGAAATCTGATAACTCCATGGTGAAAACATGGATTTTTAATTCAATGGAACCTGGTATGCGAAGTAGTTATATTTTCTTAGACGCTGCATATGAGCTTTGGGAGGCTATCTCTCAAGTTTTCTCTGTTTATGGTGATATGTCTGAGGCATATGTGACATCCGTAAACGAATCCGTGAGTCGGGTCAAGGGGATAAGTCTCACCAAATACATCAAAAGTAACTTCAAAAAACTACTGCTTTAAAGCTCAAAAATATACATAATCACATGGTAAATAAGAGTAACTTCTAAAGAGTATTACCTACAAGATTAACATGCATATATAATCACAAGTCTCCATCCTCGTTACCATCGCCTGAATCTTCATCATGCTCATCCTCGGCATCAACATCCTACAAGTAACAGTACATGTCAAATATATTAAATAAATGCATGCATTCTAAACATAAGACTAAGAAAACTAATTTCATACTATTTGCTAGCATAGTATGAAATCAATGACTCTGATCTAATATAGCTGGTTCTCCTTCCTTCTTAACAATATCATTCATTGTTTCGCATTATGATAAAAGAATCAAATTGCACATCATTTGCAATCAAGCTATTTAAGGTATCTGACATCTATAACCTTCATTATGTTTGCTTGTTCAACCATTAACTTATCCAAGAACTGGAAAATATCACTAAAAATAAAAGTAATGATTTGCTGCTCGGCAATCTTTGGAACATAAGATCCTGACTAAAATGATAGGGATGCGTGATTTTGGCTTTCCACAGATAGCTAACACTATGAGGACAACATCCATGATTTACACCAACAATTTAAAAATAAAACTTTCTTCCTACACATACTACACAGACATGATCCATGATTATATACTACACACAGACATTATCCATATACTAATATACTAAAAAAGCCTTTTCTAGCTTCAATTTGTTAGCATGCATCTAATTAATCATAAGATCTAGTATATAATGTAATAGATAACTGGTTCTAACAATACGAGATAGACAATTTATACATTGTAGTTTACTAGATAATATCATCAAAATATTACTTGAGTCGGTGCAAGACTACCAACAATAAATGACAGTCAATTTATACATTGTAGTATAGTAGACAATATCATCTCAACTGGATGTCTATCACTATCAGTAAGTGATGAGTGAGTTTTATACCCACGAATTGAGTGCGTTTGAACTTAATCTTTTGGATGTTTTTAAGTGTTTATGTCTATTAATGCATGTTTTATGTTGTTTTGTAGGAATTGGGACAAAAGTTACTTGGATCGACGTTCGGGGTGGCTAGATTCTCGTTTTTGACTTGCCATTTACACAGCAGTCACTTCAGAGCCAATTTGAGTATTGCTCCGAACCTTATTTCGAAAAACTCAAAGAATGAAAGTTGTAGATCTACGTCTCTTCTTTCCGGAACATCTTGAATCATCAAAATCAGAGTTCGGACGAAGAAGTTATTGTAAGACCCCGAATTTTATGAAATAAAAGTATTCAATTTTTCTTATAATTACTATTCAGTAAATGGTTAAATTGATAAATGTTAAAGTTAAGGATGATATATGAATTTTTTTTTCAAAATACACAAGTGGCTATAAAATATTCATTGTTATCGGGGAATATTCGTTTGGTCGTGGAATATTCTTTCTATCGGAAAATATTCGTACGACGGCGCAGCCATTTGTGGGCTCCATAACGGAAAGCGATTGGATGAAGAAAACGACAATTATAAGTTGTTTATAATTAAATGGCGTAGTTGTTACCGTTGACACTGTTGAAATACCCGGTGGTTAAAATACAGTAATACGCGTTATTGCACAGTAGCACACGGTATTGCATAGTATTTTTGAAATTATTGATTCTTACGTAAGAAGGCACTACTCAATAATTGTTACAGTAATTACTGTTCAATATTTTATTAATTCAATAATTGCTACGTTAAAATTTTATATTATTGTTGTTCAATAATTGTCACTGCACAGTATTTCCCATTATCAGATCAATAATTCATATTATTTGAATAATATTATTAGATAATATTATTGGCAATGTCTAGAAAGTTCTGTCTAAGGAGAGGTTTGGTTATCTAATTGCGCGCCAGTAAGGAGAAATTCTTATTGGAAAGCTCCTCTTTCCTGGGAACGGCCTGGTTGTCATAAATGTGATTCTGTAATATTATTTGTGAATAATTAATTATTGATTCATATGATAAGGAAATATTTATTTTATGTGGATATAAATGAGGGATATATTTTTGTGGTTAAAAATGAAGGAGTTAATGTTGAGGTGTTTTATCTGTATTTTTGTCGGAACGGAGGTATTAAAAATCAAATTAGGGGTTTTGAGATATTTTGCGAGGGTTATAATTGTTAATCGGCCGTTGGATCGTGGTAATATTTGGATATGTTATACATATATAAGTTGAGTATATGTCCACAAATTTTGAACCGTTAAAAATGAACGTATGATTTGTTATGAATTTTACGAGATGACTGGTTCAGAAATTGTTGAATTTTCGGAGTTAATCATTTTGGTAGAAAATTCTAGAATTGGTGGGCCCCACTCTTGGTTGGTGAAGAAATGTGCTGAGATTTTTATTCAAATGTGGTGGGTGGGAATAGTAGCAGGTAAAGCCATCAGGTTGCAGGTTAAGTCTGCTTCGACGTGCTAACATTTTCCTATAAATAGAGGGCTAAGTTAGAATTGAAAATCACACCAGAAACAAGTTTTCTCTCTTTCTTTCTCTAGATTATTAAGTATATTTTGTAAGTATTTAGATACTTGGTGAGTTTCTATTCATCAGTGCAAGTTTTCTTCAGCGTTATATCCGATATTCAAGTCAGAAGTGCTGCTCTTTTGAGGTAAGGGATAGTAAGGGATTTTAAGGGTTGTTATATTTTTCAGTTCGTACTTCTTCCAACCTTCAAAAAATTTTGGAAAAATTTGAAATGATATCTTGATGAGTTTTCTTGATTGTGTCCAAAAATGGTGATTTTTGGATGTATAGATTAAGAGTTATGAATTTTATGGAAAAAGACTATTTTAAAAGTAACCGCTTATAACTCCCTGTGGTTAACTCCAAAATTGATGAAATTTTTATTGGAAGTATATCTATATAATATCAGTATACTCTGTGAGTTTTGGAATTTTTGGATAAAAGTATAATTTATGATTAATGTCTAAATATTCGGCGGTTTTGGCCATATGAAAAATAGTAAATGAGTTTTAAAAATTCTGAGAAAAATATATGTTCAATATGGGACTATATTCTGCTAAATCCCAGAAAAAAAATATTTTTGGAACTAATTTGGTATTTTTCATGAAAATGGTCTAATTATGAGTAAATGAATTAAATATGTTATGTGAAGTAAGAAAATTGGAAATTGAGAAATTTACAGCAAGGGATAATTTGCAGTCACTCTTGTTAATAGGATTTAACGAAATGAGAAACCATATATATGCCTAGACTTAAACTGAATTCTAGATTGTTGAAGAATGAAGACAATACAAGAATATTGGGCAAGAAAAAACACTTGCATCGCTATTTGGAAGATTCAACGGCTTTTCTCTCTATTTAATCTCTTCTTGAACTTCCTTACGCATTGCCTCTTCCTATTGTTATCGTCTTTCATCCATCATAGCTTGAAATTGGGGGGTCTCCATCGTAGCAAGGATGAGAGATTGCATATTAGGTGATGTACGTGAGGGAGTCAAGTGAGATGTAGAGGCATTTGTAGAAATCGATTAACTTAACCCACTTGCTTTTATATTCTCGAACCGAAACCAAACACTCGTCCCTTTTTAATACCACCTGAAGCCTCTGTCCGTATATCCGCATCAAAAATAAAACGATTATTTTCGTACTTTTGTCTTATATCACTTTTATATTTTTCCTGCAATTTGAATATACAATATGTTATGACTAATAAAAGGTATTGAATGAACCAAGTTTAGAACATAATATTTCAAACATGTATAATTCTCTTTGACCATTCGCAAAACCGCAAGAACAAAAATATGAGGTTCAACCGAAAACTTGATGACGTAACTCAAGAAAACATATTGAAAACTACTAATGTTGTCTCTGAAGTTATAGATTGAACAACTCAAGAGTAAATTCAAGATAGGACGAGCACGTTGTTCTATCCAGTAAGATATTTTCAAACATCTCTTCCATCCAAAGTTATGCTTGGTGTCATGCCAAGTATATGTTCCTCGAATAATTTTTCTTGTTTTAATCTTCTACAACTCGATCCATTTTATTTCTGTTGTTCTTGCTTTATCAGTCACTTTCTTCAGTTTTTTATACCCAAATGGTGATTAGTTTTTATAATTTGTAGGTCGGATTTTAGTAGACCAGTCATGAATTATTGCTGACTGTAGAATCTTATCCTTCTTTAATTTAACTTGAGGGCAAAGGTCCAAAAATATCCCTGATGTTTTTCCCGAGATCCCACTTCCAACCTGAACTCTTTTTTTTCTTTCAAAAGTACACTTGACGTTACAAATTTTAAGTCAACTATGCCCCCGCCGTTAACGAACATGCCACCAAGACAAACAAATGTTAATTTATTTCTGAATAATTAACACGTGGCTTGAATATTTACACTAAGGCTCCTCTTCTTTGAACAATAACTTTAAATTCTCAAAAGTCCAACCTGATCTTGAACCCTTTGAGATCAACCAAATCTCACTTCAAGTCTCAACATTTATCAGTTGACAGATTCACACCTAGTTTTCTCCTACGATTCATCACTAATTGACTCCAATTCAGCTGATGCCTCCAAATCTATCATTCAAAAAATCACCAAATCAATCACAAGCTGCTTATTTAAACATCACTCCTACGGATAATATCAAAAAACCTAAAATAAGTTCAAAATTCAAATCATCTCATCCTGTTGCTGCAATAATGTATCATCCCTACGTTTTGAAGCCACCGGTCCCGGCGGTGATGCCGCCACCGTCGCCGGTCTCCCCTTTCCTAATTGCTTACGCACCACATGAAGCCCGCCCGATAAACATCCCCACTTCTCACTCTTCACATTGCGTTGGCCGTTAACCTTCGGTGATTCCGTCGCACTTTCTCCAAAGGAGGCGATTTTACAATGATCGTAGACGGCGGTGGCTCTATTCCGGCTTAATTAATTGCTCCGGATAAGCTCAACTGTCCAAAAAACCCTAGTTTCTCGTTGTATAGGCTTCACCTTCTTCAAGTACTTCTGCATCTCATCTTTTAAAATTTCCATTTCGTCTTGAACTGATTTTTCCTGCTTTTGTGCTTTATTATTTGCTCCTTTCGAGCTAGAATCTCTTATAAACAAGGACACAATCGGCAGTTCTTCAACTTTGAACTTCACAGTGAAAATTTTCCCCTGCAACTTTCTCAGCTGCTTGTTGGTTTCTTTTTTCTCTAGTTTTAGATTTTTAGGAGCAGATTCATCGGATTGTGCTTTTTCATGCGCATTCGATTTTGACGATTTTTTCAATTTCAACAACATTACACCAAATTTTGTGGCAGATTTCAACAGAGAAACAGAATTGCAATTTGGTTCAGAAAGCGGAAGCCTAACGTCAGATCGGAACAATAGTGATCCTAATTCAGGTTATCTAATCAGAAAAATTGGAATTGTAGCCATGGCAGCCATCTTTTTCGAGAACTTGGAGGTCTTAAACAGAGGGAGAGATGAAACTTAAGCTTGAACCGGAGATATTTATTTTGTTTAAGTTATTTTAATTTGAAACAAATTAAAAATAATGAAACATTTTGTAATTTGCTTTAATTTGAAACAAACTGAAATTTTGATATTTTTTTAAAGTTATTATTCAATGAAGAGGAGCCTTAGTGTAAATATTCAAGCCACATGTCAATTGTTTAGAAATAAATTAACATCTGTTTATCTAGGTGGCATGTCCCTTAACAGCAAGAGGCACAGTTGTCCCAAAATTTGTAATGTCAAGTGTACTTTTTGGAAGAAAAAAAATTCAGGTGGAAAAGGGACTTCGGGGGAAACATTAGGGGCATTTTTGCACCTTTGTCCTTTTACTTGAAGCATATAAGTAAGAAAGATGACACTACTACTTATCAAAATAAAAGGTAAAAAGAATATTAATCTACTTAAGATTTTTCTGTAACTGATACCTAGTGAAGTCAAAGACTCGAAATTCCTTCCAAATAATGTCAAAACTCATAACCATAATTTACCTATTTTTTATATATAAAAAAAGACTAGTTCTCAGGATTAATGCGTTGCTAAATTTGACAATCTTGACTTGTTGATGTTTATCTACCTTTGTTAGCCCCTGAAGATTGACAAATGACAACAAAGCTTGCAGCGCCAGTATTTTGCAAGTTTGCAGCAACTTTCTCCAGAAGAACGCTTTGAGGTCCCCCAAGTCACCTCTGCTGCTAGAACTGTGTTGGCTTTGATTCTGATCATTACTTTGTATTATTCCTTCACATCACTCCTCTATTAGTTGTTTGAGATAATAATCATTGGAATTGTACCTACAAATTGGGTTCTTAAATTATGGAGGGAAATTATCCCAAAAAAACATTATCTTTCACGACTGAACCTTGTCCATTTTCTGAGTACTGGGAATGCACTATAACAACAAAGTGAGTGTAAGAAAAAAGGTTAAACCTTTATAGTTGCTGTGTATGCAACAACATTAGGTTCAATACCAGCCTCACGCATGGAAATCAAAATCTGCACTATAAGAAGAATGGTTATTAGAAGATCAATATTGCAATGGCAGTGTTTGTCTATTTTGAAAACATTTTGTACGCTAGAATCATGTGTTATATCATGAATGAATACTTTTTTAAACAACCAACTTCGGCCAACCATTTCCCTTCCAGATGTCCCTATCTTTCAAAGGAGGAAAAGAATGCAACTCTAAGATCTAAATTCAAAAGGCATAGTTACCACAGTACTTGAAAGGTAAAATCTTGGTTTTCAAATTTCTCTTCATAATAGATTAACAATCACCAAATGCCAAAAACATATACCTGCATTGCACCCTTGACATTCCTTGATCCTCCAAAAATGTTAAATCAAAATTGACCAACTTATATGATTAGGACAGAGGCCTAATGTTTTGATCTCCTGCATTAAAGCTTTTGCACGGTGCCACGGTGGTAATCAGTACCACAGGCCTTCATCAGAATATTGTATGTTGCAGTAGTGGATCCATTGCCAGCCACATTAGTAGTATAACTTTTTTGTGAATGGTCTCCACCTATATTTATCTTTCCCTGATAATCTTTTCTATAAAATTTCTTAGATGAACTTGCTTTCCAGATTTGGAATAAACGGAAGGCCCTGTCGTACTGGCAAGCCTCAACACATGCATCAAGACCAATGTTGCAACCTTGTGTATTTGGTTTGCAACCAGCCAGAAGCATCTCTTCAAATTATAGGATTGGTTGCCCAACAAGACCTGCACTGGCAAATGCATTTGTCAATGATGACAACGTAACTGTGTTGGGAGTAACACCAGCTGCAAGCATATCTTCTTTAATTTCCAGTGCCATTTGCCACATCTTTGCATCAGCAAAGACATGTCATTTGATGCAGAATATAAAGATACCAGATGAGAAATTTTTCATAGAATGGCTGTATAATGTACAGGAGAAGTGTAAAAAGTATGCAAGAGCAGTAAGAATGTAAGATATTAGACACATAATGTCCATTTTAAGACTGAAGTATATTTACTATAGATAAATAATACCTTAATTATTGTGCTATATGTGAAAACATCTAGTTTCAATACTCCTGTTGATTCCAAATGTTGTACCTCCCTATAAATTTCTTAGGCCAAATCAACTCTCGAAGCACAACAACAAGACTTCAAAATGATGTTGTAAGATGTCATATCAGCAGCAACACCAATATTTTGGACATATAATATGAAGCAGATAAAAGAAACTTTCTTGTTGATAAGAATACATTATTAAACTTCCGCGTATGTTCAACTAGTTTTTAGCATAGAAGAAACATGAGATCATCTCCTACTACAATAGAGTACAAGCCTAAGTTGTTTAGTATGTGCCAGCTTAATGGAAGCGCTATGATGAGTTTTAGATTCCTAACCAGTGTATACCTCCAGACACTATTGATTAGTGAGACCAATGGACCAATACTAGACAAAATGTACCTTTTGTTGGAGAACACTTTTCATATCAATAGCAAAATTATCATTCAAATATTAATGAGAAGAAAAGATAATAAATTTATTTTACAAATTCAAAAGGCAACACATTTTTAGGGGGATATATGCTAAATCAAGTAAATAAAGAATATAGTTCATCTTAAATTATTAAAAAGCAATAAGGAAGAAAGACGACTGTCAGCAAGAAAGAGAGATGATAATCCCCACTCTCGAACAAAGGATCCAGTAGGATCTCGAGCATCATTTATAAATTATGAAAGAAAGATGAAGTAAATAGAAACATAAAAACAACCAGCTTTAGAAAAAAGTGTACACCTAGTCTACTTGAGGAGCACATAGTGAAGAATGTATATTTATGCATGCTAGAGTAGATTTGCTTATTTGAAACAAACATGCAAGAGAGAGAAAAAGAGCATTACTTGCATATGTTTGTAGATCTGCAACGTGTAGCTCAAGTCACGGGCATTAACATTCATCAGACTGTTGAAAACATAAAGATTTGGGGTAATCTTTTGAGTTCGTAAATCTTGCAACAAATAAAAATGAAAAAGCAGCATAAGAACATCCAGAAATAGCCCGGTATTACTACAAGTCTGCTTTTCAAGAATCAATTTGTAGTTGTGATAGAGAACCAAAACTAGATTAACAAAAAGTTTTTACCTGACATTCTGACCATGTAGCCACATAATTGATATTGTCTACAAGTTAAAAAATTGCGCAAGCATGGAAATCAATTTTAAAGCTAGTCATTGAATATCGATACAGATAATATTACTCCTTCCCTTGAAACCAATATAAACTTGATTTTAACCCAACTCTTAAATTTTAATAGCCCATTGCACTTGCAAAAAAGATGCACACTTTAAGTACCATACAAAAATCTTCCTAATTCATCCTTAAGCAAATGTGAAGTGCTAACATCAAACGGTCATTTAAGTAAGGCAGACCATCACTATCAAACTTTATCAAAGATATAAATGGTTGATATGAGAATGTTATGGATCTAGTCATTATTCCTCAGTTGAATAAGCTTCTACATGATGATGGACCCAAAATAAGTTTTACTGTTAATCTTAATACTCATAAAAAAGATAATCTAGTACTTAGAGAACAATACCAAATGACTAGATATTAAATTAAAAGCAACAACTCATATACACATGCCTGTACACACACAAGTGTTATCTATTAGAGATACTAAGCATGTAAGAGATAAACAACTAAGTGTGTGAAGCTTGTGAACCAGTGTTAGCAAGTATCTCATAAATAGACCTCGATCTCAAGAAGTCGCTACAAAGACCACATACATCTATTATTGTGCAGTAGATGTACATATTAGGACTACCCACATCTTGATTGGATGCTTCAAAGATATTTAGAGCAGACACCAAGTCACCTAACTTCCCAAATAGAAGAATTATGCTGCAGAATAATATATTAGCATTTGGAAAATAATGAGCATACCCGCAGAATGTGATAAATGAGGTACAAGTAGTGGCAAAACACGCATGAAACCAAGATACATATCTGATTTCAATTATGTGCTATCATTTGTAGTGGGAACAGAATTTTGTTGACAAATTAATAAAGGATTTCACTATTCTTTTTTTCCTTTTAGCCTTTAAATATAGATGGTTATGCCTGTGCAAGGAAGACATGGACAAAATAAATTTAAAAAATGAGTAAACAGTATCATCAAAGAAAAACAGGGAGTCCTGAAAATCTTCTTGTAGGAAATGGGCATAAGAGAATAGGTTAAATTCAATAAATATTAAGAACACATCAGAGCAGTTGAAGTCGACACATTGAAAAGGGAATCCATAAGTTAGACTTTTTTTGGGGGGAGGGGGTATGGGGTGGTAAAATTTAAGAAACTCAACTAGTTCTGTAGGACAAGATGTTGATCAGCTACTGACTTTTTTTTAATCATTATGATTTGTTACATTTATTAGAATATGACCTGTAAACTCCCAACTAACACATTAAAATGCACATACGCACATTCTGCTAAGACAAAGTAATAAAAAATATATCAAACCTTTTCATTTTCATATCTGATGATACCTATGTCTCCTTGATTTCTTCATAGGGACATGAATAATATATAAATTGGAATATAAGATTCACTCCATATATTATGAAGGACTTCATGTGTATAAGATACATCAAAGGTATAATACTGAAATCAATGTCATGTTAATAGAAGTCTCACTTGAGTCTGCAGCTGTAACAAGATAAAGCAAAAAAAACATCCACGTCTTCTTGTAGTGATCACAACTAAAAAGCAATCTTGATGTTCTGTGAAAGATTATTTCATTCATGCAATCCAATAAAGATGAATTATTGCAAAGGTTGGATATAATGAGACCCGAAACAATAAGTACAACCATTCATGGCAACATTTAATAGCAAGAGAAAACATAAAGACAATTAACCAGATATGTTAGGATAATTAAAGTTGGCAAACAAAATTGGCCAGCAAGCTGGGTGTAGTAGTTATAGCCAAAAGCCATATTTGAGCTGACCCATTAATAATTGTTTTAATTTTTCTAAATAGGAAAATAATGGAGTACATAGCAATTGATTCAAGAAAGGAAACTTATTAAAAAAAATGAGTTGGTTCATGCTTTAAGTCTTAAAGAAAGAAGACAAATATGTAGGATGACATGATAGATTATATATTAATTTAGTTCCATACTTCAAACTGAATATACTAAGAAGATGAACAAGTTGAAGAACTAAGAAGATGCATAGACATGAGTGCACATAATTTATGGTAGGCAGTATGCATAGTATAAAACAACAAAACGAAAAAATCAAAACATAAAACCCTGAACCAACAAAACATTTGTCATGACAAACTGTACAATGCAAGTTATCTCCTTGGCTACAAAAAATCACAAGAGACACTAATAAAGAAATCACAAAATAAGAATACAATATGAAAAACAAGAAATTACCACCGAGAATCCCCATTAAATCAACAAGTTCCTCCACTTCACCGCGTTTAACAATCCGGCAACATTCTCTCGGACACACCTCTTTTGCAGCCCCGTCAAACAACTCCAAAGAACCAATCCCTAGCTTCTGAGCACCACTCGACGCATCCACCAGTTTCCTAATCTCCCCTTTTTCTACCATTTCAACAACTCCCATCGAAACAAGCTCGGAGTTGAGCAAAGCCATGAATAGGGAGGATTTTATGCTTCTCCCAGAAGTAATCGAGAAGAAACAGCGCGAAAAAGTGCAAAAAACAGTGGGAAATGGTCATGTACCGGACGTAACCCATATAACCTGAGGGAACCTGAAAACCGATCCTAAAACGGGGCTCCGACCCGTAAATGTACGAACCGTAAAATCACTAAACCGTAACTGTACGAACTGTACACGGTTTCCGAACAGCAGGGGAGGAATAACCGCAGGGAACCAAAAGCCGCGCGTGAAGGCGCGTCGGAACTCCGATCGAGCTTCCTTCCGCCAAAAAGTCCCGATCGACTATGGTGCCACTGAAAACTCTGGCTTCTGACAGTAGGCCTCAGAAGGAAGGTTTCAGAAGTGAGTATTAATTGTGGGGATATTTTTATAGGGGAGAAAGTTAGGCCAGTGGCAGGGGTGGTGAAAAGTATGAAGATGGAGAGAGAGAAGAGGAGGAAAGTAAAGTTCATAAAAACGGCAAAGAAGCTCAACCTGACGACTTACTTGATTGAAAGTCGTGCACTTTGATAGGCCAATGGCAGGGTGATTGAATATTATGTTAAGCTAATACTCTTATATTTTTATTTCATAATGTTTTGATGATTAAAAAATTAATACTTTAAGTGGATTAACTAAAAATAATTCGACAAGTTATTTTTGTAAGTTGTGTTTTGTAAGAGTTTAAGTATGGGTAGGGGCGAAAATAATTTCAAGTCAATTCGAACACCCTAATGCTCAAGCTTAACTCGTATTAAAAAATTTGTGTTCAAGTTCGACTCGAATTTGAACTGATAATTTTTAAGGATGTTCAAGTTCGATTCGATACTACTCGGCTCGGAGTTACTTGACTTGTTTTCACAAGGATTAATTCGCGAGATTTTCTATTCGAGCTCGAGTCTAAGATGGATCACACTATAACGAGATATAAAAATAAAAATTTAGAAAAACTTCAATTTTATTTATATATTAAAATACACGTGTTACAAAATTTTACAATGATAAATTTACAATATTAATTATACTATGATACAATTTATAATAACATCATTACTTTGATGGGTATGGTCAATGCAATGTTACTAAGGTCCAAAGCACTCGATAACTTGTGGGAGGATACAATTTTAATTTCTTATTTTATTTTGAATCGAGTAATCATAAAGGATAATGAAAAAACTCTTTTTTAAGTTAGGAAAAAAGAGATCTCCTCGATTAAATTTCTTAAAAGTACAGGGATATTTAGCAAAGAGAGTCATTCCCGAACCAAAAATCAAGTAGTCATGGACGGGTGCTTGACTACCCGAATCAAGTAGTCATGGATTAGAGACATTTGTGCTTAAGGGTCTTCTTAAAAGCAGCTAGATCGACAATAATGAATTCTAACAATGGATTTTTCAGCAATGATGATGAAAAATGGTTGTGTTTTGAAATTATTGTTTCTAAGAATATAAGTTTGGGTAAATTGTAAATATTTTTTGATACTAAATTATAACATAGACGTTAATATTTCAATTTTATAATATTATAGTCAAAGTTTTTTTTTTTTGCAAACTATCCCCTCTAATTTAATTTTGGTCAAAGTTTGTCAATCATGTACATGTCACATGGGTGTCAATCATATGCATATCGTATGGGTGTTTAAAAATATTCAATTTGTACGCTAAATATAAATATGGATAAAATTGCTAGTACAATAAAGATTAAATTGACTATTGTTTCCTTCAACGACACTCACATGATATGGGCATGATTGACTAATTTTGAACAAAATTTATTAGAAATGACAATTGACATTGCAAAAATTATAATATTAATGTCTTTAATTTATTGCAATTCAATGTGAACATTAGGGGACAATTTTGTAATTTTTCCTTTTTGTCTTTCTTAGTCACTTCTTTTTTCATTTCTTTTCTTTCTTTAAATGCCTTTTTTATTTTTCTATGTCATTGTTTCTAATTGGTAACTTCATTTTCACTTGTTTTTAGCTACCACATGTGAAAATTTGTGAATCAATATAACCGTTCACATTTAAATTTTTAATCCATCCACTATTATTCGAAGCTAATAACACCGTCTTTTTAAAAAAAAAATAGACCATCTATTTCTCCAACAAACGGTCAAAATCGTATTTGCTCGAATAGTAGAGTAAGCATTTTCTATAAAAGCACTTCCCATTTAACATAATGTTTATTAAAAATATTTTAATCCATTAAAAGTAACATTTTTAAAGTTAGTAGCCAAGTGTGTAAAAGGTAGCAATGACTCGACAAAAGAAGTCAAGCCAACGGGCAGTCCAATTCACCAACAAAAAAGTGAATTTGGGCCGATCAATGGGTAGTCTAACCATTACAATTCCATGATAGTTGAATCCAAATAAATTATTTTATTTTACAAAACAAAAGTAATATATAAAAAGAATTGATATTTTCACAAATAAATTTGATAGTTCCACAAACTCCTCTCTCACATGAGGTGAACCCCACTTATTATTCATGTGGGGAGGAGCTTGTGGAACTATTAAATTTACTTGTGAAAATATTAATTCTCTATATAAATAGTGTTAGAATTGCGTGTGTATAAGTAAATATATGCAACATGAAAAAACAAAAAGTCAAAACCAATTAGTGAGTTAGTCAAAATATTTTATTATTAATGTCGGGTTAATAAAATTGTAGCGTGTTTATTTATTTTGTTCTACACTATTTTTTATCTTGATAATTATTAGTTTATCATTCTTTGTTTATAAATAAATAAATTAGGATGAGCTTAATTTTTAATTTTTTTTTTAATAAAAAATATGGAAAAGTCCGTAGACCAATTCAACCTATTGTGTATTGGCCCATGGGCCTTACTTTGCAACTCAATAAAAAATGGGCCCTGTGGTCCAACCCATATTGTCCCAGCACATTCATGGCCAATCTATTTGGGCCAGCCTAGCCCAGCCCATTTGACAGGTAAAAATCTCCCCTTCTTTTATTAAACGTTTTGCCCCAAGCAACAAACGAGCATTTGTATGTAGTACGAGTCTAACAACTAACTAGGATAAGAAATGATGCCGTCTACTCCAAAGAACGGATCAGTAGTTCCAGAAGAAGAAGGAGATGAATTCAATTCATCAGTGAAATTCGGGACTCCGGAGGCATTAGAACACGTCCGAAAGCTAACCGACGTTGGTGCGATGACCCGTCTCCTCCATGAATGCATTGCCTACCAGCGAGCCCTAGATCTCCAACTCGATAACATCCTTTCCCACCGCTCCGATCTCGACAAGCAGCTCTCCCACCTCCAGAAATCCTCCGACGTCCTCGAAATCGTCAAATCCGATTCCGACCACATGCTCTCCAACGTCCGCTCCACCTGCGATCTCGCCGATCAGGTCAGTGGCAAGGTCCGCGAGCTCGATCTCGCTCAGTCTCGCGTCGATGACACTCTCCTCCGCATTGACGCCATTGTCGAGCGCGGCAATTGCCTCGACGGCGTTAAGAAGGCTCTCGATTCCGAAGATTTCGAATCTGCTGCGCATTTTGTTCAGACTTTCCTCCAGATCGATGCCAAGTACAAGGACCCAGGATCCAATCAGAGAGAACACCTCTTGGCATCGAAGAAACAGCTCGAAGGTATTGTTCGGAAGAGATTATCTCTCGCCGTCGATCACCGGGATCATCCGGCGATCCTCCGATTCGTCAGGCTGTTCTCCCCTCTAGGATTAGAAGAAGAAGGATTGCAAGTGTACGTTAGCTATCTGAAGAAAGTCATTTCCATGAGATCTAGACTCGAATTCGAGCAATTGGTTGAATTGATGGAGCAGCAGCATCAATCTTCATCCTCTGTGAATCAAAATCAGGTAAACTTCATTGCATGCTTGACAAATTTATTCAAAGATATTGTTTTGGCAGTTGAAGAAAATGATGAGATTTTGAGGAGTCTATGTGGAGAAGATGGCATCGTGTATGCCATCTGCGAGCTCCAAGAAGAGTGTGATTCTCGTGGTTCCCTCATTCTAAAAAAGTATATGGAATATCGAAAGCTAGCTAGATTAACTTCTGAAATCAATTCTTTTAAGAGTAATTTGCTCTCTGTTGGAGTAGAGGGACCGGACCCTAGGGAGATTGAAATGTTTTTGGAAGAAATTCTATCACTGACCCAATTGGGTGAGGATTACACAGAGTACATGGTGTCAAAGATTAGGGGCTTGAGTTCTGTTGATCCGGAGTTGGGTCCGCGAGCCACAAAAGCTTTCAGAAGTGGAAATTTTAGTAAAGTTGTTCAGGACATTACTGGTTATTACGTTATTTTGGAGGGTTTCTTCATGGTGGAGAATGTGAGAAAGGCTATTAAGATAGATGAGCATGTGCTCGACAGCCTTACAACTTCAATGGTAGATGACGTGTTTTATGTTCTGCAAAGTTGTTGCCGAAGGTCAATATCCACTTCAAATATTAACTCCGTCATTGCAATTCTCAGTAGTGCTGTGAGTTTGTTAGGTAGCGAGTATAATGAAGCTTTGCAGCAAAAGATGAGAGAGCCTAATCTTGGAGGAAAGCTATTCCTGGGTGGTGTTGGCGTGCAGAAGACTGGGACAGAGATTGCTACTTCTCTCAATAACATGGATGTCAGCAGTGAATATGCCCTTAAACTTCGACATGAGATTGAAGAGCAATGTGCAGAGGTGAGTGCCAAATAATCTTCTCATTTAAATGTAACTTAGGCTACCTTTTTTTTAATAGTATTCAATGTTCTAAAAGGCGCTAGGCGGACCGCCGAGGGAGCTAGCGCCTAGGGAGCCTAGGCGGAATTTTTTATTTTAAGCCAATTTTAATATTTTATCTTATATTTATCCAAACAAAACAATAATATAAAGCAAAACAATCTATAATAAAAATAATAAAAGCCTTTGCTTAAAGTTCAAACACATCCATATTGCTAATGTCAAAGGTCAAACACAAACATGCAATTGTTCAAAGTTCAAACATATTTTTAACGTATTAGTTTTATTCACAAATAAGATTGCTATTAAATAATAAAATTTAAAATTTTAAGAATTTAATTTAATATTAAAACTTAAGAAACTAAACATAAATTTAATAATTATATTGAATTAAACTAAATATTATAAATATATCATCATTTGTATAATTTGAAGTTGGTACAAGTTCAAAAAATTATAACTATAATAAAATTATCTATTTTGACTTGGTATTGTTCACTTCTTGTTGTGATTTGATATATTACAACCTGTATTATGAATATGGTAAATCATTAGAAAAATAAATATATCAAGATCTGGTTTGGTTAGTTATTAAAATAAAAAAAACTCTCTGCCAAGGCCCTTGCCTAATTTTCTGGAGGAATTTTTTTGCGGTCTTGGGCCTAGTGGCGGAACCAGAACGGTTTTAGAGGGGGGTCAAAATACATCAGTAAAAAAAATTATTTTTTGACTGTTAGATTTGATGGCCTAAAATTATTTTTAGATGCAACTATTTCTCCTTAAATAACACTCTTTTATTAAAATTACGTCGTTTTGTAGTGGTCGCAGGTGATATTTTTGTAAATAAAAAGAAAACAAGTAAGACCACTCTCTTTTAAGGTACTCCAAAGCGACGTAATTTTAATAAAAGAGTGTTAATTAAGAAGGAATGCTCTTGATCCTCTCTCTCTCTCTCTCTCTCTCTCTATATATATATATATATATATATATATAGGTAGCAAACAAAATAAGTGGGATAAGTTGGGTAACAAAGTCAAATCTTTAGAGAATTCTTTTAATTTCCAAGTAAAACAAGAAAAGAAAAGAAAAAAGAGAGAAAGAGAGGATAAGGATTCGGCTGAGCGAAGACCAAGATATTTTGTGGGAAAATTTTTAACTGTGATCTATAAATACCACATCTTTTTCCTTTTCATCCAACACAAATAAAAACCACAAGAAAAGATACAGCGACGCTGCCTAAAAGTGGATCCGCCCCTGCCTTACCGGAGATTCCAGAGGGGTCATATGCCCCCCCTCCACCCCCCTGTTCCGCCTTGGCTTGGGCCTAGGTGAAGCGTCAAGGGGGGCCTAGCGTCTGCTAGGCGGGAATTTTTGGAACACTGATAGTGTTAAGCTTTCCCTTGATCTTACCCTTTATTTAATATTGGGATGAATATCTGTTTTGTCTACTGCATATTTGTCGTAATTAAAATTGCTTTTAGAAAGTGAAGAAAGCTAGTGGTCTATGTATGTAAATTACTCAAAATCTTTTAGTTCATCCATAGAAAATGTTGCATGAAGTGATATTGATGTCACAACTGAATTATGCTATTGAGTTTTTGAGGCATCAATTACCAAATATGGTATCCCTCTACTCATATTTTCGGCACCATTTTCTCCTAGCTAGAAATTATTCCAATCTGTGGTCCATTAGCTTAATAGTACTCCAATTCCAGCTCTCGTGTGTTTTTCTTCTAAGACTTGTAAATATTCGGTTTAGTTTACTTTGAAAATTTTCGGTTCGACTCATTTTGGCCTAAAGGGTGATTCCAGTTTACTAAGAATAGTTGTGGATTAATTAAATTTGTCGCTCCTCTGAATTAGTGACAAAATCAGCAGTCTTTTTCCAAGCAAAATATGGATTATGAGCTGAAGATGCTGGACAGTCTTATTCACCATTTACTATATATGGCTTGCTAGTTCCCAATCTTGAATAGCTTCTATATGTCTTTATATTTAATTCAGGCCATCGGTAGCTTTTAAATGTATATAGTATTGAGCTTTGTGGTGTTCCTAAAGAACTTGACAATTGACATATGGATTCAGGAGAAGGCTTAGAAGATACTCCTCTATCACACAATATTTGAAACACTTTTTAGAGGCACAAATTTTAAGGTGTGCTAAATTCATATTCGATACTATATATATATATATATATATATATATATATATATATACATATATATATATTTGTGTGTGTGTATCTGTATATATATTATTCTTATTTTTAATAAATTGAAATGTTATATTTTTAGTTATATTATAAATATTTAAAAATATAATTGGCATGCCTTAGAATTCGTGCCACGCACACCAAAAGAGTGTTCTAAATAATTCTGAAGAAGGGGAAAATGATGACGGATAATAACTGGAGATCTAAGATTGAACTTGACTCAATTGTCAAATTATAATATTTAGCTTAATTAAATTTGTGGGGATTACAATATTTGTATAGAAATCCTAAGAGTTAGACACCAAGTAAACTTGGAACTAAATAAAACTCCAATACTAGTATATCACTAAGATAAGTTTCTTATTAAGGAGTACATATCAAAAAACTTTTCAACTTTAACTACTAATAATTCACAATAACTCTAATAAGCTAATTGCATTCAATTTATGCATAACAATACAAATCATTTTACTAATAAGACCTTGCAATTTTTACCAGTCTTCTTTCTCTGATCCGTGTCATATTTCTTCTCGTGTGTTCGTTAATTTAGTACTGGAAAAATTACATGAAAACCAATGTGCAAATAAAGCCATCAGTGTCATTTTAATGTTGATGCTTGATATCCCTAGTTTGATGTGTTAACTAGAATAAATATGTTTATTAGGTATTCCCTGCACCAGCTGATAGAGAGAGGGTTAAATCCTGTTTATCTGAATTGGGCGAAATGAGCAACAGTTTCAAGAAGGCGTTGAATGTTGGAATGGAGCAACTTGTCTCAACTGTGACGCCTCGAATCCGTCCCGTATTAGATAGTGTTGGAACAATCAGTTATGAGCTATCTGAGGCCGAGTATGCAGACAATGAAGTGAATGATCCATGGGTGCAGAGACTTCTCCATGCTGTTGAGACCAACATTGCATGGCTCCAACCTTTGATGACTGCCAACAATTTTGACTTATTTGTTCATCTGGTCATCGACTTTGTTGTAAAAAGGCTTGAAGTGATCATGATGCAGAAACGATTCAGTCAGCTTGGAGGCCTTCAACTTGACAGAGATGCTAGAGCTTTAGTTAGCCATTTTTCTGGCTTGACTCAGAGAACTGTTAGAGACAAATTCGCGCGTCTTACCCAGATGGCAACTGTCTTGAACTTAGAGAAAGTATCTGAGATTTTGGACTTCTGGGGTGAAAACTCAGGACCTATGACCTGGCGATTAACTCCAGCTGAGGTGAGGAGGGTGTTAGGCCTGAGAATCGATTTTAGACCCGAAGCAATAGCTGCTCTAAAGTTGTAATCCCTGTTGTAATGTTTATGATTTCCTTTAATAATAGTAATAGATTCTTTTCTGAGATTTTTCAATTAATCTTGTACTGTAAAATGCAATTTGTGTCCTCTATTTTTATTTATAAATTGTGAACTTTTGAGGATTTAGTTAGATATGTATCTGAGTTTCATTCATTATATCCCAATAAAATGTTGCAAAAGCCCTGAGGTTTTAATTGCTCATTCTTGTAATGCTACTATGTACTCACTTTTACCTTTTAAGGCTCCCACTTGATCTACCCTTCGTATTCATTTTATTAAGCCGGCCTAGAGTTGACCTCAACAGGATCTTCTTTACTAGCTTATTTTCCAGTATTAGCTGGGGATGAAGCGAGGGGCTTATGCTGCAATAACAGGTTCTTCTTTACTTGCTTATTTTCCAGTATTAGTTGGGGATGAAGCGAGGGGCTAATACTGCAACATTTTGGTCGACTTGTAACATTGTGGGGCTCTTAGTTTTCTGTCATGTGTCGTCCTCTAGCTAAAGTTATTTTCTGCAAATCCTATCTACATATATATGCTCACGCAGCAGGTTGATCTAAACCAGATATGAAGGCAGTTCAAAGAAATTAGTAGAATGCAGGTACGGGTGTAATATTAATTTGCTTCACCAAGATGGGTTTGGTGACTTTGTTTTGCAGCATGCATTTCCTAAATTCATACCAATTGATTAACTGGATTCTTGCCTCGGTGTGTAAATTTGAATCTGAATCGTCAATTCTGGTGATAATAGTCAATCTTCTTCTAGTAGTAATATTTTGGCCAATTTTCTGATAGTAATATTTGTTGACCAATGTCCGGACAACCTTTTGCATTAAACCCACAGAATGTCTGAAAGTTCTATTGCACCACAAAATCTTCTGCTAGTAATATTTTGGCCAATTTTCTGATAGCAATATTTGTTGGCCAATCTTCTACATGTGTTTTCATGGCAACAAGGACACAGCCTTTTGTACACAAAATGTCTGAAAGTTCTATATTGCATCACAAAAACTTCTGCTGGTAATATTTAGGCAAATTTTCTGATAGTAATATTTGTTGGCCAATCTTCGGCATGTGTTTTCATGGGCAAAAAGGACACAACCTTTTGAATTAAACCCACAAAATGTCCGAAAGTTCTATTGCACCAGGTTGGTTGTCAAAACCAAAATGGTTCTCAACCTCGGGCTTTAGTTCAAATACTGCTCCACAGACTAAAACCAAGAAAGCAAACAAAAGATCATCAAAGGCCAAAACCGTTTGGGGTTGCCATTTCAAATCACTAGTCCAATGGATAACGTTACATTACAGTCATGATTCATGAACAAGAGAGAAACAAAACCAAAATTGAAACTGAGAAAGCACCTAAACAGCAAATCTTGCCAATATGTGGACCTAATTCATCTGGCATAGTAAAACTTGGTGATTGGCATCAGTAACTACAGAATGTCATTATGTATCTATCAATTATGAAATCCAGCTTTCAAGGGTGAAACGACTACCAGTCTGAGAGGTCAGACCTGAGCAGTGCCTTCAGTAAACTTTGGATCCTCACATCTGTACTTCCCATCAGGTCCAATTCCAAAGCCTTTTGGATCTGCAAAAACATTCTCCAGCAGCTGGCTTCTAGATGGAGATGGACTTTCATCTGCAAACTCAACAGCTTCCTCGATCACCTCATCTATCTTCTTCTCAATGGCCTTTAACTCTGCTTCAGTGGCCAGGTTGTTTTCAACCATATATTTCTTCAAGGCTGTGATAGGATCTCGAGCAGCATAGTGAGCCTTCTCAGCTGCCAAAATAAAAAGGTGCAAGGCATAAGACCTATATATAGCTAGTTGTGGCGACCGCATTATTTGGGCCAATGTGTCTCAGGCTGTGTACATGGATAAATGGACGCGCCAGATTTAAAAATTATTTTGCCTTACCGCCCCTATTAGGACCTGATAGGAATTCAATGTGATTTTACCAAACTTATCTAGACTTAAAAGTAATAATTATACCATCATCAGTCTCCACACTAGTGTTCCCCTGAAAAGTCCATTAGTTTCTACTCTCTCGCATCTCATGGTGTCACCGCAAACAGCCCAGCAGGAAAGGGGATTATATACTAAATCTTTTGAAATTGAGGTCACTTTGATAAAATTACATTTCGTTTACATCTGGTAGTACTAGTGATGGGGACGGGGTTTTTGGGATAAAGGATTAATATCACACAGACAATTCTCACGTAAAACTCAATCAATTAATTATTCAATGTCTCCAAATAATGAAGTACATCACTATTTATAATATTCATAAACAACTTTCCTAACCTAAATTGGACTTTAATACGATAACTACAAATTAAAGAAATTAATTAAAGTACAACTTCCAACTCATATAGGCTTCCAAAGCCGTTTATATTGTTCTAACCAATTTTCACGTACTCGTCCTACATCATTTCTCCTCCGCTCAAAAAAACTCGACTCCGTCGAGTTATCAACACAAGAACAATCACGTCGGATCACCAAGAAAGCCTTTGCAAGCTTCAAATTTGGCATGTCAAGAGTGCAAGTAAGAGTGAATTTGGTAATGCCTTTGATAATCGAATAGATATTAGCATGAGCATTATGTTACGCGTGACGATCTCATAGCCACTTATGCTCTAAGATAATGTGACAAACTGTAAGGGGGTAGAACATCACACATAACGATATCCTTAAGCTTGCCTACGGAAAATGTAACCATACATCTCAGGGTAACCCGCAACTTTGTATTGGTAATCTATACAACATCATACGGCTCCGGGTGAGGCTCAACTTTTAACCCAAGTTTCTTAACTGTTTCCTCAAAAATAACATCTGTACAACTCCCACAAGAGAGCACATCTGTCCTGCACATATGACTCTCGTCTGAAAAATTCGCCCACGATGAATTTTAGGATCATCCTTATGTTGTTGGGCAACAAGTAAAGGTCGAAGAACACCTAAACATCCTTCCAAATGAGCATCAACTTCTAAATCTTGCTCATCGGGCTCATATTTGCCGTATATCGGCTTGCAAACCTCTCCGTTTACGTCAGCTTTTCCACACGCTTTGTCAACAATAGCAAGTTGCCTAGAGGGAGAAGATGCAACATTCATCTTTGGGGAAGAACATGTGATCAAAACCACGACAGTTATAACACCTAGACGAATTGTTGTTGCTTGTATTAGAAGAACATGGGGTACTGCCAGTAGCTGAAGGGCTTGTTGATGATCTTTCCATTGAGCTATTTAAAACAGGCTCCACAAAAGTACGCTCCCTCCGAGTTTGGACTTGTACTGGAGGCCTAACAGAATTCTTTTTCAAATTATCCTCTATTTGGGTGAAAACTTGAACAACATCATCCAAAAGCAATAGTTTACATGTAGTTATACCACCTGCAATCTCTAGATTCAATCATCGACGGTACATGGAGATTAAAACTTCTTCAACCCAAGGAAATTCAGACCGTGTAACCAAATTGTAGAACATTGAAGTATACTCGGCTACAGATTTACTTCCTTGTACCAACTTAGTTAACTGCAAATAGCTGCTTATAATCCGAAGGGACAAAAAGTCGTGTCTTTGCAGCTTTCATATCCTTCCATCTTCTCGCAGTTGTATACAAATTTCACTGATGTTGATCCCACCAAATCTGAGTTGTTCCGTTCAACTTCGCTTCAATAAAGAAGAGTTTACTTTCATCGGATAATTCATACCAACGAAAGAAGCTCTCCAAACTATGAATCCAATCGAAGAATGTTTCAGGACCATTATCGCCATTAAAATCTCCAACATCTAATTTTGCTCTTCTATTCACTGCATTAATCCTATGATCTGGAACATGGTGATTAACTCGTGAATTAGGGACATGCTCCTATAGTCTCGTATGATTAAGATCCGGGATGGGGTCTTCAAAAATTTTAGAAGCATCTTGTCCATTATGTACGCGTTCTGTGAGTACATCAACTTTTACTGTAAGTGCTTTAATAGAAGCCTGAACATTTGCAGTAAGTGTTGTGATTGAGTCTTCAATCCTCTTGAGACGCTCATCTTGTTGTAACATATAATTATCAAGCTTCACATTAATTTCTCCAGCATTAACCATGGTTTCTTTGAATAAATATAGACTTTTTCTTTTCTCTAGAGACTTGAGTGCAAAAAGTATAAAGAAACAAGATGAACTGAAACTACTGAAACTTCAGGGGATGAAATGAAAGAAAATGAAACCACAGGGATTAATATGTAAAATTTCAGGGGTATTTTTTAGATTTTAAAAAACTTAAGGGGCTAAATTAAAAAACTAATAAAACTTTGGGGTACCTAATTGTAATTTGCGAGGAAATATTAGATCAGATCAAAAGGCTATTTGCCTTTATCTTCTTATATCTTTTACGTGTGAAGAAGTTTGTTGGTTCCTTTACGTAAGAAGTCTGTTCGTTCCTTCACGCAAGACACGGAGGAAATAAAAATAAAGAAAACCTTGATCGATGGAGAAGAGAGCAGCGGCGACAAGAGAAGGCGGCTGCGGAGGCAGGAGGCGGCAACAACTATTTTCTGCTTCTTTCTTTCCTTTCTTTTTTTTCTTTATCTTCTTTTAGGTTTTGTTTGGAAGCTAGTTGGGGTAGGTCGATATTAACGACTAGGGTTTTAGAAAGTTTTGGGGTGTTCAATTTGGTATATTGCGGTGATGACTACTAAGGCAGATTATATTGGTTTGTTTGTGTACTGTTGATGGCTCAAGGCAATGAATAACGACTAATGGTTTCTGCAATGGTTTAGGGTTTGGGTTAGGCTATGTTTGGCTGAATGGTTAATATATGTTGGCTGATTTGGCAGCTTAAAGGCTTATGCGAGAGGTTATGTTTCCTGTTTGTAATAAATTTGGGACTGCTGGAAAATGATAACATGAACAAAAATTACAATTAATAAATTACAAACCTTGCTCTGATACCAAAATGATTTGGACGAGGGTTTTGGGATAAAGGGTTAATATCACACAGACAATTCTCACGGAAAACTCAATCAATTAATCATTCAATGTCTCCAAATAATAAAGTACATCACTATTTAAAATATTCTTAAACAACTTTCTTAACCTAAATTGGACTCTAATACGATAACTACAAATTAAAGAAATTAATTAAAATACAAATTCTAACTCATATAGGCTTTCAAAGCCTTTTATATTGTTCTAACCAACTTTCACGCATTCGTCCTACATAAATTAATAGCGGTACACGGGAGTAATAGGGGCAGAAGGGTTAAAAGATTTAAATCTGGCGTGTCTATTTATGCAATGGACTGCCAGAGATGCATTGACCAGAAGAGTTACCATAGTCACTGGTTGCCAAGGATCACTGCCATAAAGGTGCGTACAGTGATTTCCTTTCTAAAAATCACATCCGTCAAAGACACAAAACGGGTTGACTACTAAACACTCCATAGTCAACTTTTAATATAACAAACTACTCACTCATCCCGATTCAAGATAGAGTTAATACTTCACTTGCACAGTTTAAGAAAGAGTTTTGGTACCTGTCCTAAAGTATTGCATTCATTTATTAAAGGGGCCACAAAATTGATTATTTTAAATTTCACACATAAGATAAAGTAAATTTGAACAATTGATGCACTGACATCTGCAATAGGTCATCATACAAGAGTCTTTTTCTGAAAAATTTTGGCCACCAGATCTGAAGATAGTTCAAAACCACCCTATATTGAAGTTCTAAATGTGCCACGAGATGCAAACTACACACATTGAAATATGTATCAATTTGACTAGATGGTAAACATAGACATCTATATTTCTCCTAAAAGAGTCTTGACTTTCGAATCAGGACACTCCATTTCGTACTGAAGATTATTATCATCACAGTCCAAAGACAACGGTATACTTCAGCTACCAGTCAAATACGTCTGATGTGGTGTGATATAATTCATTCAAATGTACTGCCAGCTAAAATAGTAAGGACACATCGGTTATCCAATTTAAAAACCTTCATTGTCATTGTAGTAAAACAAAAGGAAAAAGTTTAAACCTAGAATCGGAGAACAAAATGGTATTAAAACCATGACTAATGGTATAGCCTCAGTTTAAAGTTTGAACTGAATGACATATTTCAATTTTCAATCTCTGACCATCATTTCCCATGATGTATAAAGATTCGGATGAGGATCTATACAGATGGTTATTCCTAAATCACAACTGAAGCATTAAAACATTCATGAGGCTTCTTCAAACCATGTCCTGAATATACGGTTCTCTAGAGATGAAGTAGAAACAAGGAACCTCATGATGTAATAATATATGGCAAGGTTACTTATAATAATAATAATAGAAGGAAAGGTTAGAGTAACATGCTGAAAATCAAAGATAAAAAATGGAAAATTGACAACGGAGTGTATTTACCAACTTAGTGATTGAAAAGGAGACAACCTGTTACATGGGAACACTAATTGTAATAAGGAAATGGATTATGTATGATGAGGATATTAAGAACAGTTGCAACTGGATGATTTGTGATGAGGAGGGCAGGAACACAGGCAAGTAGATGCTTTGTGTGAGGAGGTTGGGAACACTGGCAAGTAGGTGATTAGATGAGGAGGTTGGGTACACTGGCAAGTGGATAATTTTTTATGAAGAGGTAAGGCACACTGGCAAGTGGATAATTGGTGATGAAGAGGTTGGGCACATTGGCAAGTGTATAATTTGGATGAAGAGGTTGAGCTTCAAGATAACGATATAGAGTTATTGTAGGATGGAACATGCAATATCAAACAACGTCTGGATCTTTTCCAAAGAACAGGTCATTCTTGTTAAGTCAACTATTTGTAGACTGTAGTAACTGAAGAACTGCCCTTTTTCCTACCAAGTGATGAGGCTTTTCTCTTGTGTTTTCACCCCGAGAAGTTATATATAGATGAAGATATGTCAATGCGGCTTCTTACTTCCAAACCAGATCCTCTTAAAAAGGCACAACGAAGCAGGGCTTAATGAATCTATATAAGATGCGGGCAGATAAGTGGAGTCAGGCAAAGAAATATTATTTCAACATTCAGCTCATCTTAAGGATGCATTTTTCTTGCAACTTATAATTTGGAAATAGATTCAAATTTAGAAAAATTATGGACGAGGTTCTAATGATAATGGGAAAGTAAAGTGGTTAGAAACTTGCAATTCATTATATTTTAATGTTTATATTTTCATTTTCTTTGTGCCCAAACCATTAAAAGTTTCCAAGCTCCATTAGGTTTATCATGCATGTACATGTGCTTCCTATAACCTCGTGGAATTCTTGTAACATATACCAGCCCACATGCTCTAAGGAACCTACAAATACTGTGTGCACACTGAAATAGAAATGTTTTTTCACTCGTTAATAGCAAACCAGTTCCGCCTAGCTATTCAAAGTGATGGTGAATTTAGCATAAATTAGACATAAAACAACGACACACTAACTGAGAAGGAAAGCATAAATAGACATAGCAGAAGACCAGAACTGAAGCTCACCAGGGTCACGAAGCTCATCAGGATCAGCCAAAGAGTGGCCTCTGAACCTGTAGGTTTCACATTCAATTAAAGTAGGGCCTTCCCCTCTCCTAGCCCTCCCAACAGCCTCCTTTGCCACCTCCCTGACCTTCAACACATCCATCCCATCAACATGAACTCCCGGCATCCCAAATGCTGGCCCCTTCTTCCAAATCTGTGGGTCAGAAGTCGCCCTCAAGTGGGACATTCCAATTGCCCACAAATTATTCTCGACAATGAAAATGATAGGCAAATTCCATAATGCTGCCATATTCAAGCACTCGAAGAATTGGCCATTGTTACAAGTCCCATCCCCAAAAAATGCCATGGTCACATGATCACAATCGGCCTCTTTCAAAACCTCCCTGCGGTACTTGCTAGTGAAGGCGGCACCGGTGGCAACAGGAATGCCTTCACCAATAAAGGCAAAGCCACCAAGGACGTTGTGCTCCTTGGAGAACATATGCATAGAGCCACCCTGGCCACGGCAGCAGCCGGTGGTTTTGCCAAAGAGCTCACTCATGACTTGGCCAGCAGGGACCCCTTTGCTCAAAGCATGAACGTGATCTCGATAAGTGCTGACAACAGAATCTTCCTTCTTCAAGAGCTTGATGAAGCCAGAGGAGACAGCTTCTTGGCCATTGTACAAATGGACAAATCCAAACATTTTCCCCCTGTAATACATTTGGGCACACATGTCCTCAAAGGCTCTTCCAAGAATCATGTCCTCATACACCTCCAACCCTTCTTCTTTTGTAATAAGCTGCACAACATCATCATCATGTATACATAAACACATACATGAGCATACGCATCCATAGATGGATTTTTTTTTATGTTACATACAACCAAAGATTAAAAGTGTAAAAAAAAATTAAAAAAAATAGGAACATTATGGAAAAGTGTGATATATTACTAAACTTGGTGCTACAACACATACACATATAAACACACACAAACCGAATTATGCTATATCTCACTAGAGCTTGAAACTTTGAAGAAAAGGTGTTCAAAGATGATGAGAGGGAAGATAAAGAGATTAGAGACGTAACATACCAGATTGGTGAGGGAAGTGTTGGATTTGAGCTTCTTTTCCTTGACGACATCCGATTTAACGGCAACGACTGCGGAGGATCGGGGTAGGGCAGTAGCTGAATTGGGTCTGGAGAGGGGGAATTTGTTGGTGGATCCAAGAAAATAGGAGGGGAAGAAAGAAGTGGAAGATAATTTGAGGAAGGGATCAAAAAGAAATTTTTCAGGAGATCTGGCGGTGGAGTTGAGAGGCAAAGGATGGATCATGATTTTGGTTGCAGAAGAGAAAGCTGAAGACATTTTTGACGCGCTCACCACTGAATGAATCTCAAAGTTGGT
This sequence comes from Panax notoginseng, assembly GCA_016801055.1. Taxonomy (NCBI): domain Eukaryota; kingdom Viridiplantae; phylum Streptophyta; class Magnoliopsida; order Apiales; family Araliaceae; genus Panax; species Panax notoginseng. The sequence continues at coordinate 212,110,865 of CM029017.1, read as the reverse complement.
TTCTTTCTTTTATTTGGGGGAAGGAAGAAATTGCGGTCTTTTGAATATATGAATGTGAGAAACAAATGGGGAGATAAAATAATATCAAAAGGAGGAGAAATCGAGAAAGAAAGAAATTGGGGCGGAGAAAACAAGAACAACTTTGAAGTTGTGGAAATAACCGCCTGGAGCGTTGGCTGCTCTTGAAATGAAAAGATGGCCACCCACCTATAACTACAATTTCGGGTGAGGCAGTATTAAGTTCATTTTTAGAGCGAAATCAATAAAATGCTGATAGGCAGGCGATATTATATATTTATTTGTATTTTATTAGCTAATTAAAAACTTACTCAAAAATAAATTTGGATTCTACAATTTCACTAGCTCAATAATGATGACATACGTTGATATTTTCAAATTCTACATTAATTTATTTAATTTTTATTAACATGATAATTATAAATTATTTAAAAATATTATGAATCTGTTGTTTTAATAATTTAAATGAATAATGTTGGTTTCAAATGAGACACGTTTTAAGACAAAAAATTTGAAATAATCTAACATTACTTATATTAAATTAACTTGCATGGTTTAATATGTAACTCAAATTCTACAATCTCTCTCACTTAAATATTTGATATCTTCATTAGATTCGAACACAAGTCACAAAGATAAGAAATTTTTCCTTTCTATTCATTGCGGAATAATACTAACAGTATTCGTGTCTCAACTTTCAACACATTTTCGTTTTATTATGAGATAATATCAATCGTATTTGTATGGATTTGATTATCATGAAATTAATTTTATGGTAAGTTAGTCAATTGATCAATACAGTGCTGACACACAGAGGAAGAGATCACCTTCTGCTTGTATTAATTGATCAAAGTTAACTTCATGCTAATTATTCCTCATTTGTATGGAGTTACCTAAACTTTTAGAAATCACGTTTTAACACCATATGTAATAATTTACATCAAATTTCGAGTCTGAATCAAATCAAATCAGATAAAGACTCGATCTAGTGTCCTAATAAAATCCTTTTGTGTCATTTTAGCTCACTGCAAATCTATCTGAAGTTCATAACCTCAAATCTTATATCAGAGAATGCATGATAATTTAATATATACACACATATATATAGTTCGCTTCCCCAGCGAACCAAAAAAAACGGATTAAAAATGAACCGGCTATAGCAACGATTTTTTTCGCCGCTATAGCATAGAAAATCGTCGTTATATCCGACCATATCTAAGACGACAGTTTGAACCGTCGCTATATCTCAAAAAATCATCGCTACAACCCGATTCGTTTTTAGTTCGTTGGAGAAAATTTTCATATATATATATATATATATATATATATATATATATATATATATACGGTCCGGATCTTAAACTCACCTCTTATTCAACTCACCCGAGCTCACCCACCTTTAGCGACGGACCCAGCGACGGTTCGGTCATACAACCGTCGTTTATACTTTTAGCGACGCTATATGTTGTCCGTCGCTAAAAATATAGACGACGGTTGTATGACCGAACCGTCGTCGGGTTCGTCGCTAAAGGGGGGGTGAGCTCGGGTGAGTTAGATAAAAGGTGAGCTTAAGATCCGGACTATATATATATATATATATATATATAAAGAGAGAAAGAGATGGATCTAAAGCATACTTCTTACATAGCATACATATCTTAAATAACATACATTTATTAAGGCTTAAATATGAATTAGTACCCTAAACTATAGACCATATTCCACTTCGGTAATCCACATTTTAATTTTGTCAAATTAAATGATTGAACTATTAATTTTATCCAATTGCAATAAATTGAGCCTGCCACATCATAAATTGCTGACGTGGCTATTTGTGTGGGGCCATAGAAAGCTAATGTGGCTAAAAAATAGTTTTTTAATTATGGATTAAATTTTTTTGATATAATGGAGGGTAAAATGGTCCAGCAACAATTCAGACAAATTAAACATTAAATTTAAATCTTCAGAACAATAACAATCGATCTAAACCTCCACCACAGTCGATCTAAAGCAAACCCCAACTCGGTCAAAAAAAACCTTAGCTCAAGAACTGCAAATCAACGATTTTGGCAAAAAAATACTGAGAATCAACGATTCCGACACAATTCAATGGTTCAACGATGAAGTAAGTATTTGATATAGCTCTTCTTTGTTGCTCTGTTGCTACCCCAAAAGTAAAAAGCCTACTCAGATCCCCCAAAAAAGTCCTAGCATCATTGATCGACTGAAAAGATTTAACGAAAATAAGTGAGCTAGGGTTTCAATTATCTACCCCCCAAAAAACCCCTCACTGAAATTAGAATTTACTGGTATGGAAGATGAACTAGAGTTGGACAAGCCTTTTGATTCGACGGGTGAGTCTCCAAAGTGCTATTGTAGGTATAGAGCTCGAATGAAGATATCTTGGACTAAGAGTAATTCAGGAAGAAGGTTCTTTGGTTGTCCACAATGGAGCAAGGTACTAGTATTGTAGTAATGTAGTTTTTGGTTGGCTGAGTTTTCTCTTATTCTCTAAAAACATTAAAAATACACTTGTGTTGGAATTGTAATAATTTTTTATGTTTTGGATAAGTTTTTATCAACCATGCAGGACAAATTGACAAGCAAACAGTGCAACTTCTTTTGTTGGTATGACCAAGAGATTTGTAAAATGTCTAAAGAAGTTTTACCTGAGTTGAAACTTATGATAAGTGCTCTGAATTTAGAAATAGAATGGAAGAAGTATGAAATTGAGAGAGGCACTGAAAAATTAATTGAATTGAAAAAAAGTAATGAAAAGCTTCAAATTGAATGTGCAAAGTGAAGTGAAGAGGTTGGAAGGCTGAGAGAGATGATTGCATTGTTGAGAAGGAATGATAAAATGTGTACTGCTTCAATTAAAGCCATGTTGTTAAGCATGGTATTTGTATTCATGTTAGGATAGCTGTATGTGAATGATAGTGGTGAATGATTGTAATTTAAAGTTTGAATTATGTATAAAAGAACAAGTTTGCAATGAATTGTGCAAGTTAGTTTTAACCTATAAAAATAGCAAGTGTTTGTAATTTTGCAATTATTTGGAATGGTAAAAAAATTTGGAATTTTTTGTAAGTTGTTGTGCCTCTTAAATTTTATTGATGACAAAAGTTATTTTGCAATAAATGGTGCAACTCAAGTTGCAAAGTTAGTGGTGCACAAAGCACTGCTTCAACAAACAAATGCATTGCTGCAATTTGAAGTGATAACACAGATTCATTGATGCCATTAACACCCAAAGCACTAATGCCATCAACACTTATAAACAACTATTATATAACACAGATGTATTACTGTACTTTGCAGTGACTGCTTTTTTGGAAACTGCAAAACACCTAAAACAACAATTATTTCCATTAACACCAAACACCAACAGATGCATAATATTAAAATCACCAATAATACAATAATACTTCCAAAAATAATGACTTTTGCATTAAAACACTCTATTCATCATGTGCAGACAATGCCACATAGTTGTCATAGATAATGTGCACCACTTACATAAAGTAACCCAACTGTCACAGTTTGCCAAAACATAAACCAAAAACATTACTTAGTTTGCCAACAGTAAGCACTTAGGCTATTTAGCCATGTTCAAATACTACATAATAATTACTTGGTTAAACTCCTACATAATCTAAATAATACTAATAATTCCCATCATGCACAACGTGAACTAGATATTCACAACTTTCTCTTTTGCCTTTGCATCCTGCCTTGCATTCCTTCCATTAATTAGTTGATTTGCAGAAATTCAATTTATTCCCCTAGATTGGAATATAGATGGCCTCATGGCTGACATGGATGTTGTTGAACCTTGAGTATTCCCTTGGCTTTGAGGATTCATTGTGGCTGGAGTAGTTGTTTGATTGTGAGGATTTTCTTGACTTACATTAGAACTAGTTGAAATCTAAAAAGCATTAAACAAAAACAATTAGTGGTGAAGGGGTATCAATAAAATATGTAATGTATGCTTTAATAAAGTAAACATGCTAGACTTAAGAGGAAGTATTTACCCTAGTATGTTGTGCCCCACTTGATATGTAAGACTCCCCACTTGTAGATACATAGATACCAAACCCATTTCTACCTCCACTTCTCCCTCTCCCTCTCCCTGGTGCCCTACCTCTTCCTCTTCCTTGACCTCCAATGCCTGGGGGCCTACCCTTCCTCTTCCTCTTCCTCTTCCTCTTCCTCTTCCAACTACTATAGCTGTAACATCTCCACCTTTCTCTGCATTACTTAATGCTCCTCTACCTGATCCACCTTCTGCAGTTATAAGAATTAAATTGCCAAATGTTAGTTTATTTGCAAATCAAGTAAAAAAAATTATTTCTTGACTATTAGTTGTCGTTACCTTTTTCCTTTTGAAGCCTTTGAACTAGTGTGTTCTTGCAAGTTTTCGTGTTATAACCAATCTGATTGCACCTCCGGCATGTCATCAATATTTCTTTTTTTTGACAATCTTCCACTTGCACCTAACTTATGTTCCTCATGTGAATCTTTAATCCTTTATTTTTTTGGCCTTCCAGGAAGCACTTTAAGTTTTGGGGATAATAACTTCTCCTTGCCTGAAGGTTCCCACAGATCTGGTCAATTTATTCCTTTCAATGGAAACTGGTAAGATGCCAAGTAAGCATCTCTCTTAAGCATTGGAGAGACATATTCCTCTGGTTCCTCTGCTCATAAATGGTAGTAACTGCATGTCTACAAGGGATATCATCAAGATCCCAAGCTCTGCAAGCACAAGTCTTGTTCACCAAACTTACTGTCCTACCTTCAAGTCCACCATCCCTTTTCACTTCATACCCCTCAAAACCATCCCACTTAGCATCATACAAGAAACTATCATCCTTTGCATCCTCTAATTTTTTCCTAATTCTAAGAAGCATTACATCATCACTTCTCATCATCATTGTCTTTTTTCTTACCAATCTCTCCATAATATGCTCTCTCATATCCTCAAGCATCTCAATTATAGGCTTCTGTCTTGCAGCAACTATCCAACCATTGAATGTTTCTGACAAGTTGTTAGTGGTGATATCACACTTGCATATGTCACTGAAGAAAGCTTTGCACCACTGTTTTGCATTTTGTCATGACAATTGCTAATGTGCCTCTAGACTTAATTTTTTCAGTTCTTCCATTTCATCCATGAAATGCTTCTTAGTAGTACTCTTAGCTATTTTCCAGAATGTAGTCTTCAACTCAAATCCTTTGTTCATTTTCCTCCAGTTTGCGTAGATGTGTCTAGCACATCATCTATGTTCAGTTTGAGGTATAATTGTCTTGATTGCATTATCCAAACCCTACATAGAAACATGATTGCATTAGCTATATATAACAAACATTTATAATATAGTAAATGCAAAAAAAAATGTCATACCTTTTGTTGGTCTGTTATCACTGTGAGACCATATCCTCCACCAAGATAACCTTGATCATCCATTGTCCAGCTATCTGTGTTCTTAACCTCTACTACTGCCCAAGCAATTAGATACATTTGATTATTTGCATCCCTCCCAACTGCACATAACAACTCACCCTTGCATATTATTTTGAGGAAACATCCATCAAGGCCAATTATTGGCCTACAACCTGCCAACCATCCTCTTTTCAAAGCATCAAACTCTATATAAAATCTTTGAAATATCCCTGGTTCCTCTGGTGACTGCCTATCCACTTTAATTTCAAATGTTGAACCTTTGTTAGCCCTGTTTAATTCCTTCTCATAGTCACATAACTATCCATATATATCATCAATTGTTGCATAAGCACGCTTGAGTGCTATTTCTCTGGCTCTGTAGCATCAACTTAGTGACACTCTAACTTTTAAATGCTTCTTCACATCCCATTGGAATTCTGAGAGTTTCCAAAATGGACATGATTTTATTTTATCATAATAGTGCTTGGCCAAAAACCTTGCATTTACTTGTCTATTTTTCTGTTTATTTGTGCACTTGTGAACATTATTATACCTTTTAACAGTAAAAGTGTTCTCATGTTTCAACACACTTTGTGAGACCCCAGATTTTATGAATAAATATTTAATTTCTCGAAATAGTTTTTTTGAATATTATGGTGTGAAATTGATATAATGTTATAGTTGTGTGTAATATTTATAAATTTTGCAAAGTACGCAAGTTGTTATATAATATTCGATTGGTCGGGGAATATTCGTTTTAACAGGGAATATTCGTGCAACGGTACAATTATTGGTGGACCCCACAACGGAATTATTGTCAGATTGAGAAAACGACAAAAATACTTTATGAAAATAACGGCGGAAGTTTTACCGTTAACTGTTGAAACACCCGGTGTTAAAAGTACAGTAATACGCGTGGTTGCATAGTAGCACACGGTATTAATTATTGATGCTTACGTGAGAAGTCACTCAGTTTTGTTCAATTATTGTTATAGTATTATAAATATTGGCGTATTATTCGGACCCCCACTTACGTGAGAAGTCACTCAGTGTGTGTGTGTGTGTGCGTGTGTGTGTGTGTGTGATGAAAAGTCTTGGGTGGGGGGGGGGAATGGATGAAATGGTCGGGAGGGAGTATTGTTAGTATTATTATATATGTATATATAATAGGTAGCATTTGTCAAGGAAAGAAAAAGGAATCACGGTTGTGTATTCTGCGAGCTAGCGTGTGTGATATATATATATATATATATATATATATATATATATATATATATATATAATATTTTTTTTATTTAAAAGTTTTGTTTTATTATATAATTATAAATAGAATATATTATATTTTATTTAAAAGATTTTGCTTTAAATATTGACCGAATGATTAAAGTAAATCAATCTGGACCGTTCATGAGTTAGTTACTATGCAGTCCATTCTTCTATAAATAGAAGCTCATTACTTCATTATTTGTTACGAATTCACTGAAACTCTAGAGAGAGAAAACTATAGAGAGAAAGAAGAAAAGTGTTCTGCTACTTCCCTACTCTGATATCAAGTTTCTTTTACGATAAGGGATATTATTTGTTGTACTCGTAAGGGGTATTATTTCTTTCGTCTTCATGAAGAGAACTTCTATTATTCCATTTTTTTTATTATTATGTTGGAATAACCTGTCTATGCGAAGTACCGCATACATGGTGAAATTCTTCTGTTATTCCGTTACTTATTATTCTGTTGGAATAACCTGTTTATGCGAAGTACCGCATGCATGGTGAATTCTTTTGTTATTCCATTCGTTATTATACTCAGTTGGTTAAAGTTTTGACTTCTATACTCTATGAAATTAGTGGAATATCCTTGATGTTTGCGCTTCATCCAGTATCTTTTCATGAAAATATTCTTCCGAGCATTCTTGAATTTTACTCTACAAAGCAGTATCATGTTAACAATTTAGACGTTATTAGTTCCTAGATAAATTAATTCTTGAACTTGTTGAATTCTTATATCATTGTCATCATCCTCATGTTTATATTATGTTGAAAGTCATATGTGGCCTGTAGTGCATAGATGGACTTGGAATGATTATGACCAGGGATTATTCGGTATAATCATGACCGTAATGTTACAAATGATGTAGTAAAAGTCCTCATTGGCCCGTAGTGCAATTATGGACAGTTGTTGGCATGATCATGACCATTGATGAATACACGAATATCCTTGGCTGTGATGCATGGATAATTTGTGGTTGTGATACTAATGAATATCATTGGCCGTAGTGCAGGGATGATGTGGATTATTTATTAAGCTGAGTCTCAGCGATAAAAGTCATGAAAAACCTTTTAAATCATAAAAGATAGTAGATTTTATTCTCTACTTGACTCTTTTAATGGATTGCTGGTTCCGCTGCAGTTAAACTTGATGTCTATTGTATTTTATCAGTTTAACATTGTTGAAGACTAATGATAATTTATTATGCATTATCTTAGTCATAATATTTCTTACTGGGCTAGTTGAGCTCACCCTTTCTTTCACTGTTCTCTTCAGGAAATGAGAATATAGCTAGGACGAGTCGGGGAACGGAGTGACGGTCCAGATGATAGTATTAGTAGTCCTCACTATTCTATGAAATAGTGTGACAATAAATGTAATGAGGACTTAATCTAAGAGTGGATATTGTCTAGAAAACAGTATTTGTATTAAAACTCACAGCTCTCTTGTTATATATTAAAGATTGTATTTGTATTCTGTACCATGTATTGGCGACTCAGAATAGGTGATGTATACCTATTTTGGGGGCGTCACAGTTGGTATCAAAGCTTAGGGATATGATCCCTGGCTAAGATGTGAGACAAGAACTAGGAGGGGAGAGACGGGGAATTCTTTCGTTAGTATGACCTACCTAAGTTTATTTGTTATTTAATTGGTTGGTCAGAGTATATTGATAATATGTGACATGTTAATTAACCCTTGTTTTGTGGCAGTATTTGAAAATAGCAACTGAAAATGTCAACAATGGAGTGAATGAGACCGTGGAGACACCTCTAATAACCAACCAGGATAATATAATATCAGACGAAGAAGAAATTAGAGATATCTACGTGGTAAGTGAAGAACTAATAGTTGCACCCGAGCTAGTTGCAGAGGTAGCAGCTGAGAGTGAGGAAGAAGAGGAAGAAGAGGAACTTGAGGAGAATTGGTTAGAAGAAGTTTATGATCAAAACTTAGAATTACAAAATCGTGTTCATGAGTTAGAAGAACAGGTTGAAGAACGGCAAGCGGTCGTGGAACAAAGGGATGCAACAATTCAAAATTGTGTTACCCGATATGTGATGCTCGAACAAAATCACGCTTTGGCAGAGTGTAAGATATTAAGGTTGGAATTTGAGAATTCAAATATCAAGGATCAGCTGAAAGAAGAAATAACTGAACGAGTGAGAATGAAGGATGCGTGGGTAAAAGCCGCACGACATGTTGATATTGTAGAAAGAGACGTCCGATCTAAAAAGGCTAAAATAGATGATATATATTTCTCTTTTTGGACAACAATTGGAAGAACCCAACATCGAGTTTTGAGTTACCCTGTACAGAGTGGTCAATCTCAATTCGATATGGATCGAAGATTGATGATTCAGATCATGAATCAGGAGTACGATGAAGCAATTGAGGGTGGAATATGTCCTATAGAAAAGTTAATTCCAAACGTAGTGATGACACCAAATACTGCCCCAGACGAGTCAAAGCCGGGTAGTTCAAGGGAGAGCGGTTGTCATGACTTCCCAACAAGTGAGGAACCCAAATGAAGTTATCGCGGGTAAGCTAATCATAAACCCTTGCGAAGTTTGTACCTTATTCGATACCGGTTCCACCCATTCTTATATTTCAACTAGTTGAGTTCAACGTTTAAACTTGACACTTTCACGTTACCTGTCGATCTTATCTCTTTGAAAATACTTGCATTGATGTGATTTTTGAAAACGATTGGTTAACTACTCATCATGCTTTTCGTAAGGTTGTTAGCTTTCATATTCCTAACCAACCTATTATGCGAATTCAAGCAATCAAACCACCAAAGTCAATCATTGTCATATCAAGCAATAAGTAAAGAGCCCGATCCTTTCGTTGTTGACTTCCTTGTGTGGAGTGCACCGAAGCCAAATTTTCTGTAGGCGATATCGTGAATGGCGATGGCAAGTTGATAGGTATTAATGTGACGTGCTATCCAAGTCTTGGATGAGGGTCACAGTTTTGAATGATATTTTTATATTTAATAAAGTTCCTGACGTATTCTTGAAGACTTCTTAGCCTATCCCAGAGCGTGAAATCAAATTTTGTATTGACCCCAGTACAAAACCCATTTCTTAAACCCTCAAATATTTCTTCAACTAAAATAAACGTAACATGCGCTAAAGGCGTTGACTCGAGCTGTTGAAAATTACAACTATACCATTCAATATTATCGTGGAAAAAGTGAACGTGGTAGTTGACGCGTTAAGTAGAAGATCGTATGCGAGTGCGAATATACGAACTTACGTGAAGATAACGAATATACGAGTAGAATCGACTTTAATCGATAAAGTTAAAGCCGCTCAAGCTATACACCCGAATTTGATGAATGCGAAAAAAAAGGTTCAAAAGGGCGTTATTTCAAAAGCAAGAGTTGCTGAAGAGAGGAAATCTCAACTCTCGATTTAATTGGCTCATTTGAAATCCTCGATCGAGTAGGAACTGTGGCCTATAGACTCGTTTTACCGCCAAGTTTGTCGCGTGTTCATAACGTTTTTCACGTATCGATGTTACGTAAATATGTGGATGACCCGAACCACATTATTAATTTAGAACCGGACGACATAGCGGATAATTTAACGTATGAAAATGTACCTGTTAAAATCTTGGATAAGAAGAATATTATTCAACACTCAAAGGTTATACCTCAAGAGTTAGTGAAGTCAAGGTATCCTCACCTGTTCGGCATACCAGGTACGTACGTAAATTTCGAGGGTGAAATTCCATAAGGAGGGGAAATTGTGAGACCCCAGATTTTATGAATAAATATTTAATTTCTCGAAATAATTTTTTTGAATATTATGGTGTGGAATTGATATAATGTTATAGTTGTGGGTAATATTTATAAATTTTGTAAAGTACGCAAGTTGTTATATAATATTCGATTGGTCGGGGAATATTCGTTTTAACAGGAAATATTCATACAACGGCACAATCATTGGTGGACCCCACAACGGAATTATTGTCGGATTGAGAAAACGACAAAAATACTTTATAAAAATAACGGCGGAAGTTTTACCGTTAACTGTTGAAACACCCAGTGTTAAAAGTACAGTAATACGCGTGGTTGCATAGTAGCACATGATATTAATTATTGATGCTTACGTGAGAAGTCACTCAGTTTTGTTCAATTATTGCTATAGTATTATAAATATTGGCGTATTATTCGGACCCCCGCTTACCCATTTTTTTCCAAAATAATATGAGATATGTATATGATATATATATATATATATATATATATATATATATATATATATATATGTTGAAAAGGGCATGTTTTGGTGGGGGTGGGGGAATACCACGGGTGGTAAGACAAAGAAAAAAGGGAATTGAAATGGTAGGATTATATATATATATATATATATATATATATGTGTGTGTGTGTGTGTGTGTGTGTGTGTGTGTGATGAAAAGTCTTGGGTGGGGGGGGGGAATGGATGAAATGGTCGGGAGGGAGTTTTGTTAGTATTATTATATATGTATATATAATAGGTAGCATTTGTCAAGGAAAGAAAAAGGAATCACGGTTGTGTATTCCGCGAGCTAGCGTGTGTGCTATATATATATAATATTTTTTTTATTTAAAAGTTTTGTTTTATTATATAATTATAAATAGAATATATTATATTTTATTTAAAAGATTTTGCTTTAAATATTGACCGTCAGATTAAAGTAAATCAATTTGGACCGTTCATGAGTTAGTTACTATGCAGTCCATTCTTCTATAAATAGAAGCTCATTCCTTCATTATTTGTTACGAATTCAGTGAAACTCTAAAGAGAGAAAACTATAGAGAGAAAGAAGAAAAGTGTTCTGCTACTTCCCTACTCCGATATCAAGTTTCTTTTACGGTAAGGGATATTATTTGTTGTACTCGTAAGGGGTATTATTTCTTTTGTCTTCATGAAGAGAACTTCTGTTATTCCATTTTTTTATTATTATGTTGGAATAACCTGTCTATGCAAAGTACCGCATACATGGTGAAATTCTTCTGTTATTCTGTTGGAATAACCTATTTATGCGAAGTACCGCATGCATGGTGAATTCTTTTGTTATTCCATTCGTTATTATACTCAGTTGGTTAAAGTTTTGACTTCTATACTCTATGAAATTAGTGGAATATCCTTGATGTTTGCGCTTCATCCAGTATCTTTTCATGAAAATATTCTTCTGAGCATTCTTGAATTTTACTCTACAAAGCAGTATCATGTTGACAATTTGGAAGTTATTAGTTCCTAGATAAATTAATTCTTGAACTTGTTGAATTCTTATATCATTGTCATCATCCTCATGTTTATATTATGTTGAAAGTCATATGTGGCCTGTAGTGCATAGATGGACTTGGTATGATTATGACAAGGGATTATTCGGTATAATCATGACCGTAATGTTACAAATGATGTGGTAAAAGTCATCATTGGCCCGCAGTGCATTGATGGACAGTTGTTGGCATGATCATGACCATTGATGAATACACGAATATCCTTGGCTGTGATGCATGGATAATTTGTGGTTGTGATACTAATGAATATCATTGGTCGTAGTGCAGGGATGATGTGAATTATTTATTAAGCTGAGTCTCAGCGATAAAAGTTATGAAAAACCTTTTAAATCATAAAATATAGTAGATTTTATTCTCTACTTGACTCTTTTAATGGATTGCTGGTTACGCTGCAGTTAAACTTGATGTCTATTGTATTTTATCAGTTTAACATTGTTGAAGACTAATGATAATTTATTCTGCATTATCTTAGTCATAATATTTCTTACTGGGTTAGTTGAGCTCACCCTTTCTTTCACTGTTCTTTTCAAGAAATGAGAATATAGCTAGGACGAGTCGGGGAACGGAGTGACGGTCCAGATGATAGTATTAGTAGTCCTCACTATTCTATGAAATAATGTGACAATAAATGTAATGAGGACTTATTCTAAGAGTGGATATTATCTAGAAAACAGTATTTGTATTAAAACTCACATCTCTCTTATTATATATTAAAAATTATATTTATATTATGTACCATGTATTGGCGACTCAGAATAGGTGATGTATACTTATTTTGGGGGCGTCACACACTTGCCCATAAATTCCAAGGACAACCATGTGCACACTTCATTTGTACCTTATCCCTTGCATATTTTGGAAACCATACATTGTATTTTTTTTCCAATTACATATTGTTTCATTGCCTCTTTAAATTCTTTATGGTTAGTAAATTTCATTCCAATAGAAAATTCAATATTTTTAATGTCAATCTTTGGATTAAACTCAAGATATTTTCTCTTTCTTATATTGGTTGGCTCACCTCATTATCTTCATTCTCACTTGTTTCAGGTGTGTGCAGCTCATCAGAATCCAAGTCAATTTCATCCTAAGGTTCAGTTGGTGCTCTTTGCCCACCTTCATCAACATCATTTCCTTCTTCATTTTCTTAGTCTCTTTTTCTTCTTATGTTCCTCTTTTTCTCACTTTTTCCCTTCTCCTTTGCTGTTCTCAAATTTTGCCTAGCAGCAAGTAACTTTTTATCACTCTCAATTAACTAGTCACAATTACTACTTGTATCAGAGTCTGTATCTCCTTCTCCTTCATACTCTGTATCTTTCTCATTATCAGTCTGAAGCACATCAACCTCAATCTCTTCCACTCCCTTATTATTTGAATGTTCTTCAATGTTAACATCTTTTAAATTTTCAACAAATCCCTCACTATCATCATTTATATTCTCATCAGTACTTACTATTTGTTCATGGTCATGGTCTGAGTAGATATCAACAATAGAGTTCTTCTTAGCATACTCACACATGTCAATAACTCCTTTATCATAACCTACTGCCCTAAGCCCTTCTGCTAAACTTTGTCTAGGGATAAGATAATATACATTTTTCACATTCTTGCTTCCAAGTATTGTTGAAACATAATCAATAATCTCAGGCCCAATTATATAATCAGGATCATATTTAAACAATTCACTAACAGTGCCTCCAACATAATAAACTATATAACCATCATTTACTAGTTTACCACCATGATGAAATCTTAAAGTAATGACATCCATTTATACATTACAAAGAATATATATATATATATATATATATATATATATATATATATATATATACAGTCTGGTTCCAGTTAGAGAGTCCGAATTTTCTTAAAATCCGATTTTTTTTTTTTTTAAAACAACTAAAAAAAAAAGTTTAATATTTTATAGAACTGTAATTTTTTCATAATACAGTGTTTGGGGCGTGATTTGTTATATGTATCCAAATCACGCCAAAAATAATGTATTATGAAAAAATTTCAGTTGCATAAAATATTAAACTTTTTTTTTAGTTGTTTTAAAAAAATAAAATAAAAAATAGGGTCTGAATTTTAATCAGGTCCGGGAGTCCGGACTTGATCCGCTATATATATATATATATATATATATATATATATATATATATAACAAGTACTAAACATAAGGTAAACAAATGGGGACCTCATATGAGTTAGGGAGACAAAACTATGGGGAACTGTGGGGGAATAATACTTTACAGTTGGAAGACTACATTTTCTTAGCAATACAAACATAATGCACAGTATCAAAACCCAAATATCACACATATTCAAACCATAAACATAGATATGTGATAGATATAGTTAGTTCGTCGAAATTTCGAAAATGGGGACAAATGCACAATATGAATGCCGACTCAGCAAATGATGCACGATCACGGTCTTTCGTCGCTGGAATCGTTGATTCTCAGCATTTTTTTCGCCGGAATCGTTGCACACACACACACACACACACACACACACACATATATATGAGATTTCATCAGTGGCAACCGGTTGCCATGAATTTGTAACCGTTGATCAGTACAATGTAAGGCCACGACAAATTTTAAAAAACCCCCTATAGAGGCAATCTCCCAAGGCAAAAAATGGTGCCTATATATATATATATATATATATATATATATATATTGTAAGCTTATACAGAAAACAAAAAGTGAAGTCTATATATATATATATATATATATATATATATATATATATATATATATATATATATATATATATATATATATACTTTTGTAAGCTTATACAGAAAACAAAAAGTGAAGTCTATATATATATATATATATATATATATATGTATATATATATATATACTTTTGTAAGCTTATACAGAAAACAAAAAGTGAAGTCTACAACTAGCTAGCTAGGACTGCAAATATTTACCTGTTCAAATAAGTATTACATTTGATTTTAAAAAAAACATTTAACTAGCTCCCTCTCATTACATTGTTTTACATTTAACTTGTGTATTTAATAACCCAAATTAATCAAGATTGACAATGATCATCACTAAATATTAAAGAACAAAATGTAATGATCATTGTCAATCTTGATTAATCTGGGTTATGGTGAATTTCAGAATTGATCAAGAATTTGTCAAGAATTTTAAAAATAATTAATGTTGCACCCGTATAACACTAGTGAAGTTACATTGACAAATACACAAGAAGATAAAACGTATGCAACTTTTGTCCAACAATTAATATTAATTTTCATATAATTCTTGATAAATGTAAGAGAGGGAGCAATTTTAAATGTAATTATCATTTAAAATTAATTCTTGATTAATTTTAAATGTAATCAAGATAATTTACGTTAAATGACATTATCTTGATTTAATTACATTTAATGTAATCAAGAATTAAAGAATTACATTTTAGGTGAGGCAATTATCTTGTTTAACATTTAATGTAATTACCTTGATTTAACTATCAAGATTGACAATTAATTCTTTATGTAAGCGAGGGAGCTAGTTAAATGTTTTTTTTATAAATCAAATGTAATACTTATTTGAACGAGTAGTGCTACGCGGACAGGAAATTGGGACCGGAAAATTGGACCGATCCAATTTTATTTTATTTTATTTTATTTTTTATCGTAACTTTCAAAAAATGTATAGTATTTATTCAATTTTTACAAAATATAGTGTTTTAGGTGTAATTTGGATACATATATAAATAAAGGTATATATATCCAAATTACACCTAAAACACTATATTTTGTAAAAATTTATGTTAAAATAAATACTATACATTTTTTAAAAGTCATAATAAAAAAAAATAAAAAAAATTGGACCGGTCCAATTTTCCGATCCCAATTTTCTGTCCGGCTAGACTTATTCTATTTGAACAGGTAAACCTAGCTAGCTAGTTGTAGACTTCACTTTTTGTTTTCTGTATAAGCTCACAAAAGTGTATATATATATAGGCACCATTTTTGCCTAGGGTGACTGCCCAGGCTGTAGCGGCAGAGTTTTTTTTAAAATTTATCATGGCCTTTACATTGGACTGATCAACGGCTAGAACAATACTCAAGACAACCGGTTGCCATGAATGATATATATATATATATATATATATATATATATATATATATACACAAACATGTAACAAAGCAAAAAAAAAAAACTAAGCAAAATAATTGTAATAGATAGACATTATTAAATCATATCATTTCTAATATTTATATATGTGAGGGTAATATAATAATAATGAAACTTAAAAATAAGAATCTTTTCCCTTCCCTACTTCTAAATTCACAGACAAGGGAACATGCTTTCGTATTTGAAAAAGGCAAGTAATATAAATGGAGGGTACAACGATTACATTACAGAACATTTTCAAGTATGAACTAAACAACTCAAATGTGTAATGCCATGTTCTTGAGTATCTTTTTACATTACATCCCAATCTACCAAATACACATGAAATAGAAGAATCCACAATTTTATCAACTTTCAAATCCACAATTTTATTGACAAAGGCCACTCATTTTTAGTTAAGACTGCCTAGTGGAAATTTTCCAGCTCTCTCATTTGTAGTTCCACCGTCTGTGTAAATCATTCGCAGTACATCGACCTATCATTTATTTGCAGTGTTGCCTCATGGAAATAATATCCAGTCTAATTCTTCAATATATTTTCTAGTAGGTGTGCGTTCTTCAATATATTTGATATTTTATGTTACTGCTTACTTATCTTCTCCTTGGCTACAAAAAACACATCATGGTTAAACATCAAACAAAAATCACAGCAAAGAGTAATGAAGCATCACAAACACGTATTGCCAACAAATATACATACAGGTTGAACAAACACAAAAACGTAGCAATCATAAAGGCAGAGTGATACTTCAACTTACCAAATATATGTGATTTCAAGGGTAATCGAATCGAAGATCCCTTCACTTTCAACTCTCTAAGTTGCTTGCTTTTACTTGTTTTTCGTATCTTTGCAAAACCACTGCTACTTTCTCCTCTTGAAGGACCAATTCCTTTCTGCACCTTTCCACTACTACTTTCTCCGCTGAAAAGATCAATCCCTTTCTTCACCTTTTCATGATAAACAGCTGGCGGTGCAAGCCTCAACTGAGGAGGATTTTCCACATGATTCAATCTATGTTCTTTCTGAAGATTAGTTAAGATTTCAAACTGCTGCACCCAAGTTGCAATCCAATTAGTATCAAGATAGATGAGTACAATAGGTTAACAGTTATATCTAGACTAACCCTTGAAATTGGATGATAACCATAGGAACCCTCAAATATATCGCTTTCATGTTGGTGCAGACCAATTGCCCCTTGAGCTGTCTGGTTTCTTGACAAATACTTGCTCACTAATCCATCCTCCGCAAGGGCAGACTTACTTTTCGAACTCAAAGCCTTTTTCTTTGGTGTACAAATGGGGCATCCTGCTGAAGAATCTCTTTGTGATGCCTCTTTTTCTTGAAGTTCACACTGCAGATGGGTTGCATGTCCACAACTGAATATTTGAATCCTAGAGCTTGTGGAATTTTTGGTAAGCGGGCAATTACATATGCAACATAAAAGACTCCTAGGTCCATACCCATGAGAAGCGCCCTTTTTTAGTAGGCTCATGGTATAAAAAGTATCATCCTCAATCAATGACTTGGCAGTGTCCTGGCATTACAAGCAACTAGTCAATATGGAAACTTTTCATTTGATTCATGCAACAACAATAGGATAAATTTCAAAAAACATTTTACTAGTATGTAGCCAATCAAAAGTGGAAATTTTGTTTCGGATGAAAACTAATATCCAGAAGTTAAGTTAGAATGTACAGCATTAATGTTTGCGAGTTTGGGTAGAAAATAAAACAAGAGAGTTAAAATTACTAGAGAAGAGAAATGGAGGAGTGATAACAAGTTTCCTTGTGTTTGTGAATTAATGAGAGGAAGTGGACATTGAAGGACTTAAAATTTTAAGGTTTGTTATTTTGAACCTTTTAAATAGGGAAAATAACTTTCCAACCAAATCTTTCCATTCTTGGGGGGAAAGTTTTGGGTAGAAATTTGGGTTTACTTTCCACCCATTTCCCTCACCTTCCCTCCTTAAAAAAAACACACACGACACTTGGAAAGGAAAACATTTAAAATCCTCCATTTTCCTCTTCTTTTTTCCAACCTTTTAAAATTCATGAACACAGTGCAAGTCAAATAAACAACAATGAGTCTATTAAAAATTGATAAATAATAAAATAAACAAGGTATATGACTTCTCAGTACCATATTGCCGATAATTGCCTTTTTCCACTATTTCGTATTGGCATAATTGCTGGTTAATTTTTATTTAGTTATTTATATCTTTTTATATGGCTTCATTTGAAAAGATATTGTACAAGTAAATAGTACTAAAAACAAAACCAAATGTCAGTCTGCCACCTCCATTTTGCGTTTTTGGTGTGAAATGACAAGGCTGAGACAAGAATATCCAAAGGATTTAACCAACAGTTTCTGGTTTCAAGAATGTGAAGAAGACTTGACCACCAGCAACTCCACGTAGAAAACTTAGCTCGAGTTGATACTAAATTATTTCCAAATTTCTCCTTTAATGGAAAACAATGCATCCAGAAGCCAGATCACATGGATGGACAACAATCTCATTGATAACAAAGAGAACCTTTCAAAAATTATCTCAATGATAGTAAATATATATAAGTAATTAATCAAAAGAAACATGTATCACGAGTTTCTCGTCCTCCAGTGTTTATAAAACAAGTAAATTATGAGAAAAACAATGATAGGAAGAGCAAACATACCAAAATTCTTCTTTCAAAATCATATGTTCCAAGCATTCCCAATATGGTAAGTTTAAAATCACCAAATTCCTGGTTACCATTATCAGAAAGGAGTTTCAGCATGATGGTTGGAAGGCGAACGTATCCGAACATTCCCTCAACAATCTCTTTAATGAACACAGAAAACAATTTCCTCAAAATATGAGCACTTCTTTGGGACCTTGACACCTTCCATCTAATTTTGCATGCCGCTTCATTCTCCTCTCTGCCCAATGATACAGCTAGAAGTCTCAAGTTCTTTTCACCTTCAGAATCCATTTGACCATTATATGAATCCATTAATGGCTCACAAAACCTGTATTGAAACCAAGTCAATTATTAGAATTGGGTAAACACGCGAAGTATCAAGGAAATAATGCCTGCACAAATGCATGTGCAAGTCATTGTGCATATAAGAATATCATTTGGAAACAATGGAGAAGGAAAATGAATTCTGGTGGCAACATAAGAATGTAGAAACAGAATTCAAGTAGCAACGCTCTGAGAGAAGATGCAGATTGGTTAAATTTATCTGCAAATGTGACTTGCATTCGTGCACAGATCATTAACCCATCAATTGAGAGTGTGCGAGTTCCCTTACCTGGACAAACATGGTCTACAAGACTTTGATTTCTTTAGCAACCAAAGGTTATCAAACAGTTCCACAGATATGATGAACACCATAATGATGTTAAAAAGAAAACTATTAGAGAAATTCAAATTAAAGGGTAAGTTAGAAGGCAGAGTAATAAAGAGTTAATAATGAGATGTGTCATGCCAGTACTAAGTAACTAAATTACATGGAAATGACTGGAAAAATCAGACCCTTGCAAAAAGCATTTTTTAAGAAATCCTGAAAAAGAAGATAAGAGAACAATGTTCATATCAATTTTGAAATCTAAAACTCATATATTGTGTATAACAGACTTAAAATAAAAGCTATCGTATTAGGAAGGCCCCTCTAATGATCTCGTAATTAAAGTCCAAAAACAACGAAAATAAGCACTCTGATAGCAACTTTTAAGCTTACGAATCAAGTAATCGAAACCAGAGGGACTCAGATTCATCAAAATCCATCCGAGGGCTATTCCGCTGACACAGTCCAATACATGCATGTAATATGTCGAATATGTCATTCACCTGCATGAAAATATTATAACATTAATATAAATTGTCCAACGACTACAGATGATTCAAAAAGAAAAAATATAAAATATGTGCAAGACCTCCTCCTTCTGCAAAATAGTGTTGAAATGCTCCACACCAGCATCATAAAGTAAACTTCGAACAGTGGCATCAAGCATTAAAAATTTGTCATTTAGGCCCGAAAGAATAAGTGATAGAGCAGTGCCAACATCACCAACTCTTTCTAATAAAAAAGCAGAAGCATCAACAATCCCATAGTTCTGGCACAAGCGTAAACAGTGTTCCACTCTATAGCTTTCAAAGGTCTCCAGAAACTTGAGCACTGAACTGGGTTCGTATTGACATAACAACTATAACAAAAATATGTAGGCAATTTTAAATTCTAGTAATATAACTTCTTGAATGTATCTAGAGAATTGGCAATCATTCCGTTGTAGTAGATAACAAGAAGAAATTCAGAACATGGTACAATAAATTCATTATAGAGAGAAAAGTTAAGGAAAAGGTGGAGGTTCATATGGAAAAGAAATATATCTATAAACAACCATAAATCAAAGTAATTAAACATTTTCAGCTTGAACAATGGTTGAAGGCTTATCATATATGCATATATTTAATAAACTTTATTAGACGTAAGAGCATATGCCCCAACTAAATGACACAACAAAGTTTAACACACTAATTGGTAGACAGCTGTGGAGAAATTTACCTCAAGATACTGCTCAATGATTTTATCAGTTACATGAACTGGATTATTACGCATTAAATTTGGAAAATCAGAAATCCTTTCCAAGAAAGCCTCAATTCTACTGTGCTGACCTCCATCCCTTCTTCCATTAGGAATGTCCACATTATCACCTTTTGTAAAACATGAAAAGTTAAGAATTCCAGTTGAGTGAACCTCAATAACAGTTTTTAGATAAAGGAAAAGGCTTTCTGGGTGAGAGTCCAGCTCAGATAAAGTGCGTTCATTATCACCACTGAAATGGTCAACAACCAAAAAGAATGTGCCCTCTCTGCAAAAGGTCAGAAACACAAAAACAATTTTATCAATCAGACTCTACTTCAGGTTTACATAAACATACGCACCATGTGAAACAAAGATCCATCAAACCCATGGTTATCAAGCAGCACCTGCTTAATTTGACCAAATCTGGGATTCGTGACATGATTGTTGATTGGAAACCATTAGATTCTTTGCCATCTAGCTGAAGCAATGTATAACTGATAAAAGAGAAGGCATGAATCGGTTCATCAACGTCTTTCATATAGCTCTCCAAAGCGGCAATATTCTGATGTCTGATGGCATGAATACAGCCACAAACCTAAATAAATATTTAAAAATAGATCAACCTTTTTGTATGAATCATGGATTTTTTTTGTTGGGGGGGGGGGAGGAGAGAGAAATCATGATCGTAAACTTCCTTTATAGATTGATTGATGTGTAACGAACCAAAATGAAATACCTGGTGAAACTGAGCTTTCTCGCATAAAAGCAACAAGTAAGACGCATCCCAGTATGTCTCGGTCACTACTTCCAATATTCCAATTACCTGCTTCTCTTTTTTTTTCAAAGTTTTAAGAATCTGCCTTGAAACACTTGGATGAATATCAATATCTGATTTTGATGTCAAGTACTCCAAAATCTCACTCAGTATACTCTTTGAGACGGTAGCTCTTTCGCATGAGACATAGTAAGCAATAAATTCAAAGAAGTGACTTACGTCATTCTTTGAAGGCCAAATATTATTTGATTCAACATCATCATTGCAAACAGAGTTGTACGTTTGGGAGTACCCTTTATCAAGAATAAGCGCAAGAACATTAACAACCTTTTGCACCAAGTTCTGGCTTTCAGAGGTGGAATCATTTTCTTTTATGGAATCCATATGTGAATTGGCTGAATCAGGCAAAGTATGGACCACTTGTGGAATTTCACCTTCTACAAATGCACATCTCAGAATATCTAACGTAGCTTCAGTATTTAACTCTAATAGATGATAAAGATTTGGGCATGCTCCTGTAACATATGAGCTTGCAAGTGCCGATGAATTTGGATTATTGGAATCCTCCAATAAAAATTGTAGGAGTTCTATACGAACAGATGGCAAGCGTGCAGGAGATATAATTCCGTGTCCTGCAACAAAAGATTGATGCTCTACTGTTTCTCATCAGAATTTGGGGCAAAAAGATAGAGCATACATAACCAAGGAAACAGTTTTGTTTTAACTAAAAGCATTAAAAAAGTTGAATAAAAATTTTAGTCCGCATTGTACGACCTCTTTCCTTGGGTGAATACCATTTAATTTTTCCACGATGTTCTGCTGCTATGCTTATTCTATAAAACTAGAAAAACTAAGTGTTTCAGAAAACACGTAATAATGAAATTGTTATAATCTTGGGAGAGTCCATCCCAAAAGCTACCTATTAGGGAGGGAGAACCAAAAACCATATCAACCCATACAAAATTTCCCATATCAACCCATACAAAATTTCCTATCAACTGATGTTAACTGGCCCCCAACCACCATGCTTTTGTACCAAAGTTCTAGGCCAGCTCTAATCTAGTGACACTTATCTGCCATATTCTATTGACTTACCATATTTCATATATAGCTATCAATACCTACATCCAACCTCTGGGTAGCCCTTTCTGATTAGAAGGTAGTACATGGATTGCACTGCTACAATACCACTTGTTATGATCTTAGGAGAGCCCTTCCCTAAAAGCTAGTTGTTAGGCAGGTAGAACCTAATGACTCTAATCCTACATTTGATTTTGACCCAAAAATAGTAAGCTCAACAGATAATATAAATTATTTGAAGTTTTAAAGGTTAAACAGTTGAAATAGATGGATACAAAATAGTAAGCTCAAAAGATAATATAAATTATTTGAAGTTTTAAAGGTTAAACAGTTGAAATAGATAGATACAAAATAGTAAGCTCAAAAGATAATATACAGGTTAAACAGTTCAAATGGATGAACAATAAGGTAAAAAAATAAAGTAGATAGATAGATAGAGCAAAAATAGGGTGAAATAAAATTGTAGGGAGGGAGGGATGGATAGATAGAAAATAGGGTGAAATAAAATTATAGGGATGGATGGATGGATAGAATAGGGTGAAATAAAATGTAGGGAGGGAGGGATAGATAGAGCGAAAATAGGGGTGAAATAAAATTGTAGGGAGGGATGGATAGAACCTAACGACTTTAATCCTACATTTGATAAGAACCTAAAAGGAAGGTGAACTTCATTGATTCTTTTGAACCTAAGGAAGGGAGGACGGGGACTTCACCGGCAGGTGTCCCATGCATCTTTTGTTTTGTCAATTTCTCACCTCTTAGTTATAGTGACTCGGAAGTATTGCTTCTGATGATAGCTATGTTGTAATTGAAGAATCTCGATCTGGAAGAAATGCATATGAAAGAGCTCACCCTAGCCCCGGGCCTTTTGCTCTAAATTTTCTTCTAGCGAGCGGTCTTTCTATCTTAAAAAAATAAAGCGAAAATAGAAATAAAATTGTAGGGATAGATAGATAGATATGGCTTAGCTATTCCTGAGATCATTTCATTCATAATAAAATCATGTAGTATATGCTTACCATATATTAGAGTAAAACTCAATTAATATGCACTATCTATCCCTTCATCTTCTCCTCCACTTTTCTTTTCTAATGTTTTTTTTTTCATTCTTTTTGGCCTCTTTTTGTTCGTAGTTTGAAATGGTGGTGGTGTCTCTGGTCGATAGGCATGAGAGTGGTTATGGATTAGGGAGCGTCTAGCGCTTTTTGGTGGTGGATATTGTGGCATAACAAGGTTTAGGATTTACAACAAATCGAAATAGGTATATTTTTGGGGTAGGGAGCGTCTGGTGCTTTTTGGTGGTGGATCTAGTGCACAAAAATGTTTAGAGCTTACAATAATTTGGGTTATACATATTGTTTACGGAGAAGAAAATAATGAAATGAATGAGAGAGAAAGGTTTGTGGTTATAGATTAGGATTTGGATCTAGGGGATAGGGGTTAACTTTGCGTTTAGGGTTAGGATTTTCAACATTTTAATATTATTTATTTCTTTAATGTTTAGTGTCCTCAGTTAATTAATACGTTAATTTATTTAGCATTGACCGTTAATTTTTGCCAAACTGGACTTATTTGCAAGTTTATAATGTTATAGATCAAGTGATATAGGTACCAAAGCCTACCCTAACTGTTTATCAACGAAAAATCATTACCAATATCTTCCTTCATCGTACTCTTAACCCTAGACATTTCATAAGACTCGGTAGCCCATGTTCATCAACGAAAAATCATTACAAATATTTACATTCATCGAACTCTAACCCTAGACATCTCATCAATCATTGTCGAGACCCAATTAAAAGTTGATCCTACCAAACGAGGAGGACCCATCAACGGTCCCTTCCCCCTTCTTTCTTACTCTTTAATCCCTTCCAAACTGCATAATTATAATCAAAATATGAGATATTTATAGTTTCATTCCATGTTAGGAGAGAAAATAAAGGATAGGAAAGTGTCCTTTATTAAGAAAAAAAAA
Source organism: Panax notoginseng (assembly GCA_016801055.1). Lineage (NCBI taxonomy): Eukaryota > Viridiplantae > Streptophyta > Magnoliopsida > Apiales > Araliaceae > Panax > Panax notoginseng. Next base: position 212,086,280 of record CM029017.1, on the reverse strand, counting down.
TAACAAAGGGATACACTTCCCGTCCTCTAGCTTTGGGAGTTTGTAAAAGAAATAAGAGACAAAAGAGTGTAAATCCTTAATTTTGGTTGGAAGTTCAAAGGAAAGGAAGGAAAAAAACATCTACAAAAATATAATTTGTTATAGTCTTGCTTATTACTTTGTTATTACAAGGGTATCATTGGTATTATTGAAAGCCAAATTTACTTAAGAGAGAAAGTTCAACCTCTCCTTCTCTCCTTTCTTTAATTCTAAACTCCAAACCAAAGAAAAGTTGACCCTTCCCTCCTCCTTTAGTTCAGGTACAATATATTTTTTTATGCAATATAATGACACAGACATTATCTTTCAAAAAATATAATATTTTTGTTTGGAATTCCACCATAGTAAGTCTTTAGACTACCGTAGTGTTGTAGCTCATGTGAGCAATTTTTGTTGCATCAGGAGGTAACAGAGCCTGATCCAGCCGTCCAGGTTTCAGTCTATGTTTTTTAAAATGGCAAAAAGCACTTTTTGGCCACTGTGGTTATAGTGATTTAACGAATTAGCCATTGTATTTTTAAAATATTCAATTAGCCCACTGAACTTTTTAAAAATGTGCAATCAACCCATTCCGTCCAAAAAATTGGACGGACGTTAACAGATCAGCTTACGTGGCTTTTTTTTTAAAAAAAAATGACGTAGCAATTACGTGACAATAGATACATATTAGCTCCTTTCTTTTATTTTTAATGAATTTTCTTTACAATTTTTTCTTTTCAAACAAAAAAATAAAATTAAAAAATCATTATGTGGAAAAAAAATAATTAAAATAAATATTTTAATTCATTTTTTCTTTTTTTTTCTTTTCCTTTCTTTTAATAATTATTTTTATTTTAAAAATTAATTCCAAATAATATAAATAATATATCAAATTTTTTGTATCAATGAGATCTATTACAACATTACATTAATTTCAACAAAAAAAATCATTAATTATGTGGCAAAAAATAATAAAATTAAAATAAAAATATTTTTATGTAATATTTTCTCTTTTTCTTTACCTAAATATTTATAATATGTATAATATTAATAAAAATTAATATTATAATATTCATAATATGTTTGTTTTATTTTAAGATATTTCTTGAAGCCTAAAATAAAGAAAATCAGTATTTTTTAACAAAATAAAGAAGCCTAAAATAAAACAATAAATAAGCCTAAAATAAGTCTACTGTTCATCTTCTTCACCACTGTTCATCACCACCGCCGCCTACTGTTCATCACCACTGCCGCCTACTGTTCATCTTCTTCCCCTCGCCCATTCCAGCTGGTTCTCCTTGTTGGCTGCTAAAATGATTGATACGTCATCATTCTTCCGCTGCTTTGGGACAATGTAGGGTCCTTTTAGCTTAGTTCCACAACATTGTATACTTGATTTCTTCACCATAGTTGCCGCCATCTGTGTTACTCGGACTCTTCATTTTTTTAAAAAAAAAAAACCACGTAAGCTGATCTGTTAACGTCCGTCCAATTTTTTGGACGGAATGGGTTGATTGCACATTTTTAAAAAGTTCAGTAGGCTAATTGAATATTTTAAAAATACAATGGCTAATTCGTTAAATCATTATAACCACAGTGGCCAAAAAGTGCTTTTTGCCTTTTTAAAATATAATGCCACCTTGAAGATTGAATGGATAACCTGGGAAATATTACAAGGATGAACAGATTCGGAGATCACGTGAATCAAGTCTTTGAAGTTTGAAGAAGGGTGTCCCAGTGCAAGGGCACGGCTAAATGTAAAGCAAGAGGGTAAAAGGACCTCATAACTTTTCAATAAAGAAAGAATTCCAATAAAAGTTATATTATAAAATTTACTAGAAAAATGTAGTAGCAATACAACCTTGCACGCCTTATCATGAAAACAAAATAATACTTTTACCCTTATAAACCCCCTCAAATAAAAATCTTGGCTTCACCCAACTCCATAGGTTGTGGGTCCTCCTATTTATAAGAAAACAAAGATTGAGAATCACCTATAATCTATTAGAAGTACTTTGGATGGATTTCTAATTTAGATAAGAAATGCATTCCAAGTTTTATAGAATAAGGTAGTAATGGCCCACTGTGATACACGACTAGTTATGCATTTTTTGCACAAGGAATGAATAGTTAAGTCTGAAACTACAAATGTTTTATTGGTAGTACTCTTGAAAAGTATATTTTACAGACTCGAGTATATGGTTCTTTGGGAGGAGTCATTTAGAATTGGTGAGTGCAGATCTGAGAGTTGGAATCATTAAAATAATTAGCACGCCTAAGCTGTATCCTCCAATGTCTAAACAAGATTATCAAGCTGCCTTATTGTTGGAATTTTCAGAGAATTACACAAGTAGGAAATTTAGCGAATTTTGGCTGCACGATCTTTTATAATGGAAACAAGGGCTATTGAATAGCCTTTCACAATGGAAATACGGAAGTAGCAGATGCAATAAGTAGACCATTCATTATATTCAAGTGATGTCATTTAAGAAAACATTTATTATTAGACTTACTATCCAAGCAAGCAAAGCTACATGCAATAAACAATATAATATCCAGACCATAATCTTGTTAGACCGAGAAAAAGTATGCTGGATAAACAAGCAATTTGAAGAGATGCTATACCTGGAGGAAAAGCAAGACCTGAAAAGCAATATTTCAGGTAAACAAGCATCCTGTACCTGTTTCCAAAAGCTATGATGTGAGTTTTTGGAAATTATACCATAAATTAATAATAGAGTTCAGTTGAAGTAATTTAACAAGAAGAAACTATTAGCATCTTAAATTGTAAAAAAATATCTTAATATAGTTGGGATTGTATGTTTTACAAGGCCAATGTATATACAAATATTCACCGAGGTTCTGACCCACGAAAACCAATCAATCATAGATTGTGTAGTGATTGTAATGCCGTCAACCAGAAGCTCAAGAAAGTTTGGAAACAAAGAAAGGAGAAAAAATGGTTTTTGCTCAAATTCGAATCAAGCCAAGTTGGCCTAAAATAGTAGAGCTCTTATTCTTGTTCTTTTTCTTTTCTTATTTTTGTTTCCATTTCTCAATTAACAAGTAAAACTAGTATAGTAGAGCTTTTAGACACTTACTTTTTTTGTAAGTAAATAAATTTATTACAAGCACCAAAAAAGGGTATACAAAGCATATGAGAAGTAAAGGTCCTCCTATGCCCAGACAACCATAATGCCACCCAACACAAGGTACCTCTAAAAGATACCTACACTAGGTTCCTATAGCAAACTTCGCAAAAAGAGAGAATAAAATGCATTTTGGAACTCACATACACCCGGTTAATCCAAAAGAACAAAGGCTCAGGAGCATATAGTGAATTTGAACTAGGGGTATCCGGCCTCCCTCTTCCCTCCAAATACCAGCTATTTCTTTCCTTCCAAATCGTCCACCAAATACTATGCACCACCAAGTGTTGTCGCCATCATCACCGCTCCTTTCCTGACTTTTACTCCCACCTCGCAAATAAAGGTGTAAACGAGTCGAATCAAAACAAACAGAGAGTTGTTCAAATTCGACTCGAATATTTATTACTCGAATTCAATCAGACTCGGATCGAATTATATTCAAACTACTCACGAGTTTCAAGCTCGAATTTGTGTCTCCACATAATAACTAGCTTTATAATAAATATAATTATAAATTGAATTTGTTATTTTAGAAATGAGAAAATATATTTACTATTACACTTTACAAATATAAAATCACAATTAAAATTAAAAATAAAATAAAATACTAATAATTAATTATCTTAATTTGATTTAATTTTGAATATTATAAGAAAATGTATTGAATATCTAATCGAATATGTATCAATCGAGTATGTATCGAATCACAATCGAGAATTCGAGTAGTTTGAATCTTAAACGAGTCAAGTATAACATTACTCAGATTCTACTAATATTTTTATTCGAACTATTTTTTATGCTCAGATTTGGATCATATTATTAACAAATCCGATTTGGATCATATTATTAACAAATCCGAGTTTCGCTCGTATTTTTTTCGAGTCGAGTCCGAATCGAACCCGAACTGTTTGGTTCATTTACAACCTTACTCGCAAGCATCATCCTGCTGACGAATCTCGTCGTGAGATACCACACTACAAAAACACAATCCACCATAAGTTCCTGGTCGCATCAGAGTGTAACAACAAATGGTCAACAACTCCTCAAAATAGCACGTCAAACACATGCTCACAAGTTGATGCCACTCTTTTGCAAATCGCAGCGAGTGAGAATCACGCCTAAATCCCCCGTCCATGAGAAGAAAGTCATTTTCAAAGGCGCTCAAACCCTCCATATGCTTTGTCATAGGAAAAACCAACCCTCCTCTACTAAGCACTCTGTAGAAAGAGCGAACTGAGAAGCACCCATTTTCTATGCTCCTTTCCACCATAACATGACACCTCCCTTCAAGCATAAAAAGTAAGTTCACCGCCTCATGCACCTCCATTCTTTGGACTGATCGTTCGATTATAACCGAACCGAATAGACTATTCGGTTATAATCGAAAACCGAAATTTGTACAATTTTGATATCCGAACAAGTAACTGAATTATTCATTAACCGAATTACCGAATTTACTATTCGGTTATTCGGGTAATAACCGAAATAAAGAAATAGAGAGTCTGATTTTTTTCATCTTTCTTCTCACTTGCCAACGGAGCAGTTGCCGCTGGCTTGGGCTACTATATATTATGAACCAACGGAGCAGTTCAGTATATTACTTCATAATTATATTGAACTATCAGAAAAGGGAGGAACAGTAAAGAGGCATAGGGCAAGAAAACAGGTCTTGCAGAGGAATATATATTACTTCATAATTATCTTCCAGAGGAATATATATTATCTTCACTCGCCAACGGAGCAGATAAAAACGATGAAAACGAAGATTTAATTGACTGAATTAGTTCTAAGCTTTCAGGTATGGATTTGGGTTTTAAGATCTGAGGGTGAGAGGTGAGAGATCGATTTGGATTTTAAGATCTGAGAGTGAGAGATTAGAGATCGATTGAGCGATGAGATTGAGAGGTGCGACCATGAGATCTGAGGGTGAGAGATGAGATTGAGAGGTGAGCGAGTATGACTGTATAAGTATTGAGTGTAATGACTGTGAGTATGTGATTGTGGTATGTGAGAGGAGAATAAGTGAATAACAACGAAGTCTCCCTTTTTTTTTGTTCCTATTTCGGTTATTCGGTTAACCGAATAACTCTAAATTAAAAACTAAACCGGAACCCGAAAACCGAAAATAAAATCGGATATAACCGAATTACAAAAAATACCCGAATGACCGAAAAAATTTGGTTCGGTTCGGTAATTCGGTTTTACCCGTTTTTTGCTCAGTCCAATCCATTCCTAACAATATCCCCCAAGTAAAGGCGGCCAAGACCTCTTAACCTCTGAACGATAATCATCAATTTTTGCATTAAGACCCACCACTACACTTAGATGTCTAGGAAATTGAACATTAAGAGGCAGCTCAACACAGCAAAGATCCAACCATAAAATAATTCTCGAACCATCCCCAACCACCCAGCAAGTGTGCTTGAGGAACTCATCCAAGCCTAATAAACAGCTTTCCAAGTAACAAGTCATAATACCATCACTAACCGCTCAGCATTCCCCACCTGCCTCACAGGAAAAAAGCACTATTCCGCACATTGATTTGCAAGCCCGAAACCACCTCAACAAATACATCTCAAAGCTAGTAACTGTTCAACCATTGCATCACAAAAGATACTTTTATCATATATATGCGAGATCGGCACTTCAGCTCCAAAATAGAAAAGTGAAAACATCATATGGGGGACCACCATCGCCTCTCCCATTTCTCTTTCTTTTGAATCATAACCTATGCAAACTAACCAAGAAGCCATGACGATACACGCCTCTGCTGCCTTTCCCCCAGTAACCTACTAAAAGCATCCATGACTATAAAAAATTGAAGAACCAAGAGAGGGTTCCTTTCCCTCGATCCTCTCGAGGTGCTGAAGAATCCAGAAATGGGCCTCATCCCTACAACAGTCATCCTCTGCATCAAGAGAAAAGGAACGCCCAACACACATGACATGATCATACACTTTGTCAGTGTATAAACTTGCACATTATCCCCGAGACCCCTGATTTGATATGTCGTCCACGCAGTAATTAGTGAAGCATCCAAGAGTTGCCTCCATCCATAGAAACATTATGTAATTAAGACACTACCAAACCCATCACCCTCTGCCAACTAATCGAGAGTGCCTCTCTCCCAATAAGACTCCTCAACGCCTCATTTTTTAGGGATAAACACTATAAAGTAGTATTCAACTATGCTTGAAGCCCCCATTCCTAGCAACAAATCTTGAACCACGTTCCAAAACCACTAAAAGAAAGTCACTGTAAGCCCATATGGACCCAGGGATTTATCACCCCAAAAAGCCTAAGTAGCCTCCCACAACCACCGCTTCTAAGAACAGCCTCTCTAACCAGTTTTTGTCTTCCTCCCAATAGCCTAAAATTGCAAATCATCAAGTTTCAGCCTCCACTTCTCCCTCTCCTCATACAGGTCCGTACAGAACTAAACTTTTTCCCGCTAAACCTCCTCCTCACCCCTAAACTCCTGCCATAGACCACTATTTCCCAAAGAATTGTGTTCCCCTTCTTTAATTTCAAAAGCTCCAGATTTCTACCTCTAACCTGTCACTTCTACTTGAACCAATCTTTTTAACTCCCCCTTCATAGATCACACAAAACCCTATCGCAGCCTCTTCCCTCTAGAGGGAAACAAACTACATTGCAGTCCCCAACTATGCACCAAATAACCTCCCAAATGCTCACAGCACCAACTACCTCTTCAGTCTTCCCACAATTTTAATCTTTTTGAATTCACCACCGGTTCATTCACCCCAAGAAGCAAAACACCCATATCCACGATTTTAAAAAGACAAGAAATAGAAAGAACACCCCTCCCCCAATCATGTCAAATGCATCCAACCAAACCCAACTACACCACCAAACCCCCCAAAGGAGTCGCCACACCGTTAAACATGGCCCCTATCTTAGTTTATTGAAGGCAGAACACGAACATATTTGATCACTCAAGTCTTGATGAGCTCTAACCACAATTCTCTAAAGAAACAGGTATTTATAAAACAGTATTGCAGTATGTCAAATAGGAATGTACTTCTCAATAATTGATGGGGATCGATGATTTAGTTTCCTTATTTATTTATTTTGTTTATTTCATTATTATGGATTTGTTTTAATTAGTTGGGGTATTTTTGTCGTTTGTTATATTATTGGTCTCCAAGTCCAATTTAGGGTTGTTTTTGTACACGGAGTACATTATGATTATTGAGATTATTATCGGCTTTCTTTATATTGTGGAGATATTTATCTAGAGTTAATAGACGCCAAGTTAAAACTCTAAACCCTAGAATTTAAGCGCAGAGCTTAGATCCTAATTTTATTTATCTACTAGTCAATAACAAAATTCATATTATAAATCGTCTTACATCAATAATTGTGCTCGTTAGAAAACGGGAACATAACAAAATATATAGACCATACAAAGCTGGCAAAAGACTTTATCAAACACAGATAAAAGAAGAAGGATATGCAGAGCCAAAAGTAACTATCAAGCAATTACTACAATACAAAGGAAGCAAACCCAATGGAAGCAGCACTTTCTCTTTGGCTGTTTTGTAAAACAGCTAAAAGCTCCTCTAAAGGTGCCCTGAAATCGTCTAGACCTTTATTAAACAAATATATCAGAGCACCATACAATCTGTGTTCCCGGCATAAGCGGACAACCTACAGTACAAATTGTAACCGTAACTAGCTCAGCAGATAAAAAGTAGAACAATGGTACATAGTAATTATATAAAGTAATTTGTAATTCTAGTATTTGGTGTTTCTCATATTCAACAGCCAATAATGGACAAATATTTTACAATTGAAAAAACCTGATTGAAATCCAAAGAAGAAATGTCCATGTGAAGAACACATTGTTCAATTCGCTGCAACCAACCTTTCATGCTGTAATGCTCTACCAGTGCTTGCATAATCTTTGACAAAAAAAATGTAAGCTTTAAAATAAATCACAGATTTAAAGAGAGAGAATGTACGTATACATAAAATGTAAAATACATTAAGACGTATTAAAATACGCAATACCTCAGGAGGAAGGGATCCAAGCATATCTTTCAAAATATATGGCTCCAAAAGCTCCAAAAATGTCTCTGTGTAAGTAAAATCCCGGGGAAGAAAAAGATAACTTAAAGATAATGTTTTTACTACACAGATTACAAAGTTTGAAAACAAGAAGTATGGAATTGTGCCCACACTTCACCAACTTTCAAGGTGCAGATCGAGAGCTATTTATCATTTTGTATATATTACTTAATGACATATCAATTCAATAAGTAATTAAGAATATGTTGATAAAAAGAAGAGTAAAAACCAAAAGGATTGATGCCAATGAACAAGGAAAACCAAATAAGAATTTGGAAGAATTTTTCTCTATCTCTATATCTATAGAAGGGCCCTTGAAGTAAGCTCATGGCTCGCCCCTACAGTGTAAGCACTCCACTCATTCTCTCCCAAAATTGTCAACCAAGGTAATAGTCCAGCTGGCCAAAAGACCCACCCTCCACGGTGAAGATCTGGGATTCGAGTTCCACCCCCTCCATTAGGGTAATGAAGTTTTAAATGGTATCCAAAAAAATGTATACAAGTCTTTCCATTAAGTTGAATCATGTTTCATCTTTTGGTATTACATAGTTATATGGTTTACTATTATGATTATCAATCTGTATTCCTAAGATTTCTCGGGAATGCTTCCTCAAAGTTACACATTAAAAACAGCTTCCAAGCTTTGTGAAATACATTGTTGCAGACCATGGGATATAACTGTCACACTAAGCTTTGGCTAGTGCATAAATTTACTGTAACACCTCATAAGCACAAAGCCAGAGGAGGCTATGTTAATAAGATGCCTAAAAAGGACGGCTAAAAGATACTAACGTATAGTATTACGGAAGTACAACAATGGTTTGTACATTAATCTAGATAAAAATCATGAGTACTCAATTTGGTTTTTGACATTATTGTTTCTTTCTAGTGATGTTCTTTTTTCTTTTTTCTTTTTTCTTTTTTGCTAATTTAAGACAGAGTTTAAACTCGCACACACTACATTGCCGCTGCAAAGGTTTGAACTCCCACTCTCTTTCTAGTGATGTATTTGTCTAGTGCCGTCATACAATTGGTGAGTTTTGCTTAATTAGCCTCTTCAGTCTCTCAATAAGACAGATCAATCAGATTTCAGAAACTTTCAGATTGAGAAACTCTCACTTAAATGTTATATATATATATATATATATATATATATATATATAAGAGAAGAGAATTTCACATAGCAACTATAAAATAATCTCAAGGACATACCTTTATGCTGAACAGACACAAATCTGGAAAGAATTTCATCAAACAGGATGTCAGTTCTCTTGATATGGACGCAAAACTCAACAGCAACACCACCAACATGGGTGAACTGCTCTTGTATTTCTGAATGAACAGAACTACTACTATAATTTGAGTCATCCAATTTATCAACCTTTCCAATTTGGTTGCAGAATGCCACTGATATGTAAGAAAATACTTCATCAACATAAGATAAAAGTAACTCTACTAGGTAGGGCATAACAGACTTTTGTACACCATCCAAGGTCCTAGGAAGGTCAATAACACCATGTGCTTGACCATCATAAAGTGACATTGCCATGTTCAAGGCACCCATCCAGTCACCTGCTTTCCGTAAAACTTCAATTCGTTCCTTCCAGGGGAGAAGGCGGGAAACAGCAAGATGCACTGGCCCAAGTATATATATAGAAGCACCCCTCACAGAGACACAATTGTGATATGCTTTTTCGGGGTTTCCAAAAGTATTAGTGAACTGGGTATGGTAGGCTATGAGATCATCTCCTCGAGCTCCATCTACAGCAAAACTTGTCTGGTGAATCTCGGTTCCATCTTTTGCAAACAAACATAGTTGTCCATTCAATGTAAGAACCACCAACAACTGGACAATATCAAGATCCTCGTCAGGTCTCTTTTTCTTTCCATTTTTGATAGGTAATTTTACACCCAGGTATGGGAATTGGAACCAACAACCTTGAGATTATTCTTTAAGGACTCTATTTTAATTTGCATAAGGAAACTAATTAACAAAAACTGTACCTGGTCATCCAACCATCCCACGCCTACAGCCGCACTTTCAAGCGTCCATTTCCCATATATTTTCAGCTCTGATTTAACCAACTTAGCAACCTGAACTTTCCGATCCCACGCAATCGCAAGCAATGGAACTCTTTCTGACATTTTTTCAGGCACATTTTCTACAACAAAATCATATCTTAGAACCATCAAGATCAAATTTCATGAACTAAATTTTATTACATACCAGTAGAAGAACCATGCGGTTGTGCCATGTATTTCCAGGCAGCATAAGGCATGGAACCCTCCCGGACCCCATCAGGCTTTGGAAGTTGCGCATAAACTTCAACACTTGGGTTGACTTTTGCCTGCACAGACACATGACATTAAACATTGATAGCAAGAAACTCCAACATTCTTGTATACATGAACTTATAAGGAAAAAGTTCCATGTTATTTGGACAATCTTCTAAGAAATTCATACCACCAGTGCAGATTGATGAGTAACAAATATGACCACACCTTCTTCAACCAAAGAAGATCCCTCAAAGAGTTTCCAATCTCCCCCAACTACACCTCCCATCATGCTACCAATACCGCTGTTATAAACTGTAGCACCCCCCTGGGCAGATATTGGGGAACCGCCAGAATATTCATCAGAGAGTAGTGGAGAAGCACAAACCACTGTGCTTGTTGATTCATCAAGAAGAGTCTGTTTTAATTTACGGAGTAAGATAATAAATAAGGAAGATTACATGGCTTACTATCAATTAATAAAAGCATGTTTAGGACAACTGTTGAGTGTTGAGATGGAAATTTTTACATTTAAAAGTAGAGCTTTACCACTGGTTTAGAGAAGGATATTCTATTGACCCAGGGAACAATCGTAAAACGTATTAACTTAACCACACCCTTACTGTCACCGCTAACCACATTAAACTGCCGACTAACTTGAGAATCCTGCCCAAGATATAATATGTGCACTACTGGTGCTTTATGTTCACTGATAACTTTTAAAGCACTAGCCTTCTGAACATCCCAAATAGTATAACGCCCATCAGCATATCCTGCAAAAAGTATGTCCCCTTGGCGATTGAAGCACATGGCAGTGACTGAGGACTGAGATTTATCACCTTGTATTCCAAGCATTACAATCTGGAAAAACAATGTTAAACAAAATTCAGCAGGTAACATAAATTAATTGTAGTAAAATGTATAATTTCAGCTGTATTAGACAATATGAAAACATAACATAATATTATTTTGAAATAATCCTATTTCTCAATAAAAGTACAGCTGTCCCAAAAAATAAAAACAACGGCTTCACAAAACATATGATTTATGTACGTTAATATAATTGAGTTCATTGTTCAGTTCAAACTTTGGCAAGACACTTTCAACTTATGAGGTCAAAATCTAATTGTATGTGCTCATGAAGAACACCTCATATGCGCCCGGGAGGGGGGGAGAAAGAAAAAAGTTGTAATAAGTGAATCAAAATTTTGAATATAAAGTAGAAACCTTTGCATCATTATCAGCATGATGAGGAGATTGTTTACTTGGAAAGCGAACTATCACCCCTTTTGACATTCCAACAGCAATGAAGTTGAGATGAACAGCCAAGACTTGAGCTGATCCATAATCTCGCCTAAATGATTCAGACGAAATTGTGTGTGTGATAGTATTGTTGGCATCAACATCAAAGTATCCCAACACAGTAGAACCCCTGCGCACACCCTCAAGCCTCATAGGTAGAGAAGCCGCACCCTCCTCCCAATGCAAACCTGTAAATGCATATTTCTTTTCAAGTTTTTCAGCCAAAGCAAGGGGCTTCATGGAAGACTGAGACTTCTTGCCAGTCCTTTCACAACCTGCTGTGCTTTCCAATTGCAAAATTATGTCTTCAACAGGCTCTGAACCATCACTTGGTAAAATGTTATCTTTTCCAGCAAGACTAACCTCTTCATCTTCTTCGAACTGAGGTATTACATCTTCTAGATCATGCGTCTCTGCTTTTGAAAAGGTCAAATCTTCCTCGACCTTTGTCGCATTGTCATATCCAGCAGCATTTTCAATAGATTCATTAACAGTTAATAGTTCAGAATTGACATCAGCACCAGTCTCATCTGAATTTATGCAATACTCGTTCAAATTCTGTTGTCCTTGTTCAGTAACTGAAGGAGTAGTAGTGATGTGTGGTTCAAAAATCGAGCTTGAAGAAACTTCCACAAAATTGTCAACTGTTAATTCATTTGTTTCGATTACATTTTGCACTCCTTCCGTCTGTGTTTTGATTCCCTCAAGAGGTAAAACTTCATTAGCCTCATTATTGAAATTGTCCTTCACGGTAATCCCAGCTCCTAAGGATAATGATAATCCATTATTAACTAGTGTTACTTCTCCAGTTTGGGAACTATGGGAACTATTAAAATCTGACTTACTAATTTCAGAAACAGCCCCACTAGTGACTTGACTTTGAAAACCAAACAATAATTCAGAAACTACATCGGAATCAAGACTGCTACTTTTCGAAACAAAACCGTCATTATTGTCTACAACTGCTTTGTGCAGCAAAGGAGCGTTAGTAGTGGTGGCTCTTCTCAGTTTAATAGCAGCAGCGTGTGGTGTGGGTACAGAACGCGAGGCGGCCGCAGCGGCTGCCAACGCAGCGCCAGGCTTAACATTGGATCTAACACTAACACCGCTGCTACTGTTACCGGTAAATAAAGGGGGTAAAACATTGCGATGAGTAGTCCGATTCAACGAAAAGGAATCGGCGGTAGAGGAAAATTCAACGTGGGACTGAAAATAGGATGAGGGGAGCTGGAGTTTATCAATGAATTTGGGAGGGGATGATGAAGTGTGATCAGGTGAGAGTTTAAGGTTACCTGTAGCATCCCTGTAGCTGGGTTGGTCGCGACTGGGAGAAGAAAGGGAAGAGTCAGATGAGGAGGACTCGTTAAGGAGGATTTCATCTACGGTGCGCCCATGTACGGAGAGGAGATTAACGTCGTCGTCGTCATCGGAAGCATGTGAATCTAGGAAAGCGTCGAGATCAAGCTTCATTGCCATTGGAATTGGCCGGTGGTATGCTTTCAGGTCAGCTCATATCCCAAACCAAAAGCATCAAAGGGTTCCGCTTTACTCCTCTCTGTTCAAAGAAATTGTTTTACTGGAACTACACCACTTGAACGGAATTTTCGTATCGATTACTTTGAAATTGGCTGACAATTTAGAGAGACATATTTACACTAAAACTCTCCAGTAAAGTCCTAAATTACCACCTAGTAGCAAAAAGATGACTACGCCAATAAAAACTAATAGAATTATGTAGGTATTTGTAGTTCATACTATATTATGTTAAATTTATATTTTTATATTATATTTATTTATATTTTAATATTTTATCTATTGTACCAATACCTCAGTAGGCATAAATTATACATTCGTCACTTATTATATCTATCCATTTTGTTATTTTAGTTGAGGGGAAAAAGATACTTTGATATTTAAAAAAACACTTATAATTCTCATACTAAGGTTGTATTTGATAAATCTGAGAATTAAGATCTGAATGATTATGATATCTTAATAAATTAGATCATTTGAATGGTTATGAGGTCTGAATCTAAAAAATTATTTGATAACTAAAAAGTAAGTTGTCTCTTAATAACACTATTTTACCATTTTAAAGGGTAAAATTTTATTTAATAATTTTAAATATTCAATTTAATAAAAATGAGTGCATAATATTGTTGAATATATTTATATAAAAAAAAATTATCAAAAAAAATTCATTAAGAGGTATCTCTTAATTATTAAAATTTCATTTTCTGTCTTACCGATTAAGAGGCATTCAGAGGTAACAAAAAAAAAATAAACAACATCATGCCTCTTAACGAAAAAGAGGCAATCCATTAAGAGGCAATCAGATGTAAATAAATAACACCTAATAGTCTTAAGTGAGAGGGTATGTTTAATTAAGACTTTTAAAGACTTTAAAAGTTTGTTTGTATTCAATCAAGATATTTAAGGAGTTTATAAAAATTTACTGATTTTTAATTACAACTTTTGTAATGTTTTTAAAAGTTAGGTGTTATTGAATCGAAACTTTTACAAAATCTATAAAAGTATTTTGGTATTCAAAAAGTCATAGATTTTTTAGATTTCTATCAAATGGTAGAGTTTGACATACTTTAGAAGAATAGTTATAAATATCAGTCCATATTCAAAGTCTGACATCATCTCTAATAAAGACTTCCAAATACTTGAGGAAAGGATAAGATGAATATACCTGATAACCTTTCACATACATAAGACGCCTGCTTGCATTAGAGAAGATGAGACGCCTGATTCTTTCTCAACCATCGTGTCAATTGTTTGATTGTTAAGGATAAGAATCAGGTAATCAAACCATATACATGTTTGAATTATCTTTTACATATATTATTTTTTTAATTCATGTGTATGATTAGATGTATTAGTTATTTTTATGGTGCGAGTAGATAGGTTTTTGATCTTTCATGTTTTCGCTCTGTTTTAATCTAAAATTACATGCTCGAAAATAGGTTTATATATTCATTAGACAAATGTCTCTATATATATTCATTCGTAGACTATACTCCCTCTGCACAAAAAATTATTCAGTTGATTCATAATTTAAACTTTTCTACATTAACATGTCACATTATTCATGTCTCATTATCGAGGATAATCTCTTAACAACCCGCACATATTGAGCAATGATATAGTTTTGGACCACCACATAAGCATGTTCATATATATATATATATATATATATATATATATATATATATATATATATAATTGTACGAAATGTTTGCATAGAAAAGTTAACTTGTTTGTTAGTTGATAATCAATTATGAATGTGTAGATAGATGTGTATATATGACATAGTAATTACAAATGAGAGATTCGTAACAAGGAAATAATAAAGAAAATGGGGGAAATGCTGGGAATTATAACCCGTGGACATTGGAAGAACAATGAGTTGCTACAACTCATGGTTGATGCTGCACTTTGTGGATGACGTGATATTAATGGAATGCTAAGTAAGCAAACAGTTGAGAAAGAGATATTTCCTACTTTTAATCAAAAGCTTGGCTGCCAAATAACATATTCACAGTACCCAAGTCGACTGAAATGGTTTAAGAATTTTATGGAGCTTTTTCGTAATAGCTCTGGGTTTGGGTGGAATTTAGTCAATAAAAAGTTCACTGCTAGGGATGAAGTATGGGAAGAATACTTCACGGTGAGCTTCTACTATTTTTTAAAATAATTATCATTGATAGCTCTATTTTATATGTTTATGTTATTCACATTATGATTAATGGAGTTTTTTTTTGTTGGTAGTCCCACCCGAATCATAGATACTTAAAGAACGATACTTTAACTGACTATGAAGATTTGAAAATTGCAATTGAGAATGTAATTGCTATTGGAAAAAACTCAATTGCACTTGGTGATGAAACTGATGCAAGAACATTCGAAGTGGAAGAAAATAGAAATTTCGGGATAGAAGATTTGAATTATGATTACAGTAATGATGTGTTTGTACCAAATGAGGTTGGAACAGCATTCCAAGAACCACCACCCATGCAATCTATTTCACCCACACAACCTACTCCACCCTTACCATTTCAAGGAACAAATACGGAGACTTCCTTGGCTAACAATGCTTAGAAAAAAAGAAACAAAATTGAGGTTGAATTGATTAATAGCTCCATTGAGATCACTACTCGAGTTGATGTTTTAGAAAAAGGTTTCTACTAGCATTGACTCAATTGCTACCGATTCTCGGGGAATCCGTAGCCTATTAGAGAAAAAGGAAAAAGATAGTAGTTGCTGGGATGCTATCAAAGAGATACCAAATTTGGAAAATCAAGCTCGTTACAAGGCGGTTGAATAGCTTAATATTAAATCAAAGAAAGATATGTTCATGAAAATGTCACCAGAAGAGAGCTCATATTGGATAACATACAAATTGTTAGAATAATTGCAGTTATTGAGAAGATGGTTTAAGTTGAGAAATATGCTCTAGTTGGTTTTTGCATTCAGTGTAGGCATGTTAACATTCTGAACTTTGATTTTGATGTATGTTCTAGTTGGAATTTGGTTTGGATATGTGCTATTTGGTTTTGTAATTGGTGCAGGTATGTTTGACATTATGGGATTTAGTTAAAATATATGTGGTGTGACGCCCCCAAAATTAGGTATACATCACCCATCTTGGGTCGTCAGATACAAAGTACAGAATACAAATACAACTTACTAAAACAACTGTCGTGTACAATACGACAAAACATAAACTGTGAGTTTGAATACAAATATTATCTTCTAGAGAGTATTCATACTCAAAAGGAGTCCTCATTACATTTATTAACACACCATTACATAGAATAGTGAGGACTACTAACTAATACTATCATTCGGACCATCACTCTGTTCCCCGACTTGCCCCAGCTACGTTCTCATTTCCTGAAGAGAACAGTGAAAGAAAGGGTGAGCTCAACTAGCCCAGTAAGAAATATTATGACTAAGATAATGCAGAATAAATTATCATTAGCCTTCAACAATGTTAAACTGATAAAATATAATAGACATCAAGTTTAACTGCAGCGGAACAAGCAATCCATTAAAAGAGTCAAGTAGAAAATAAACTCTACTATCTTTTATGATTTAAAAGGTTTTTCAACACTGTGATCGCTGGGACTCAGCTTAATAAAATAATTCACATCATCGAATCACCCTTGCACTACGGCCAAGAATATTCGTGTATTCATTAATGGTCATGATCATGCCAACAACTGTCCATCAATGCACTACGGGCCAATGATGACTTTTACCACATCATTTGTAACATTACGGTCATGATTATACCGAATAATCCCTGGTCATAATCATACCAAGTCCATCTATGCACTACATGCCACAGATGACTTTCAACATTTTATAAACATGAGGATGATGACAATGATATAAGAATTCAATAAAACAAGTTCAAGAATTAATTTATCCAAGAATTAACAACGTCCAAATTGTCAACATGATACTGCTTTGTGGAGTAAAATTCAAGAATACTTAGAAGAATATTTTCATGAAAAGATACTAGATGAAACGCAATTATCAAGGATATTCCACAAATTTCATGGAGTATAGAAGTCAAAACTTAACCAACTGAGTACAATAAAGAATGGAATAACAAAAGAAATCACCATGCATGCGATAGACCGCACAGACAGGTTATTCCAACAGAATAATAAATAATGGAACCAGGTCCGGCGTAAACGCACAGACAGGATATTCCGACAGAATAATAAATAATGGAACCAGGTCCGGTGTAAAACACACAGACAGGATGCTCCAACAGAATAATAACAAGACGGAACCAGGTCCGGCATAAACGCACAGACAGGATATTCCGACAGAATAATAAATAATGGAACCAGGTCCGGTGTAAAAACACACAGACAGGATGTTCCAACAGAATAATAACAAGACGGAACCAGGTCCGGTGTAAAACACACAGACAGGATGTTCCAACAGAATAATAATAAAAACGGAACCAGGTCCGGTGTAAAACACACAGACAGGATGTTCCAACAGAATAATAGAAGAATGTCACCAAGTATAGGGTAGACCGCGTATACAGGTTATTCCAACAGAATAATAAAGAAATGGAATAACAGAAGTTCTCTTCATGAATAAAAAGAATAATATCCCTTACCGTTTTAAAGAAGAGCTGAAATAAGAAAGTAGTTAAGTAGCAGAATACTCTTCTTCTCTCTCTCTATAGTTTCTCTCTCTAGAGTTCAGTGAATTCGTAAGAAATAATGAAGGAATGAGCTGCTATTTATAGAAAAATAGAATGCATAGTAACTAATCCATGAACGGTCCAGATTGATTACTTTAATCTGACGGTCCATATTTAAAGAAAAATCTTTTAAATAAAATATAATATATTCTATTTATAGAATAACTTTAATAAAGTATTCTGTTTTATATAAAAAGATGTTTCTGTTTTATTACGTTAATAATACGAATAAAACAAAACGTCATTATCGCTAAATAATTCATATTATTAACTGACAATAATTGAATCAAACTGAGTGACTTCTCACATAAGCATTAATAATCAATACCGTGTGCTACTATGCAACCACACGTATTACTGTACTTTTACTACCGAGTAGTTCAACAGTAACAATGGTAAAACTTCCGCCGTTATTTTTAATAAAATATTTTTGTCGTTTTCTCAATCCGACAATAATTCCGTTGTGGGGTCCACCAATGATTGTGTCGTTGTACGAATATTCCCTGTTAAAACGAATATTCCCCGACCAATCGAATATTATATAACAACTTGCGTACTTTGCAAAATTTATAAATATTACCCACAACTATAACATTATATCAAATTAACTCCATAATATTCAAAAATGATATTTATAGAAAATTCATCTTTATTTATAAAAGTTGGGGTCTTACAACCTCCCCTTCTTATGAAATTTCGCCCTCGAAATTAGGGTACGTACCTGGTATGTCGAAGAGGTAAGGATACCTTGATTTCATTTCAGATTCTAACTCCCAAGTCATTTCCTCAACATCGTGGTTTCTCCACAAAACTTTGACTTGAGGTATAACCTTGGAGCGTAGAATATGTTCCTTCTTATCCAAGATTTGAACAGGAACTTCTTCATACGTCAAATCCTCCGCTATTTCGTCCGGTTCTAACTCAATAATGTGGTTCGGGTCTTCCACATATTTGCGTAACATGGATATGTGAAAAACGTTATGAACACGAGACATACTTGGCGGTAAAGCGAGTCTATAAGCCACAGTTCCTACTCGATCGAGGATTAAAAATGGACCGATGAATCGAGGATTGAGCTTTCCTCTCTTTCCAAATCTCGTAACTCCTTTCCATGGAGCAACACGTAAGAACACATGATCTCCTACATCAAATTCCACGTCCTTTCGATGAAGATCAGCATAACTCTTTTGTCGATCTTGTGAGGTTTTTATACGTTGTCGGATCGTTTGAATCTTTTCTGTAGTCATACGTACCAACTCCGGTCCCAACAACGTTGCTTCACCCACCTCATCCCAGCATACTGGAGAACGACATTTTCTTCCATACAATGCTTCGAATGGAGCCATGCCAATACTTGCTTGATAACTGTTGTTGTAGGAAAACTCCACCAATGGTAAGAACTTGTCCCAACTTTCCTTGAAGTCAAAGACACAGAGTCTTAATAGATCTTCAAGAGTTTGAATAGTCCTCTCTGATTGTCCGTCCGTCTGAGGATGATATGCTGAACTAAATCGTAAATCCGTGCCCATAGCTTTTTGTAAACTAACCCAAAATCGTGAAGTGAATCTTGGGTCTCGGTCAGAAACTATGGATACTGGCATACCATGCAGTCTTACAATCTCGTTTATGTACATACGAGCAAGACGTTCAAGTGTATAAGTTTCTCGTATCGGTAAGAAATGAGCAGACTTGGTCAATCTATCAACAATGACCCAAATCGCATCAATACCTTGAGAAACCCTAGGAAGACCGGTAACGAAATCCATGGTAATGTGCTCCCACTTCCATTCTGGAATTTCAAGTGGTTGCAATGGACCTTTTGGTACTTGATGCTCCGCTTTGACTCGTTGACAAGTTAGACACCTTGAGATAAACAACGCTATCTCTCTCTTCATATTGCTCCACCAAAATGTATGACGAAGATCATGATACATTTTGGTACTTCCAGGATGGATTGCAAACGGTGTGTTGTGCGCCTCCATCATGATTTCATACTTTAAATCAGGGTTGTTAGGAACACAAAGTCTGGAGTTGACTCGAAGTATTCCTTCTTCATCGATTCTTGCTTCCGGCATAGCACCTTCTTGCACTTTCTTCCTTATACGCATCAGCTCCAGGTCTGTAGCTTGAGCAGCTTTAACTTTATCGATTAAAGTTGGTTCTACTCGTATATTCGCCATCATCACATGGGTCCCTGGAGTCTTTAACTCTATCTCCATCCTTTGCAAATCACACAAAATGGGCCTTTGTGTTGACAATATCGCACTCGTACTTGCATATGATCTTCTACTCAATGCGTCAGCTACCACGTTCGCTTTTCCAGGATGGTATTGAATGGTATGATCATAATCTTTCAACAGTTCAAGCCAACGTCGTTGTCGCATGTTGAGTTCCTTTTGAGTGAAGAAATATTTGAGGCTTTTATGATCCGTAAAGATCTCCACCTTCTCCCCATACAAGTAATGCCTCCAAATTTTAAGTGCAAAGACAACAGCTGCCAACTCTAGATCATGAGTAGGATAATTCCTCTCATATTCCTTGAGTTGTCTTGATGCATAGGCTATGACTTTTCCATGTTGCATGAGAACACATCCCAACCCTTTGCTCGAAGCATCACTGTAGATGACAAATCCCTCCGAGCCAGATGGTATTGTTAGAACAGGTGCTGAAATGAGTCTCCTCTTGAGTTCTTGAAAACTCTGCTCACATTCTTCGCTCCAACCGAACTTTGTATCTTTCCGAGTCAGCTGAGTTAATGGAGTAGCGATTCGAGAAAATCCTTCCACGAATCTCCGATAATAACCAGCTAAACCAAGAAAGCTACGTACTTCGGTCACTGATTTAGGTTGCTCCCAGCTTTGAATAGCTTCAATCTTTGCCGGGTCAACCGATATTCCACGACTTGATACTACGTGCCCAAGGAATGCTACCTCTTCCAGCCAGAACTCGCATTTCTTCAACTTGGCATAAAGTTTGTATTCACGAAGCTTTTGGAGTACCAACCTCAAGTGTTGCTCATGATCTTCACGGCTTTTGGAATAAACAAGGATGTCATCGATAAAGACGACCACAAAGTGATCCAAATATTCCTTGAATACCCTGTTCATCATATCCATGAAGGCAGCAGGAGCATTAGTCAATCCAAAAGACATAACTAAGAATTCATAATGCCCATACCGAGTTCTGAAGGCAGTCTTTGGAATATCCTCAGTTCTAACCTTCAGCTGATGATATCCAGAACGAAGATCGATCTTTGAAAAGAATTGTGCTCCTTGCAACTGGTCAAACAGGTCATCAATACGTGGCAATGGGTACCTATTTTTGATGGTGACATGATTCAACTCCCGATAATCAATACAAAGTCGCATACTCCCATCTTTCTTCTTCACGAACAGAACAGGAGCACCCCAAGGAGAAGTACTAGGACGAATAAAACCAATGTCTAACAATTCCTGCAGTTGGGTCTTTAACTCCTGAAGTTCAATAGGAGCCATTCGATATGGGGCTTTGGAAATGGGTTTTGTACCGGGTTCAAGGTCGATACAAAATTCAATTTCACGCTCTGGGGGTAGGCCAGGAAGTTCTTCGGGAAATACGTCAGGAAATTTATTAACAACAGAAATATCATTCAAAGCTGACGTATTTTTGTTTAGATCTGTGACATGAGCTAAGAAAGCTTGACATCCGTTTTTCAATAAACGAATAGCTTTATGGCTTGAGATGACAGCGATTGATTTTAATGGTTTGGTTGCTTGAATTCGCATAATAGGTCGATTAGGAATATGAAAGCTAACAACCTTACGAAAAAAATCAATTTTTGCATGATGAGTAGTTAACCAATCAATCCCTAGAATCACGTCAAATGCAAGTATTTTTAATGAAATAAGATCGACAGGTAATGTGTGGGTACCAACTTGAACCAAACAAGACTTATAAACAGTGGATGTAATGAAGGTTTCTCCCAATGGAGTTTCCACAGATAAGTCAAAGTCTAATTTCTCCGGAATCAAATTTAATCGATGAGCGCAAGTAGGAGAAATAAAAGAATGGGTAGAACCGGTATCAAATAAAGTATAGACTTCGTTAGAGTTTATGATAAGCTTACCCGTGATGACCTCATTCGGGTTCCTTGCTTTCTGGGAGTTCACAACAAACGCTCTCCCTTGCACAACCGGTTTTGACTTTTCTGGGACGGCCTTTGGTGCCTCCATCCTAGCTGAATTTGTCTTCGGTAAACGACAAAATCGGGCTAAATGACCTTCTCTTCCACAATTATAACATGCTTTGGACGGCATCGCGCAGTTTGGACTGATGTGCCCCTCCCCTCCGCATTTGAAACATATGATAGGTGGTCGTTCTCCTTCCTTAACGACAGGTGCTGGTGCTGACGTCTTTCCATCATTGTTGAATCTCCTCTTCTTGAAATGCCCATTCTTATTATTTTGGCCCTGATTACCACCGAAGTGGTTACCATTTCTGGCCTGTTGATTCCCTCCACGCTTGTTGTCACCGCTTCGATGACTGCTTTCACTGGTATTATCATTTTGCCGGCTGCTCTCTTTTGGTTGCGTTGTCTCGTTATCGCGCTCCACCAACTGAGCCCTATTTACAACATCTGAATACAAACACAATTTATGAGAAACAAGATGTTGACGTATCTCCGGCTTCAAACCTCTTAAAAACATCCGCGTCATTCTTTCTTCATTATCCACCAGGTGGGACGCAAACCGGGATAACTCCGCAAATTTTGCCTCGTACTGCGACACGGTCATATTATTCTGCTCCAATTTGATGAACTCCACCTCCTTCATGTGACGAATACTCTCGGGAAAGTATTTGTCGTTAAACAGCTCTTGGAACTTCTCCCAAGACATCTTCAGTGCGGCAGGTTGAGTACGCTTTATCGATTCCCACCAGTAATCTGCCTCTCCTCGCAACATAAAGGCGGCAAAGGGAACCTTTTGCTCCTCGGAGCAACCCAAGACATCAAATATCTTGGTGATCTGCTTTATCCATGTTTCAGCTACAAGTGGTTTGGGTTCTCCCTTAAACTCCGGTGGTCCCAGCTCCTTAAACTGTTTAGCGGTTACCGCCTGAGAGTTTCCAGTATTTCCACCTACGTTGTGGACAGGAGCCGCTTTCACCTGTTGTTGCATGAATTGCATAAAATCTCTGAACATTCAATCATTCATCATCTGGTCAGTGTTGTTGTTTGCATGAGGATTGTCGCCTTCCTGATGAACATTATCCTGATTATTGATATGTGGTGAATCAATAATCGTCTGTGCTCCATTGCTATTCTCAACATTCTCAGATGTCATTTTCAGATACTGCCACAAAATAAAAGTTAATTGATATGTCATATATTATCCTTATATTATGACCGACCAATTAAATACCATGCAAATAAACTTAGGTAGGTCATACTAGCGAAGGAATTCCCCGTCTCTCCCCTCCTAGTTCTATTCTCACATCTTAGCCAGGGATCATATCCCTAAGCTCTGATACCAACTGTGACGCCCCAAAATTAGGTATACATCACCCATCTTGGGTCGTCAGATACAAAGTACAGAATACAAATACAACTTACTAATACAACTGTCGTGTACAATACGACAAAACATAAACTGTGAGTTTGAATACAAATATTATCTTCTAGAGAGTATTCATACTCAAAAGGAGTCCTCATTACATTTATTAACACACCATTACATAGAATAGTGAGGACTACTAACTAATACTATCATTCGGACCATCACTCCGTTCCCCGACTTGCCCCAGCTACGTTCTCATTTCCTGAAGAGAACAGTGAAAGAAAGGGTGAGCTCAACTAGCCCAGTAAGAAATATTATGACTAAGATAATGCAGAATAAATTATCATTAGCCTTCAACAATGTTAAACTGATAAAATATAATAGACATCAAGTTTAACTGCAGCGGAACAAGCAATCCATTAAAAGAGTCAAGTAGAAAATAAACTCTACTATCTTTTATGATTTAAAAGGTTTTTCAACACTGTGATCGCTGGGACTCAGCTTAATAAAATAATCCACATCATCGAATCACCCCTGCACTACGGCCAAGGATATTCGTGTATTCATTAATGGTCATGATCATGCCAACAACTGTCCATCAATGCACTACGGGCCAATGAGGACTTTTACCACATCATTTGTAACATTACGGTCATGATTATACCGAATAATCCCTGGTCATAATCATACCAAGTCCATCTATGCACTACATGCCACAGATGACTTTCAACATTTTATAAACATGAGGATGATGACAATGATATAAGAATTCAATAAAACAAGTTCAAGAATTAATTTATCCAAGAATTAACAACGTCCAAATTGTCAACATGATACTGCTTTGTGGAGTAAAATTCAAGAATACTTAGAAGAATATTTTCATGAAAAGATACTAGATGAAACGCAATTATCAAGGATATTCCACAAATTTCATGGAGTATAGAAGTCAAAACTTAACCAACTGAGTACAATAAAGAATGGAATAACAAAAGAAATCACCATGCATGCGATAGACCGCACAGACAGGTTATTCCAACAGAATAATAAATAATGGAACCAGGTCCGGCGTAAACGCACAGACAGGATATTCCGACAGAATAATAAATAATGGAACCAGGTCCGGTGTAAAACACACAGACAGGATGCTCCAACAGAATAATAACAAGACGGAACCAGGTCCGGCATAAACGCACAGACAGGATATTCCGACAGAATAATAAATAATGGAACCAGGTCCGGTGTAAAAACACACAGACAGGATGTTCCAACAGAATAATAACAAGACGGAACCAGGTCCGGTGTGAAACACACAGACAGGATGTTCCAACAGAATAATAATAAAAACGGAACCAGGTCCGGTGTAAAACACACAGACAGGATGTTCCAACAGAATAATAGAAGAATGTCACCAAGTATAGGGTAGACCGCGTATACAGGTTATTCCAACAGAATAATAAAGAAATGGAATAACAGAAGTTCTCTTCTTGAATACAAAAGAATAATATCCCTTACCGTTTTAAAGAAGAGCTGAAATAAGAAAGTAGTTAAGTAGCAGAATACTCTTCTTCTCTCTCTCTATAGTTTCTCTCTCTAGAGTTCAGTGAATTCGTAAGAAATAATGAAGGAATGAGCTGCTATTTATAGAAAAATAGAATGCATAGTAACTAATCCATGAACGGTCCAGATTGATTACTTTAATCTGACGGTCCATATTTAAAGAAAAATCTTTTAAATAAAATATAATATATTCTATTTATAGAATAACTTTAATAAAGTATTCTGTTTTATATAAAAAGATGTTTCTGTTTTATTACGTTAATAATACGAATAAAACAAAACGTCATTATCGCTAAATAATTCATATTATTAACTGACAATAATTGAATCAAACTGAGTGACTTCTCACATAAGCATTAATAATCAATACCGTGTGCTACTATGCAACCACACGTATTACTGTACTTTTACTACCGAGTAGTTCAACAGTAACAATGGTAAAACTTCCGCCGTTATTTTTAATAAAATATTTTTGTCGTTTTCTCAATCCGACAATAATTCCGTTGTGGGGTCCACCAATGATTGTGTCGTTGTACGAATATTCCCTGTTAAAATGAATATTCCCCGACCAATCGAATATTATATAACAACTTGCGTACTTTGCAAAATTTATAAATATTACCCACAACTATAACATTATATCAAATTAACTCCATAATATTCAAAAATGATATTTATAGAAAATTCATCTTTATTTATAAAAGTTGGGGTCTTACATGTGGTTGATTTTTGTTAATTGGTGTTACATTTTCATGGCTCCAACCAATTTTTATGTAGCTATTTCATGCTGCCTTCTACAACTAAATTCATGTTATAACAATTAGGATATTAATTTAATTTTGTACCAAATGAATGATATATTAGACAATGTAATTTACTTTTATTTTTTTGCAATATCAAATATAATGTCTCACGCAAATATGCAAGTTTGAATATATAAAATATTCTCGCTATTGTTTAACTCGTGAGACTTTTGGTCGATCCCATTTTGCTATTAGTAGAAATTTTAACAGTTTTGAACTCTTTGAACACACTAGCACCTCATATGATGGCTAAACTTGGATCCATAGTACCTTTTAAAATAAGAGAAAACACAAGATTTGTTCCTTACTTTAATGTAAGTAATGAAAATTTCATTATTATCATTATTTTTGTTGTTGTTATTTATCACCATTATATTGAATAAAAATGTCTATTAATTCATTTAAGGATTGCATTGGAGCTATTGATGGTACACACATTCCAGCAATAGTAGAAGTACGCGATGTAAGCAATTATCGTAATCGTTATGAAAAAATATTGCATAAATGTATTAGCAACTTGTAATTTTGATTTGAAATTCATATATGTGCTTAGCGGGTGGGAGGGTTCAACTCATGATTCAAAAGTGCTAAGTGACGCTTTAATAAGGAGGAACGGACTTAAAGTGTCACAATGTATGTACTTATCTTGTTTTTCATTTGATTTATTTGATATTAAATTCCATAGTAATTTTTTAAATGACATATAATTAGGTAAATTTTTCTTGGTGGATTGTGGATTCCTAAATCGGCATCAATTTTTAGCTCCTTTTCAAGGTGTTCAATATCATATTCAAGATTTTGCTAACCAGGATCGTGACCCCGAAAATGCAGTTAAGTTGTTCAATCTTCGTCGTGATTCCTTAAGGAATATAATTGAGAGGATATTTGATATATTTAAATAGAGATTCACAATTTTCAAATACGCACCTCCATTTCCTTAAAAAGCTCAAGCAGAGCTTGTACAAGGGTAGGACCCCACAATTTTCTTCGTAAAAAGTATGGTTCAGATGAATTTCTTATTGAACTTGATAACGAGTCTTACCATCTTCATTGTTACCGGTCAATTAAAGAGATAATTTGGAACAAGTTTTTAAAGCTAAGAGCAACAACGAGAGAATGCTAATGAATGGAGACTGGTATAACTTCTGACATATGGAAAGATATCGAACATAATAATAACAATGATCGATAACAAGGGTAATAGTTTTGGTGTTGTTGTGTCTGTAATTTTTAAAATTTTACTTATCATGAGAATAATATGAAGTCTTTCAACATATATAAAATCTCCTGCCATAATAATTCAATGAACTAATATGATTTCCTTAGTTCATGAAAAATTAAGAAAGGCTATACACATAGACTAATTAACAAATATAAACTGCAAAATATATTAGAAGTTGGTAAAAATTATACAACTTATTTCATGAAGTCTAAAAAAATCATTTTAAAAGTTTTTTAAGACTTTAAAATCTACAAACTCTTGCAAAAATCTGTCACTTAAAAAAAGCCTTAATTAAATACAACCTTATAAATTTGAAAACAAACAAAATATAATCCTTGCAAACAAATATAATCCTCTTAAAAATAATTGAGAAATAATAACTAGAAGAGTTAACTAAAAATTCTCGATTCCTTCATTAAGGAAACAAACACATTACAGGTTCACAATCCCAACCTTGTAAAGATAATTCGTTGGACAAATTACATTTGCTTCTAACTAATATATCAAAATCTTGTGCAGAAATTACAACTAATAAGATCAAGAAACAGAAGTGCTGTTTTATCTTGCAAATAGTAAGACAATAATCATACTGAGACGAGCTCCTAATCAAACAGGCTGAATCCCATGTCATCATCACTCTCTTCCTTTGGCTCTTCCTGTCTCATTTCAACAACAAATATAAGAAAACTGAAAACAGATGATCATCAAAATGAAACAAAACATTCTAAAATCATAGCGTTACATTGTTACTCACTTAAAAAGTTTTATTTTAAAAGTCAGTTACTATAATTCTAAACCTGAAGATAATATTTCATTACAGTTCGCAAGAATCTGAAGCCCAGCTGAGTTTCACATACATAGAGCAGAGGTAGGAGATATTAAGATTTAGTTGACTACCTTCTTCTCCTCAGGGGGAGGAGCTGCTGCTGCAGAAGCTCCACCAGCTGCAGGAGCCGCAACAGCAACAGCACCACCACCACCGCCGGCTCCAACATTCAAGACAAGATCTTCAATGCTTCTCTTTTCAACAAGCTTGGCAAACAAGATTGGCCAGTAAGACTCAATAGTAAGGTTCGCAGCCTTCACAATTGCAGCAATCTTCTCAGCCTGTGATCACCCACGTTAGATTTGTGTATTGTGTCAAAAATGGATAATTTTAAATGTGTCGTAAGCGGATTATTACGAGTCAAAACCTACCAACCCCTATATAATCCACTACTGAAGATTCTTTTATTTGTTTCAAAACAATACCAAAACTTTAATATTTGTTAATGAGTCATAAAATAGTAATTTTAAAGCATATATATATGTATATTACACCTTGAAAAATGCAGTTTCAATTTTCATGGACGAAAATAGGCCTATTAAAGCTACTACATCAGCTTTACATGCAGTGTTGTGTTTCAGCAAGTTCCTGCATTGAATTTTTATCTAATAACCCAGCAGTTCTTGAGGTGTTTGTCATCTACAGAGGCAAAGTGGGGGTGATTTAGAATGTGTCCTATATTTGCATTAGCTGGCAAATGCATTTAGTATTCAATTAAAATTAGTTTGCAATAATATAAAAGGGTCAAGAGTCCTGCACTTGTCACTAAAAAAGTCTGTATTTAGTCCATTTCAATTACCCTTTTTTATTGTTTATATGATATAAAGATCATTTTTTTTCTTGCTCACTCCCTATTTAAAGATACATCTATGAAACTCCTTCCCACGAGAAAAAAAAAGCAGACTCTCAGATGACATATTGACATGCAAGCGATTTTCTTTTTCCCGGTAAAGAAGTGGACAAGGATGGAGGAGATAAAATTGGAGAGGAGAGTAAATGGTATAGAAGTCGTGATTTATGGGTGTGCTATTTTACCTGACCAACGGGTTTATCCACCATTCAACCCACTTATTTCTTATTTGAACCATATTGCCATCTCTATGTTCTCTAAGTTTTATATATATATATATATATATATATATATATATATATATATATATATATATATGTATATATTAAAGAATGGAATTATACATAGGTATGTATAGCGAGTCTAAAGAAGTTCAGTAAAGAAACTTAGCACAAATGAGAAATGATATGCTTACAGTGATAGGGATCCCATCGTCGCTGAGGATCATGGCAGCATAAGAGCAAGCGAGATCTCCGAACGTCATTTTACTGCAAGTAAAATAAATCTCTGCGTTAGATAGAAAGATCGACCGATCGAATTGTAGAGTCTTACTCTTACACACGATGAAGTTGAATGCCCTTTATCTCCAAGGAATGAAGAATGACTTTTGTTGCAGTCTTCCACACAGATACTGCTCCGCCGCGCTCCTTCTCAACTAGGGTTTGCCCGTGAAACGGGTTTTATAGGCAGAAGGATGCGCTTTGAGCTAGGCCCGTTTCTGACCAGGCCCATATTATTTAAACGGTCAAGGCCCATAAGTCTGCTAATCTGGAGGACATGCACTGCTGGTCTTGGTGCAATGCAAAAAATTTCGGGTCCTTTACACTAATATACAACAATTAGAAAGTAATTACAAAAATAAAACATACACAACATAATTATAAAAATAAAATATACAAAATATTACGTGCTAAAATCACGTGTCATTAACTCCTACACGTCAGTTACCGAATTTCATTTTTGCAATTAACCACCCCTAAAATCATGCAACTTTGAAATCAGAACAACATATCAACTACAAATCTATTGGAGAAGACAAAAACAACAACGACATATCGGAGAAGATCAACAGCAACGACATAGAGGAGAAGATCAACAGCAACTTTGAGATCATAGAACACGACATACAGGAGAAGATCAACAGCAACGACATATCGGAGAAGACGAGATGCAACTTTGAGATCGTATAATAGAGGAGAAGATCAACAGCAACTTCAAGACCAACAGCAACTTCAAGATCAACAGCAACTTCAAGATCAGTAACCAGCCTCTTTAACAACTCTGATTGTTGATTGATTCATTACATATTTGTATACTAAGGTATTTGAGTTTAAAGTTTATATACATATAGTTACCCCGTGGTTACTATATACTCGTATATTGGTTACCTTGCTTAAGTTTTTCGCTCTTTAATTGGTCACAAAGTCAGTATACTGACTGTTTTGATTGCAAAATGCATGTAAAAATATATTTTATATTATGGTTACTAAGTACATATAAATTGGTTAATGTTTATTATTTATTTGGTTACTGTTTTGAATGTAAAATGCATTTGAAAATATGTTTTATACTCTGGTTACTAAATACATATAAATTGGTTACTGTTTATTATTGATTTGGTTGCTGTATAATGTTTAATTATTTGCTTGCTTTATAATTTAAAGTTTATTCTACTGATATTTTTTATATTAATGATTACTTATTAAATACATTGGTTACCTTCCTGCAACTGTTGGTTACTGTCTAATCTGGAATTGGTTAGTATATAATACTGATTTGGTTACTGTGTAAAATTGCAATGGTTACTGCATAATATTACCCCCAGTTCATGTTCTGGTTACTAACATTATGTAGTTTGGTTACTGTCTAACATTAAGTTGGTTACTTTACAGACTACATTGAGTTTATGTTTTGTGTTTTATACTGATTTTTTTATATTGATGGTTACTGATTAACTACATTGGTTACCTTCATAGATCTGTTAGTCTTTAATTTGTAACAAAGTCATTACTGATTGTTTTGGTTGTAAAATGAATATAAAAATATTTTTTATAATTGTGGTTACTAATTACATATATCTTGGTTACTGTCTAATATGTATTTTGATACTATAAGGTGTTTATTTGGTTACTGTATAATGTTATTGTGTTTTATAATTCTTTCTTTTTTATTGGTGGTTACTTATTGACTACATTGGTTACCTTCATACAGCTGTTAATCTGATTATATATATTGGTTGCTATATGCTATTTAATTGGTTACTGTATACTGTTTATTTGGTTGCAGTGACAATTTGGCAGTTTTTGTCAAGTTTGGAGTGTCGGATTTTGGCGTTTTCGGAGCCTAATTTCATTAGAAACGGGTCAACGATCAAAAGTCACTAGCGTTGTTGGTGAACTGTAGGGTTTTTTGGTCAAATTCTATCATTTAGGCTTTCAAAATTGCATGTAAAAATTTGGTTTATATTCTGGTTACTAAGATTATGTAATTTGGTTACTGTCTAATATTAATTTGGTTACTTTACAATGTTTATTCAGTTGTTAGACAATAGAGACTGATAGTAACCAATACAATAAATTTAATTCTTTACATAAATATATAATTGTTTACTTTTAGTAACCATTAACCACATGGTTGCTATCATTTTTGATGGTGCACAGTAACCAAAATTGATGTTGATTAATATTTTAATTTTTGATTCCATCATGAGTTGTCAATATAAAGTAAACATATACATTGAACAATTGGTAACTCTTCTCAAACAGCTTTATGTAAATTTGGTTACCCATCTAAAATAAAATGGTTACCTCTATATTCATATTTAGTTACCAACTGGCATGGACCATTTCGAAATAACTTTTATAACTACGTAATTTAAAAGTATCCATCAGCTAGATAAATGTGAACCCTCACATGTACATTAAGCACTTGATAACTGTTCTAATATAAGTTTTTAATTATTTGGTTACTAACAAAAACTAAAATGGTTACACTTATATGCAGGTTTGGATACTGTTCTGAATCAATTTTATGTAAATCTGGTTACTCACAAAAAATAAAATGGTTACCTATATATGCAGATTTAAATACCAATTGTACAATTTACAGATAATTTTTATGAGTATGTAAATAGGACAATCTCACATGTATATTTAACACATGAAGTTTGTCCTCATACAAGCTTGTAACTATCTGGTTACTAATAACATTAATCATAATGTAACATAATAAAACAGTAACCACATAATTATATGATAGTAACTAGAACAGGTTTTAATGGTAACCAAAATAGAAACATCATGTAATGAAACCCAGTTTAGGCAATCCATGTATACTAAATAATTACATATTAACCAGATTAAAAAATAAAAATAACCAAAATCCCACATTGAAGACACAATGGTAGTAGCCAAATCATAAGGTAACAGTAACCAAAATATAATAAAGAAGTAACCAAATAGTTATATGAAAGAAACAAGAACATGTTTTAATGGTAACCAAAATAAAAGCAACCTGTATATCCAACCCAGTTTAGGCAACCCATGTATACTCTCACATGTACATTTAACATTTGATATATGTCATGATACAAGCTTGTAACTATCTGGTTGCTACCAAAAAATAAAATGGTTACCCTTCTATGCATATTTGGTTATCAACTGCACCTTTCAAACAATGTATTAGACACAACTTAGAAGTAACAAATACAAACCAACAAACAATGTCAAATAATTGATAATATAATCAAATATGTAATCCCATTTACATAAGCTCCAATAAACATTACATACTTACTAACCATAACAAATGGTTATGGATATCCAATAAAAATCAAAGTACGAAACACAATTCAAAAGGACAAGACAACAACAACCGAACTAATCAAAATCTGGTACAAATCTTTCTAAAATTTTAGCTTTTTGGCTGCTGCTACTTTCTTCTTCATGGCTGCTCTCATTCTCTAGAAAAGACTTCTGCATTATGAACCTGTGGGAGGAAGAGAAATACCTTGAGATTAGTGAATATAGAACCCATGTAGGATGTGTTTGTGGAAATGAAAATATAACATAATTTAATTTAAAGGTCACCAAAACAAAAATATGTATACCAAAAAATATACTAAAGAAGTAACCAAACAGTTATATGATGGTAACCAAACCATGTTTTAATGGTAACCAAACCATAAACAACATGTAAACCAACCCCAGTTTAGTCAACCAATGTATACTAAGCAAATACATTGTAACCAAAACAACATATAAAAGTAGCCAATATCCCAATTGAGGGAAAAAAATGATATCCAAATCATAAGCCAACAACAACAAAAAATATACTAATGAAGTAACCAAACAGTTGTATATTAGTAACCAAAATATATATTAATGGTAACCAATACATAAACAACATATAGACCAAACACAGTTTAGTCAACTCATATATACTAAGCAAATACATGGTAACCAGAACAACAAAAAATAGTAACCAAAATCCCAACTCAAGGAAACAAAAATAGAATCCAAATAAAAAACTAACAATAACCAAAAACATACTAAAGAAGTAACCAAATATTTATATTATACACTACTAGAAAATCAGCCTATAGCGACGGTCGCCGACCGTCGCTATAGGCCAAAAGACCGTCGCTAAAAGTTTTAGCGACGGTCGCCGACCGTCGCTATAGAGCCCGTCGGTAAAGCCTATAGCGACGGTCTTTTGGCCTATAGCGACGGTCACCGACCCTAGCTATAGGTCATGTCAAAATCGTGTATTTTCTCTTTACCAACGGTCGCTGAAAGTTATTGCTACAGTCACGACCGTCGCTATAGGCCTATATTTTATAGAATATTATAGCTACGGTCGATGACCGTCGCTATAGCCTTTTTATATTTAAAAAAAAATAATTAATAATGCACATTTATTCAACAAAAATAAATACAATATAAAATAAAATATAAAAAATATTATATACATCATTTAAAATCATTCACGTTACAACATTACAATATAAGAAGATATATTTTACAACATTATAATCATTCACAACATTACAACATTACAACATTACAATTGGTCTGGGTTATGTAGGTGTAGATTTCACAGCGTGTCTTGCTGAAGGTGTTGCACTCTCATAGCTACCTAGCAAAGCACAAATGCAACTACCAAAAGAATAACAGCTCAACCTCCCATCCCAACATGATCCAAGACCAAGTGCAGTAGGAGCAGAACCACACGCAGCCAAGAGAAAACTGCACAAGTTCACAGCAGCAGTAGGAACACAACAGTGCTGCAACAACAGCTGTTAAGGTCCACATTAGCAGTAAAAGCAACCCGTAGAACCAAGCAAGCAGCACAAACACAGCACCAGCAAACAGCCCTCCCATGCAGCACACAACCCTACCAAATCAGCTCAACAACACAACACATAGCAGCAGCCAGCAGCAACACATAACATCGGGTTAAAAACCCCAGCTACATATAAAACCCAAAATAGATAGCAGTCAACCAACTGTAGCATCCCAGCAAGCAAACCAAAACCCGAGCAGCAACATAGACTATATGAGCCAGTAGTACAGAAACCTGCCTAGCAACACGACACTCTGCACAGTACACACAGCCCAACACAACACAAAGCTACAAATAGAAGGGATACATCTTTTGTGACCTGAAATAGTAGAGCAGACGTTTACATAAGATGACAAACTTAATAGACATACTAAAATAAATTAGCTCAAGTCAAATGTAGTGAATAGCTTCATTAATTAATTACTGATATCCATATATCAAACAAGCAAGAGCAATACCACTATTTCCTTTAATGAAAGAAAAATGCGTTCAAGTGAAAGGTCTAATTGGTGAACTTTTGCCTCCACAACCTGCATGTAAAAGATATTATCAAGAACTGGATAAAATTTATTTAAATAATAAATATAATAATCATTCCGATCATTTGTCTATAGGACATATCTGTATTCTATATATATATACACATTATTTCATAAATAACTCGCATGCTCTTCATAGCTCCACTTTGGATATCCACAAAATATTATTCATGAGCAGAGGAGGGTGCAACCAACATATCACTTGCATTTACTTAGAAAAATATATATATTTTTAATTTTCCATTACATAATAATAATTTTGTAGAAAAAGTTGCCTAATTGACATTTTGTAGAAAAACATAACCTTACAAATAATTATAATTTCAGAATGTCTTCAATTTACAAATAATTATAATTTCTCCCGGGAGATATATGAAGTACTCCAGATTACCTCGTAAAGCAGAACGAGTACCAATTTTAATCTTGATGCCATCAGTTGCTTGCAATAATTTCAAGTCTTGAAAATTGCTTAAACCAGAAAACCTGTAGGCTAAAACTCAAATGCAATCAAAGAAACCAAGGCAATTGGAAAAATCAAAATGCTTACAATTAAGAAATGTTTCAGCTTCAACAACTTTTTTACAATCAGAAAATAATTTGAAAGCATCAAATAACAAAGATGGGTGCATCAAAAGAAAGAATCTTCCAGTGAAGTTAAATCATTTTGCACACTGCCTTAACCTCTATTTCTTAACCTCATATTTTAGCTTCGACTCGTTATGCTCAGGAGCTTCAACAAAGCCCTAAAGTCTCTTGCTGCCTCAAACTTGAACCATTATTATTATGCTATATTTGATATAGCAGAATATATCGCGCAAAAGCAAAGGGCATATATAAAAACAGTAAGATTTAACAATATTTTGAAAATATCAAACCCAAATTATAAATAAAGTGGAAGAATCAACGGCACAAAATTTTCTTCGAAATTCAAAGATCTAAAAATTAATGTCAATCTATTATACCCAAAATTAATTTTCTTTCCAATTAGATATTATACCTTCAATTTCATTAAAACTCAACAATTTCAACTCAATAACTTAAAATGGAAAACATTCACTGATCCTGCCTACATAAAAACCTGTAGAAATCCAAAATCAATAAAAAAATCACAGAGCTTGACGAAAAATCGAACCTTCATCACAAACGACACATAATCAACAGAGAGTACCCCCAAATGATAAAGAATTCAAGTTTAACCCAGGAAAAATACCATCAACACTTCCACTATATATCTATCAATCAACACAAATAAAAAGCCCTATATAATAAACCCCCAAAAGTTCATGAAACCCAGAACACAGTCAAAAATTATTCACAACCAGATCAAAAAATAAAGCTGAACTGAATGCAGTCAAAAAATTTCACATGTAGCTGAAGATCGTGGAAGTGTTGGAGATAGTATTGCTTCAATCCTTCGCCTAGTTTCGCCATCAATTTTGTTGAACAACTCACTTCCCTCGCTAATTCGTTTCACTTCTCGATCTCTATCGCCATCTTTGTGTTTGTGCTTTGATTGGAGGAACCTTCGATTGAGAGAATCCTTTGGTTCGATTGACCTTCGATTGAGAGTGGCCGTACTTAGGGTGTGATTCGGTTAAGAAGATTTAGGTTTTGGCAATTTAGAGTAGCTGATGAGAGAGATTAGAGGATTTAGGTTTTGAGATGGGGAGTCAGAGGATTGAGCTAGAACACGATACAGAACTGAAATGAATTGGGGTGGGGGGAATGGGAGGGTTTTGTGCAACCATCTCATGACCCTCGCTAAAAAGGCCCAAAAAATGCTCTATATCGACGGCCAGAATATGACCCTCGGAATAGGCTCTCTATTGAGACATATACCAGCGGTTGGTCCGTGACCGTCGCTATAGAAGCCTATTGCTACGGTTCCGTGCCGACCGTCGCTAAAGCTCGTCGCAATATGTCGAATTTCTAGTAGTGATAGTAACCAAAATATGTTTTAATGGTAACCAATACATAAACAATATGTACACCAAAATCAGCTTAGTCAACCATGTATACTAAGCAACTACATGGTAACCATAACAACATAAAAAAGTAACCAAAATATCAAATCAAGGTAACAAAAATGGTATCTGAATCACAAGCTAACAGTAACCAAAACATAATCCAGAAGTAACCAAATAGTTATTTGATAGTAACAATAACAAAATTTAAATTAGCACACCTTTAAAATTTTTTTGGTTGGAAATATCTTCTGGATATGAACTTGAGCTTCTGTCTTAACTACAGGAACATCAAAATCAGAATCCAACTGCACAAACACAAATAAATTTCTTCAAGTCCTTAATAGAATCACCCTCTGTGATTCTTTTTCTCTTTCCATCCTTCTTCCTTGTATCAACCATTCTATACAAAACATAAAAACAACACAAATTCAAACAATCAATACCCCATTCTGTTAGAAACATAGCGTATATATATGATCATATTAACAATTAATTAGTAGAATGAGAATTAACAGAAATTAGAAGTATACCTTAGAGAGAAACTAGAATCCTTTCAGTTGTGAGAGAGTTGGAGAGAGAAAATCACGTATTAGCCTGAAAGTCACGTATTCAATTTTCTGTCAGAGTTGATAGACTATGGTGTTGCGTCGTCGGCGGCGGCGAAAGAGGAGGAGGAGGAGGACGACGACGAGTGGCTTCGAGAGGAGAGACGAGAGGAGAGAGAGAAGTAGTAAGGGAGAAGAGAGAGAAATAGTAATGGCGTAGATAGAGAGAGAGACCGAAGGAAGATGAAAACTAATTTGTTATGTAATCTCATTAATATTAATCCCTTAATTTAAGGATTCTTAATTGTATTAGTATTATAAATATATATGATGAAGTGTCATATTTTTGTAATTATTTTATAAATGTATGATTTTTGTAATTACTTTTAAAAATGTACTATAACATGTAATTGTTCCAAAAATTTCAAACGAATTTAGCACTACAATCCCATGGTGACATTATTTTCAAATGGCCCATTTTAAAGTAGTTACTATTTTTGTTGAAAGAATACCTATTTAGTTAATTAAGAAGCATAGATATACGGGTGAGGGAATAGGAAGATATATTACGTAAGATGGAGATGAGAAGATTTACATAATTTTACGGGTGCAAGGGGATTTATGAATATATTTATTATTAAATATTTAAATATTTATGTGTGTACTTGTATATATATATATGTATGTATGTATATATATATCTCAACAAAATAGATAGATACTGCATGATTAAAACAAAATTCCAATAAACAATACAATTTAAATGTTTTGAAATTATAAAAATTAAAGTTTCATTTTCCCATAAAATAATCAAAGCTTTTGAAACTAAAAATATGAATAAGTTATTAAAACAACATTACTGAAGCTAGCCTTTGCCATTTTGTTTTTTTGGTAAAGAATATCAACAATTTCTGTACAGATTGTGATTCTTCCAAAAACTTAGGTTGATCTCACTACGAAACAATATATACACATAACAAAATTGATCCTGTCTTTTAGGGTTGCCCCCTTGTACAGGCTCAATGTCGTCGTGGTCGTGGTTTGTCGAGTATTACGTACATCCAGTAATTTAGTCTGCGCACACTTAAAGGCTAAGAATTACATAATTCACGGTCACAACAATCACTACTAAAAAAATGGTCATTTGTGATGGCCAAAATCCATCACAAAAAGTAGAAAAACCATCACGAAAGGTTTACGTGATGGCTTTAAGCATCACAATGGCCGTCTTGTATACGCCCATCATGAAAGATTTTAGGTAATGGTTTTGACAATCACGCAAACGCTTAGTGCTTTTGTGATGATTAATACAATCACATTAACACGTAATCTATTGTGATTGTCAAAGTCATCACAAAAATAACTTTAGGGATCAAATATATGAACGTGAATCTCTATTTACGTATAATTTATTTCGCTGTATTAATTGTATCTATAATTATTGTATCAAATGATACTTGTAGGATTCGAACCCTCTCCCATTTGCAAACTAAATAACGAGTATTACCACTACACCAAAGTCCAGATCATGATTATAATATTAAAACAAAATATAAAATGAAACATATGTGAGTTGACTTACTAAACAAAATTACTTCCACATAAGATTTGGTGATTGCAATGGCAGTTACAAATACTCTATAATGATGGTAAAATTAGTCATCACTAAGAGCCATCATATATTTTATTGTTTTGTGATGGCTTGAAAATTCTATCACAAAATACCTTCTTTTTGTAATTGCAAATAAAAGTCGTCACAAAAATTTATCTTTTTTAAAGATTGTCACGACCGTCATAAAATATTGTTTTGATTATTTCTTATATTAAAATATTAGTGATAGCTTAAGTGCAATCAC
This sequence comes from Panax notoginseng, assembly GCA_016801055.1. NCBI lineage: Eukaryota > Viridiplantae > Streptophyta > Magnoliopsida > Apiales > Araliaceae > Panax > Panax notoginseng. Next base: position 212,047,166 of record CM029017.1, on the reverse strand, counting down.
GAAAAGGGTATATCTATAAGTGATGACTTAGTGCGTCACAAAAAGAAAATTTATTTTGCGTGAAAAAATTAGTGTGATTGACATGACCATCACAATTATAATATATTGATGGCAAGATTAGCCATCACTAAGAGCCATCATATATACTATTATTTTGTGATTGCTTAAAAAGTCCATCACAAATTACTATCTTTTGTGATTATTTTTAAAAACTGTCACAAAATTCCGTCACGTATTCTTGTTTTTCTAGTAGTGAATTGTAAACAAGATTAAATTTGAAACATCTTATCAATTCTTAATTTTATTCTAAAAAATGGGACTCATTCTGAAATGTAAAAATAAAAATCAGCCACTCATATTTTTATCTCATCTTGATTTGTGTCCGGCTGTTATTTATGTTCCTCCTATTTTTTTTTATGATAAAATGGAAATTTTAACAAGTACTTAAAAAAATTTAAAAAAAGAAAAGTCTTCTTGTTGATTTTCCTAAACACACATCTCTCTAGATCTCTGTACATTTTTGTTGCTCCACTTCTTGAGGTGTGATCCATGACCAAATATCATCTATCATCCATCTTCACAATATTGTTTTGTATCTCTCTCTTTGGATCTGGTAGTTTGTGGGGAAATAAGTAAGGTGTTTGGTTCATAGAAATCGTCATCAAATCAAATAAATAAAATGAATAACCACAAGGAATGGGAAAAGGCGCATTGGCTGCCTCCAATAATATCAAAATGTACATCTGTGATGGGGCTCAACATAGCCACAATAGCAACACACATGCTTGGCTTCATCTTATTGTTGGTGGTTTGCCATTTCTCCTACATGTTCTTGCGCAAATTTTCACAGCCTCGCGTTGTCTCTGAATTCATTGTAATTTTCTCTCTCCTCTCCCTTCAATCTTGATCCATGCATACGTACATTTTTGGTCTTCATGGAATATTATTATATTTATTGCTTTCAAGATCGATATATTTCTTATATTTGTGTTTGGATGTCATGAAAAAAATGTCGGACACCAACTATTTTTTCAAGAAAAATTTTCTATGAGATTTCATTCATCAAAAAATTAAAATCTTATTTTCTTGCGAATAATATATAATGTCGACCAAACATTTACAAGAAATCCTTTATTTTAATTTTATGTAGAATCATTTTGCTTATTCAACATTTTTGGATTCAAACAGTCGCATATTAAGGTTTGTCGTATAAGTTAATCATACTATATATATATATATATATATATATATATATATATATATATATATATATCATCCCAAAATGCAAGTCATATTTAACTATATTTTTTATGCGTATTAAGGTTTGCCATGCATAATCACACTTTTTTTTACTTGGTCATAATATTTTCCAATCATGCATGAAGATTAAACTTCACGTCTACACATGCAGTATATATAATTAACTGTATATCATCCGAGATATGAAGGATGGATTCTAAGCAGTTAAAATTAGACAGTATTCTATTTGAATGTTCCTATATATATATAAACAAGTTGTACTTGTATAAAAAAAAGTTGAATTTTATAATAATTATATAAGAAATGTCATCTGAAATGTAACTATTTACTATACTAAATAAATACAACTCGTTTTTGTAGACAGTCCATTAATTTATAACAGTCTAAAATATCAAAGACAGATATGATTAATGTATAATGTATTGTCAAATAATCACAAGTATGTTCATTTTCTTTTTTCTTATGTTATATTTAAGTTCTAACTTCCATTTTCATGATATGCATGCAGGTAGGCCTAGTAATAAGCAACCTACCATTCCTCCGCAAAGCACTAAGCGCAGAAGTACTCAAACAACTAGGTTACATAGTAGAATCCGGCATAGTTTGCCACATGTTTGTAGTAGGCCTAGAAATAAACCCTAATCTCTTCTTCCATATTCCGGCTCGCGAGGCCAAAGTTGCCATGGCCGGATTCCTCACCACATTCCTATTAGCATTTTTAGTTGCACCATTTTTACACGTCCCCATAATCCCCAACACAATTTTCTACCTTGCCCTATCCCTCATCCTCTCTGGCACCGCCTCTCCCCTCCTAACTCGCCTCATAACCGATCTAAAAATCGCCAAATCTGATATAGGGCGGTTTGTAGTTTCCTCTGGTGTATTATCCGACCTAATGTCAATTCTATCAATAACACTAGGCTATGTCCTATTTGATCCTGAACAAAATTTTAAGCTAAGAAGTACGAGTGAAATCATTTCAATAACATCAACATTGATAATTGAGACCGTTTTAGCAGCTAAAATAACACCAATAATTATGAATTGGGTAAACCGCGCAAATCCTGAAGGGAAGCCTATGAAAGGGTCACATTTGGTGCTGGCATTAGCATCTGTTGTTGGAATAACTAGCATTACGCCTTTTTTTGTGAAATTTAGCGGACTGTTGAGTGCGTTTATGGCCGGATTATTCATGCCTAAGGAAGGGAGGATTTCGAAAATGATTATTAGTCAGGTTAAGTATTTCTTTACTAGTATTTTTTATCCTATTTTTTTCTTTTGGGTTGGATCAGAATCTGATCTTGCTAAGTTTGGAGGTAGCCATTTAGGGCCGTGGGCACGGTTGTTGTTCTTGTTTTTAATTACTACGGTTGGAAAAGTTGTGGGATCGATGGTTTCCGGGGTGATGTTAGGGTTCCACTGGCCAGAATCGATTGCAATAGGGCTGCTGCTTAGTCTCAAGGGACCTCTACAAGTGTACTTGGCTATAGTTGCAGCAAAAGTAAGTTGCTACATTTCATTCACTTCATCATGAGTTTGGTTTTTATTGTACGTGTGTCTGTTTGTCACTTTCAATTTTATTTTTATTTTAAAAAGATTGCGAAAGAGATTTAGAATGAACATATTTTTGTTCAAATGTAACTAAATTTTTCTATCTTTGCGAATTTGACAAAAAAACAATCATTTTGAGTCTCCGTTTGGGATTATTGTGCTAAAAAACAAAATATATTTATACAATTTAGGGTCGTAACCGTATAATACTTAAATAACAAAGGTAGGTACTTTATACAACTCATTGGACATCCCGAAGTGTTTGGAATCAAAATCCTTCTAGCTTATTGGTTTGTAAAAAATTTGCAGATGAAACTCATAAGTGGTTCAACCAGCATTGTAATGGTATTTGTAACCTTCTTCACCATCATCTACACCCCACTAGTAGTTGCAAACATCATCAAGCGCGCAAGGAAAAGATCCCCAACCCAAAGAATGGCACTCCAATGGCTGAACCCTTCGAGCGAGCTCCAAATTCTCCTATGCCTACAAGGACCAGAAAAAGTGCAATCAGCCATTAACTTTATGGAAATCGCTCAAGGTCCACCAGACCCTGGCATTATGGTTCACCTAACGGACATGGTCGAGCTGACCGATAAAATAGCAGCCACGCTGTCTCACGAGGAAGGTGGCGAGGCCTTGACAGTGACAGATCCAAGTGTGACAGAAATGAGAGATAATATTACTCATGATGTTGAGGCTTATTTAGATGTAGGAGGAGAAGGGGTTGGACTACAAAGAATGCTTGCATTGTCTACTATGAGTAATATGCACAGAGATATTTGTATTCTCGCTGAGGACTTGATGATTTCAATAATTGTATTGCCGTTTCATAAGGAGCAACAAACGGATGGAAGGCTTAATGGAGGGAATCCAGGGTTTCGGAACATAAATCGAAAGGTAATGGATTTTATCCAACCTTGTAGAACTTGTGTGTTCTTTGCTTATAAAGAAGCTGAACTTGTGTTTTGTTTTACCCAACCTCGTAACCTTTGTGTGTTTCTGGCTTTGTATGGATAAGAAAAGAACATCGCACAGATTTTTCATTATTTTCCTTGTCTTCCATTTTAAAGCTCAGAAACCTAATCTAAGTAAAGGAAATTGCACTAAATAAGCTTTAAACAAGTCTGTCTAAGTTTTGATGTTGTTGTTAGTGTTAAACAGGTTTTACGCTACGCCCCTTGCTCGGTTGGAATGCTAGTGGACCGGGGTTTCGGATCAACGAGAATCTCGATATCAAGTGTATCCATCAACATCGCCGTGGTTTTCATCGGCGGGAAAGATGACCGGGAAGCGCTAGCGTTTGCCGGGCGTATGGCTCGGCATCCTGGAGTGAAACTATCAGTGATACGATTCCTGTTGGATTTGAACAACGAGAGCAGCGTATCAACAAGGCTTAACAGGTCTAGGCTGCACACTGCAGAGCAGGAAGAGGAAATGAAACTAGATGACGAATATTTCGCTGAGTTCTATGGGCGGCACGTGGCCGGAGGGCATGTTTTGTACGTGGAAAAGTACCTAATGAATTCAGGACAGACGTTCTCGACGCTCCGGTCATTGGAAGGGCAGTACTCACTTTTCATTGTGGGGAGGGGAGGAAGGGTGAACTCTGTTTTGACCAAGGGGATGAATGACTGGGAGGAGTGTCCTGAGTTGGGCCCTATTGGGGATATTCTTTCGGCTTCGGATTACTCGGTTACGTCTTCGGTTTTGATCATTCAGCAGCATAGTCTTAAAGGAGAACTTCATGGCCTGCAGGATGAATTCTCCATCATGTAGCTATCAAACTTGTTCTGAGTGCCGGTATAGTACACAGAATGAATTCAGTTTTCTGTAACTGGCCTTAGAAATAGGAAGAGGAAGCTGAAAACAGGAGCCTGTAATTAAATTGATATTTGTTAAGTTTTGCCGAGATCAGTTTATTTAACAGTGTGCGTGCGTGCGGGCGTACCTAAGTGATCTATACTTGAATGACCATACGCGAACCAAATTCCAGCAAATTTTACTGTCCAAAATTCAGATAGCTCATTAACAAGGCAAATTCAGTACACCTAAACTTAACTCATTTGAATTACACCAAGCTCGGGCTATGTACCATCTTAAGTCGAGTAAAGAAGGGAGGAGGGTTTCGCGTGGGTAGCTCGGCTCATAGGTCTACCAACTGATACTTGCAGACAAAATCTTATGTTATTCCCCTGTTACAGGGTTCATAAGCCAACAGATATGTAAATTAAATAATTTCTCCAAAAGAAAATAAAATGGTCCAAGAAAACTTAAGCCAACAGATGGGAATTAAATAATTTCTCAAAGAGAATAAAATGGTCCAACAAAAACTAATTAAGCCTGCCCCAACGTGAGTTTCTCCAAGTTTAACTGCTGCAATGGAAGGAAGGAGGGTTTGAATCCAGTAGAAAAAACCCACACTTTACAGAGAAAAAAGATAAAGAGTAAATTGCCATGATTGTTCATGCCATGGTATAAAAACCAAAGGGCAACTCTGATATGTAAATTAAAAGATAGTAGAACTTATAGCCTTTTCAATAATTAAACAAACAGGGTGGCGGATCTTATACCAGCCAGACTCCATATTTTTTACATTTTTGGTTGCTAAGGTCTCTACTTGTTCCTCTTTTATTTGGAAAAGCATCTGTATTAATTGCCAGATTCGTTCTTCTGCTGTGGCGTATTGCTGTTAGTAGGAGATGGATCCCCAGGCCCTCTTCATTTAAATTACTCAATATAAATGCTCCCTATCTCCTGATGTTCGAGTTGCTCATCTTATTAATTCGCAAACCTTATCACGGCGGTTTGTTGTTCTGAAAGGGGCTGTAGGTGATGAAGACTTGGAACTGATTTTCTCCATCCCAATTACCACAACCATATCAATTTCAAATAAAATGGAGGGTCTTCGTTCTTTCTATATTATTATCCTCTCTCTCCCTCATCATACTCTCTCCTCCATCATGATATCAACTCTCCGATTTATTTAAAATGAAGAGAGCGGTTGTGGTATTAAAGATTATTTTTTTTAGTTTTTTTTTATAGTATTAAAAAGATGACAAAAGAATCTTATGAACTCATATTTTAACATATATTTTTGATATTTTTTGTATGTAAAAATTCATTTAAAAATATTAAAAATACATCTGAAACGGGTGAGCTTAATATAAAAAGCAACCAAAATCAACCACATTATTTTATTTATATGTTTTGTAATTATTCTTTTGGTAACGAAGTATTACAATTGGTTTTTGTTATATGTTTGGGTCAGTCTGCACGAGTGATAGATTAAATGACAATGTTAACCCGGGTTCTTGGCGTGAAATGACTGAAAAACGCAAATCTGCAGGGGAGGGACTTGAGCTGGACCTATTTTATTGGATGAGATTCCAGTGAAATAAACCTAGCAAGAAGGCTAAGACTCACCGCGGCCTACCCATTTTTACCAAAATTAGGGCCATTTTCATCACCAAAACCATTTTGGAGTGTCTGTCAGTCGTCATATAACTAGCTAGCGCTCCCTCCAAGTGAAGAGAAATACAGAGAAAGGGATGGATAGAAAGACCAACAGATAAGAGAAAATCGCAAAACACAGAAGACTATTTTTCGGGTATGCATAGTAGTGTAGTTGCATCAAGTTTCGTGCTGAGTTTTTTCTTTGCTTCTGAGATTTGTACATCTTTAAGATGCAATTCAGTTTTTGGAGAATAGGGGATTTTATTTCCCTGGTGGCAGCAAGTATGTACTTTCATTAATATATATGAAGACTTTTTTATCCCCATCTTGTTTATCACAAATTGACATTTATGCCCGAGTATTTAGAAAGTTTGGTGCTTTTAATCCTTCAGTTTCCAAAAAACAGATGAAAAAGGTATTGGATATTCCATTCAGCTTGCTGTTGTTTGTGGTTGAGTGTTTGAAATTTTAAATTAAAATTTTCATTTCGTTGAAGTTTATCAACAACCTATAAAATTATTGTGTGCTTTTATACGTCTTTATTTAACAAAAATTGGCAAAATGTCATTCTTAATTACACTTTCTGTCATTCTTAACCAGAAAATGAATCCTACACATTATGTTACTTTTTCTGTACCCAATGTAATTCCAATCTAAGCTTGCAGGTAACTTTGGCAGAGTTCAAGTGCAGCTATTGGATGAGAATACCTACTAGGTGAAATAGATGGCAGAAGGAGCAGAAAATGAGGACCGGGTGGATTTTGAAGATGACAATTATGAAGAGATGGATGATGATGTTGAAGAACCAATAGAGGATGAAGGAGTTGAGGGAAGTGATGATGGAGATGATGAAAACCTTGAAGAAGAGGAACGGGATGATTTACCAAGTGGGGATACTGGGAAAGAGCAGACACCAGAAGAAGATACAATCCAGTCCAGTCATATTGCTTATGAACCTGTAGAAGATGAACAAAACCCTGCTGCTTCTCTTGATGAAGATGACAAAGAAAAGCGTGCTCAACTTCTTGCTCTTCCTCCTCATGGCTCTGAGGTTTTCATTGGTGCACTTCCTCGAGATGTTACAGAAGAAGACTTGAGAGATCTCTGCCACTCCTTGGGTGAAATTTTTGAGGTCCGTTCTTATTAGAGGACAAGAGAAGATAATAAGAAAAAGATAAAAGAGGATCGCTTTACAATGAGTTATTTTCCTTGTGGAAGCATTACTCCTTTCTTGTGGATTTTTAATATGGATGTATTTACTCCATGGTTTTGCAGATAAGATTAATGAAAAATAGGGATACCGGCGAACGTAAAGGTTTTGCTTTTGTAGCATTCAAAACAAAGGATGTTGCGCAAAAGGCAATTGAAGAGTTACATAACAAAGACTTTAAGGTAGGGTTGATTATTCTTTGAGAGTTATGTATGCTTATTTGCAGACATGTACTTTAGCACTTACTTGCATTCTTTACTAAAATGCTTCGAGTTTTTGATATTTGATACACTTTTTACTGCAGGGTAGAACCTTGAGGTGTTCACTGTCTGAAACTAAATACAGATTGTTTATTGGCAACATCCCAAAGAGCTGGATCGATGATGAGTTCAGAAAAGTTGTTGATGAGGTTGGTCCTGGGGCAGAAAACATTGAGCTAATAAAGGTGTGATTTCACCTCTAAAAGCTTGACCTAAATGTGTCATTGACTTTGTATTAGTCTATTAAGAGTGAATAGCTACAAATGTGACCTTACTAGTAAAGTTATATTCTGTAATACAGGATCCTCAAAATCCAAGTCGTAATCGTGGTTTTGCTTTCATCGAGTATTACAACAATCCATGTGCTGATTATTCCAGACAGAAAATGTCGAGTGCTAATTTTAAGCTAGAGGGAAACACTCCAACTGTCACTTGGGCTGATCCGAAGAGTACACCCGATCATTCTGCTTCTTCTCAGGTAAGCTACAATAGGATGAAAAAAATCCCAAATTTGATTAATTTCTTGAGGAATTCAATGTTTGTAAAATGTTAGATCTTTCGCTTATTAGTATTATTATTAAAATATAGTGTGTGCGCGAATGTTTATCAAATTAATAATAAATATTGGTGCGCGGTATGATCCATTGCTGGGACCTGCCAATTGCACTTCAACTAAGATAGACATATATGGTAAAGATTGTAGCAAAGTGTCTGAAGAGGTGGAATGACGGATAAAGGGAGTGGATGGCAGTAATGTAGCTCATAAGGTTCTAAGTCCTTGAGCTAGTTTATGTTCAAGGAGCATGGTCGTGATAAGGAAGAGGCCTTTAAGATGCCTTAGCATTAAGGTGCCCTGTTAGATATATTTATAGGGGACTATGGTCACTTAGTTTAAAGACCATCCAGTGCAAAACGAAGGGGTAGAAATAGGAGATTAGGATCATAAGAGAAGCAGATCCTATCATCGCAAAGAATCTGTAGATACACACTAAAGCACAAAACTTTCCCTTTAATTCAATAATATTTATTTTGTCCAAAAGCAAATATTATAACTGTTTAGACTAAAATTCCAACTCTTACTATAGGACTGGGAACTAAGGACATATGTCAGATCGAGTAAAATATAACCAGGGACATGACAGTAAATAATATTAGTTGTAGTAGCAAGTAGTTTATAGAGTGTAACTTATTCTATGTGATTCTAGAAAGGAGGTAGTTGAGAGGGCAAACTAGTCTTTTTTTTAGTTGTATTGCTCATAAATAATAGTTGTAATAGATGAAAAGCAGATTATTTTGAATGAATGTCTAAGAAAGTGAACTCAGTTTTGAGTCACAGAGTTATGCTTCTTCCTCTCATTCTTTTTCAACCTCAGTTCTATCTTTTTCTTCTACCTTGATTCTAAGTTTCTAATCCTATTTTACATGGCTTCGCTCTCTTAAATCTCCGTAATCTACTTCTATGCTCAGGAATAAACCCAGTGTCTAGAAAATTTGGTATCAGAGCAGTCGAACCTGTTGCCTTCTTCCTCTTCAATTTACTAATATCCGATCTCCTCCTCCTCCTTAATCCGTTGTTCTTTTCTTATCAAGCTATCTTCAACTCTTGTTGCCTACAGTTGTTTGATGAATTGATTATGTCAAAACACTCACCTATTCTTCTCAAAATTTCTCAATCTCAGTCTTCTTCTCGTCTCCAAATTATTCTCTTCATCTTATAACTTCTTCTTCTCAATTTTGCTCTTATACACTTCTAATACTAAACAAAATTCAGCAGCAACAACAAAAATATGAAGTAAGCAACAACAAAAAATTCATGGAACAAGCAACTCTTATGCTTTGTTTTCTGAAGCACCTGCAATTGAAGGAAATCAGCTCACAGCTAAGTTGATTATGGTCTGGTAATTTTCTGTATTTAGGCAATCAAATCAACTTCTATAACATCATTCCTTTATTAAATCATATTATCAAGCACATACGCTGCATAATCATTCATTCAGCTCTCATTAAATACATTGTTCTGCTATTAACAGTTGATAAACTAGTTTAATTCATTGTTGAACTTGTTTGTACAACTGATTTTTGATCAGTTTGAGTCTAATGGACTGTTTGTTAAGGACTTAATGCATTTGAATGACTTGTGGTCTTGAATCGGTCAGTCATTCAGTTCGTTTGGTTTGAATAAAAATGATCTTAATGACTGAATTGGTAAGCCCAATTGGACTGACTGAATAAGCTGTCATTTTTCATCTGATTCATACCTAAGCCCACTAATGGATTTTTTACACATGTTGCTCCTCTTTTACACTTCTCGGTGATCTTCTCCGTCACCGAATGCCATCTAAGATCCCAATTTAGTAGAATTTGATCATTCAGGAAAATCAACCATAATTTCTTCATCAATTTCAGCATTCGTATTAATAGTGTAACCATCTAGAGAAACGTTATCAACCCGATTCGCAGATCCAGATCTTTGAATTATTTGAATAGAAGAATTAACTCGATTAATAGTGAATCCTTCAAAGAGAGTTCGCAGATCACTTGCTTCAACAAATTTATGGGATGATTTGACTCCCAATATTCTAAACGGCGCTAGGCGGGCGGCCGGCCGGAAGCTTAGGCGGGATTTTTTATTTTAAGCCAATTTTAATATTTTATCTTATATTTATCCAAACAAAAGAATAATATAAAGCAAAACAATCTATAATAAAGATAATAAAGACCTTTACTTAAAGTTCAAACATATATCCATATTGTTAATATCAAAGTTCAAACACAAATATGCAATTGTTCAAAGTTCAAACATATTTTTAATGTATTAGTTTTATTCATAAATAAGATTGCTATTAAATAATAAAATTTTAAATTTTAAAAATTTAATTCAATATTTAAACTTAAGAAACTAAACATAAATTTAAGAATTATATTGAATTAAACTAAATATTACAAATGTATCATCATTTATATAATTTGAAATTGGTACAAGTTTAAAAAATTACAACTATAATAAAATTATCCATTTTGACTTTATATTGTTCACTTATTGTCAATGTTTGAAAAAGCTAAAATCGGTATGAGGCGTTTTTCTCTAGGCTATGCGAGGCGGAAGCCTTGATTTAAATACCTAAAAGTCCCCAAAAAATTATGAAAAAATACTAATAAAATCATAAAATAATTTATCATTACAATTAAGGTCATAGAAGACATAAATAACTAACGTCACAGTAATGTATCATTACAAAACATCAAAACAACATAATATCATCAAGTACTTGTATAGTGATCATCCATCACTATGTAAGTAATGTATCATTTGTATCTAGCGACTTGAATAATGGATCAAATCCTAGATCATCATCCCCATCACCATCATCATCACTATCATTACTAAGAGGATCCTCCATGGAATCATCATCGTATCTAATAGCTCTGTCATCCTCCTAATTGTCAGTGCTAAGATCCTCAAACTCAGGTTCTTCATCAACCAATTGCAATCCCTTCCCTTTATCTATAAATAAACAAGTGAATATATATTTAATCCAAATGAATATATTTTTTTAAAGAACACTTTAAAGGCAACTTAAGTAATGACACTAACCTTTTGACATAATGTTTGATGGCAAAGTGTTTCTCTATCTCTTTTGACTTCCTTGTTTACTACTTGTTCCCCGAGTCCCTTACCCTCCAAGTGTAATCTCCCTCGTCTCTTCTCCTTCAACTGTCTTCTCATTCCCATGAGTCCTTTCACCCTCCATATCATCATTCCCAGAAGTCAGTCCCGAGATATTTTCATCATTTTTTCCCGCAATCCACTCATTATCAGATGTCACATTTTCAACAACCAATGGATCTTCTTCTTCCGTTAATGCCTTTTTCTTGATATGTCGATCTTTCAATTTTTTATTGTACATAATGTAAGCCAATGAGTTGAGCCTGGATTCAGACAGTCGATTCCTTCTCTTTGTATGTATCTATATTACAAGTAATTTAGCATTAGTGACAATGTCAGATATCATAAAATCTTAATAAATGATTTATATCTAATAAATACCTGACTGAAAGTATTCCAATTACGCTCACACCCCGAAGATGAGCAAGTTAAACTCAGAATCTTCACTGCAAAGTTTCTTAATTCCGGAGCTTCTTCTCCATATGCGATCCACCAATCAGCTGGATCAATATTAAAACATATGTCAATCTTACTAGTACACGTTTAATCAAAATGAAAGCATAACCAAACATTAATCAACGGTACTTACCGGGAGCACGTTTCTTACACGTGTTTCTGGCATTTGTGTAGCCAAATAACCCTTGCCTCAATCGGAATGCATTCATTTGCAAATCAGCTTTCTCTCTTTCCACAGCGTTAGGAATAAGCTTGTCCATACATGAGTACAATCCCACTTTAACTTCCGCATTGACATAGAAATTGTCTTCATATTGAAACTGAAGATTCAAATAATATGCAGCAGCGTGCAAATGTCGATGCAACTGATTATCCCACTTAGCATCTATTATGCTCTATATCTCTTTATAGGCCCCCTCCTCATTATCCATATTTTTTGCAATCTCTTCTTTTGCATTGTCCATGACACCATATAAACATTCCATTCCCGGCACCTTCTCTGAATCTGCCATCCTCAATACACCTACTAGAGGTTTTGTGGTCTTAATTGCATATCCCACGCTACCCCAAAAATTCTTATCACTCAGTATGATTTTTCTCGCCTCCTTACCTTCAGGTTTTTTTGTCCAAGCACAATTTGCCCACTCCCTAGATGTAAACATAGCCTCCAAAGGCTGTCTCAAACTATGCATACTCTGCAAAGTTAAATAAGCAGTGGCAAATCTAGTGGCGGCTGGCCGAACAAGGTCTTTATTAGTGTTTGCCCTCATAAATGCCAAGACCCATCAATGATTATAAATGAAGTTGCTTACCTACATAATGACATTCATCAAAAAATAATAATAATTCAAGTACTCATTGAATAAAAAAATTATAACCAAATAATAATAATAATAATTACCTTCTTTGCCTTTGTCAAAGCATTTTTATGTTGAGGCAACTCTCCAAGCTTCTCAAGCATCAAATCAATGCAATGCGCGGCACACGGTGTCCACCACATACGTGGCCTCTTCTCCATTAACATCCTCTCCGTCGCCTTATAATTAGATGCATTGTCCGTGACTACTTGAATGACAAGGTCTTCTCCCACTTTCTCAACAACTTCATCAAGTAGTTTAAACATCAAAGTAGCATCTTTAATTGCATCAGATGCATCATCAGATTTCAAAAATACAGTTCCATGGGGGTTGTTTACAAGAAAGTTTATTAGTTGTCTTCCCCTAATATCTTTCCAACCATTCGACAAGATTGACACCCCCGTATGTGTCCAAGTCTTTTTTACCTCCTCAACAAAGGCCTTTGTAGTCTTCTCTTCCTCCTTCAATATCCAAGAGCTAAGCTCGTATGGGGTAGGGGGTTTCAAAGCACGACCATAGTTTCCAATAGATCGACACATATTTATAAATGAAGGACTATCATCAACATTGAAGGGAATCCCGTTTTCAAAGAAGAATCTACCTATATCAAGACAAACTGCATTACGAGCCTCCTTTAAAAATACGGTACGCCTCGTAATAGCATCATCATCATCAGCATGAACATCCACAACAAATCTGTCCATGGGCCCCCGAACTCCCCTCTCAGAGGCACTACCCAAACTTGAACCTCCCATTCCCAAGGATGGATGACTACAATAATAAGACCCACTTTGTATTTTTTCAGCTTCATCTCTTTGTCTTTCCTCCTTGGAGTCCAAATTTTTCTTCATATATGAAACAATCTCTTCCTTCACTTCGCTTGGTACTTTTTTGCAAGCCTCGACGTTACTATGATTTCCCACAAGATGATTTTTTAACCTTGTAATCCCTCCTTTATAAATTTTCTTACAAAAATTGTATTCCACAAATAAATGAGCTTTATTAACTCCAGGGGTTGGGGTGCCATATTTTCATGCAGGATCTTTCTTACCCATAATCTTAATTCACTGTAATAATAAAAGAAATTGTTATTACATATTTACATTAGCAAATAGCAATTCATGTACACAAAAATTGATATTGTTATTGACAGTCTAAAAAATCAAATGGAATTATCATATGCTATTTTCACAATAAAAACTGTTAATGCTATAATTGCTATTGTGATACACGGTAAACTATAATTGCTATTGTAATACACTGTACAGTGTACACTATTAAAACAATAACAATTAAAACTAAAACAGAACTCAGAACATTCACTACAGTCGCTACATTCAGACGCGAGGAGAAAAGGAACTAAGAGAAGAAAACATAAAAGAAAGTCGCGACTCTCGATCGAAGGAGAAGGAACTGAGAGAAGGAGAAGCCGAGAAGGAACGCGATCGAAGGAGAAAGAAGTCTCGCGAAGAAGTCTCGACTCTCGATCGAAGCAGTAGAAGAAGTCTCGCGAAGGAGAAGCCGAGAAGTAGAAGAAGTAAAAGAAGAAAGTGGAGGCGGAAGACACCTGGAAAGTCGATCGACGAGGAGAAAGTCGACCCAAGCAGTCTCGCGATCAAGCCAAATCTGATATTAGGTACCCAAATATGATATTAGGTCTTTTTTTTATGCGAAAACAAGGCGTACGCCTCGCGACGCCTCGAGGCACGACGCCACGAGGCGCATGCTTCGGCAGATAAAGGCGTGTGTTCGGTTTAGTCCAAAGAAAGCCGAAGCCTCACAAACCTTTTCCTCTGCCTCGCTACGAGGCGCGCCTCGAGGCGTACGTCTCGAGCGCTATTTCGAACATTGCTTATTGTTGTGATTTGATATGTGACAACCTGTATTATGAATATGGTAAATCATTAGAAAAATAAATATATCAAGTTCTAATTTGAGTAAAAAATCTCTCCGCCTAAAGCCCACCTAATTTTCTGGAGGGATTTTTTTACCGCCTTAGGCATAGGTGAGGCGCAAGGGAGGCCTAGCGCCTAGGCGGGGCGTTAAGGGAGGCCTAGCGCCTAGGCGGGATCTAGGCGGGGATTTTTAGAACTCTGTTGTCTCCAATTATCCCAGGTAGCATATCAACATCCGAAGCTTAAATCTGCTAAAACTCATGACCGCTCCAACACCAAAGGTCTATTACCCACTAAGGAGGTTTTCTAGTCATATCTCAATTTGTGTAATATTAATCTTTCCATCTGCGAAACGGAGAGAACATAGAGAGAGCGGAGAATTTGATTATTATAATCCTATTATTATTATTATGATTATTATAATCCTTTTCTTTTGGTGTTTTTGGAGATTTGAATAATTGAGTTTTACTTTATTTGATCTTTTGCATTTAGTAGGACTGGGGTAAAATAGTAAAAAATAGTTATTCAGATGTTTCGTATATATCCATTATCAAATAATTTTTTTCATTCAAAATTTTGTTTCATTCAACTCATTCAGTTTGCTTAAACATTCAGAACTGTTTCATTCAATTTTATCAAACAACCTCCAACTTGCATTTCACTGCTCATTTACTTCTTGAAGTCTCTCTAAGCTCAAGCTGGGCAGACTTAACAATTGTTTGTACTCGGATCCTTGCATTAATAATAAGAGATCCAATTTCCTACTGTCCTACCATATTGTGCTCACTCAAGCTCATTTAATCTATAACTGAGTAGTGTTGCCATTACTCTGAAAATTCTTCAAACTCAGTAGTTTGAGTTGTCGCTTAAACTACTATATCATTCCAATTCCTTCACATCTGAGTATGGCAGAGGTCAGAACATGTTGTTTCAACAAGACTTCTTTAGTTTTAGGGACTATACTAATGTGAAGTTTCAGAAAATGGAAGAGAAATTGGAATCCTTCATGGAATGCATGACTGAGTTGATGAGGCAGAGAGATTCTAGAGCTGGACCAGAGTTTATAAATTTCTTTGGTTATGTGAACCAGGGCAAGAATCCAGTCCATGTTAGCCAAAAAAAATAATATAAAGGAAATTTTAAGAAATCCTACACAACCTGAGAAGGAAAATAGAAGGAACCTTGACTATGATGAGGTCCATTGGAATCAGAACTCAGAAAAGGAAGAGGATGACAAGGATCTTAAGCCTCTCACACTCATTTCCCAACTTTTTTGAAGTTGTGGAAGCTGCTAGTTGGGTGAATAATTGTGAAGAATCATACTATGAAGGTCTCCAATATATGACGAAGAATTGCAACAAAGTGACTCAACAGCAGAAAGGGAACTGCATCATCCTATGAATCAACATTCTCAAAAGAATCAAGCAAGAAAAAGATTGGTAGCAAATAAGAGAGTCAATGAATTGGTGAAGTCCAAACTCTCTTCCCCTCAAATACCATCTATGGGCAAGAAGAAAATCTTTTGTTTGATGCTGAAACCCTAGGGAATGACTATGTACAACAACTGAGAAGTGTTACAGAACCACACTCTAATCAGGGGCTATTGGAAACCCAAAGCCAAGAAGTTGATAACCAAGAGGTAAGGCAAAGGTGTCTTCCTTCATTCCAATTGGAAAAGTCAAATTACCACGGTCCTCTAAAAGTTGGTGGAAATCCAGAGTATATAGGTATCCTACTGAATGATGAAGACTTGTGGTATAGTATACCATCAATATATGATGAGAAGCCTAAGGTGGTTTTCTCTTAGGATAGACAACTTTTATATGCAGTCAATGTTAGAGGACAGCAGCCCTTAATAATAAAACCCAACCAAGATTCAGTATCAGACAATGGTTCCCTTCAAACTGGAACCCTTAATAGCCCATTTAAGGAAAGCAGGAGCTCTCCTAGGACTGAATGCACACAGTCCAGAAATAAATGGACTGCTACTCCATGGGAAGGCATGTGTGCTGTGGAACCAGAAATATTGGAGACTCAAGATGTAAAACAATGTCCTTATGTAGTAGCAGAAAACTTGCAATCAATTATTGCGGTGATTCCTACGCTACGTACAAGGCAAACGAAAGAAACTAACCATCTAGAGCATGCTAATTTCATTCTTGAGATGGGAAGATCTCTGACCTTGGAAACAGTTGGTGCTGAATGCAAGAATACTTTGACCCAAAAGGGGTGTAATGCAATACCTGCTCCTTGGAGGGACTAAATAGAATCAACATTTGAAATCCTGTACTCTGAAATTGGGGCTAAGGCAAGCTTTCAGTTCAATGCTTACTATGGGAATGTTGAAAATGCCCCAAGTGACATCTCTAAAGGCAACAACAATCTAGCCTCCTTAAAGGGTGAGAAGAATGTTTTGATTTTTGATCTTTATGCTCAGAGAATGGTTAAGCATTTGAGTCAGGAATTCATGAGGAATAACAAGAAGACATAATTGGCCACCCAATGGCTCGTTGGAGGTTGAGGGCTCCTTTTGAGAAAGCAACTCTCTCGTCCTTTACTCAATCTACTATTGAAATTGATTCTTCCTATGAGGGTGTTAATTTCTATTCCACCATTATCAGTGCCAATTTTGGGAGACAATTGGTGAAATAATTGTTCTAACTCCAAGGAACACCACAATAACAACCAGAAAGGACCAGATGTTACTACTAAAGGAAGAGGTTGATAAGATAGAACAAAAAGCGGAGTAAGTACCACGCTGAATTAAGCTTCCTAACATGTTAAGCTATGGTAAAATTAAACTAAGCAGTTCTTGACCTCCTATTTTGATCTGAGTTGAAATGGATACTTGAAGCTACAAAATGTTGACAAGAAGACTTGAAGCATGAAGGTCTTAGAATTTCAGCAATCCATGTCACATGGATACTTTCTGAAGGAGGGAGAAATGTCAGATCAAGTAAAATAGACATAACAGTAAATAATATTAGTTCTAGTGGCAAGTAGCTTATAGAGTGTAGCTGTAGCGTATTCCATGTGATTCTAGAAATGAGGTAGTTGAGAGGGCAAACTTGTCTTCTGTTTAGTTGTATTACTTTTTTTAAATAATAGCTGATGTAATAGATAAATAGCAGATTGTTACATTGAATAAATTTCTGAGAATGTTAACTCAGTTTCAAGTCACAGTTATGCTTCTTCCTTCCATTGTTTCCAACCTCAGTTCTATCTTCTTCTACCTTCATTCTAAGCTCTATTTTATATGGCTTCTCTCTCTTAAATCTCTATAATCTCCTCTCTATGCTCAGAACTAACCTCAGGGTCCTGACAAAATAATTATAATTACTAAACCAACTAATACATGGAAAGTTGTTAATAATATGAAAATAATATCGCTTTTTAATAATTTCATATACTATCATGAACACTTCCTTGTGGTCCTTGCGACTTAAAAAGGTTTTCGAAATTCTTGTACATTAAGCTTGTCCTGCATCACCTCCCATATCATTCTTTAGTGGTTTTAGTTGAGCCACTGATGAGCATGCATCGTTTTTTACGGGGTTTGAGGTACCTCATAGGGGTTAAATTACGACGGTACGATGTAATAACATTATAATTTTGTACATATCTCCTTGTATGTGTATATATAAATATTAGGGAGTTTATCATAAGGTAAATACTCCCTCCTCCCTCCCCAATTAGTTTGTCTCACTGTCCTGTTTTGGATTCTCCAAAGCTTGACACTCCAGTTTCTAACTTATCCTAACACTACCATTTTCCCTTGTTGCAAAAAACAAGTGGATTTATGTCCAATAAAGGGTAATATTTATACACCATTATCTTGATTTTCATGGGATGTGTGAAATTCAAATGGGACGACTACAATTGGGATGACGGGCTTGTTATTTGTTAAGGCAAAATGCAAAACATTGCCTTATGTTTACTCGTAAACTTCGATCAAGTCACCTCAGCAACAAGAATTGGAAACTAGCTAATTTGATTGGTTTGGTTTTTATTAGCAGATTAGAGGGATAACTAGTTGTTTTCCCTATTCACATAGTTTGATTTGGACCTTAAAAGTCTAGGGTTAATATTAGCTCTGTACAATGATGATTCAAAGGGAGTGCAATTTATTTTGGGTGAGGGAGAGGACGACTGGTGTCGTGCTAGATGGAGGCAGAAGATTGGTGATAGTGCGGCACAATCGACAAGGATAATTGCTAACAAGGGAAATGATGGAACAAAATAGCGATGGTAGCGACCATTAAACTTGCAAAAAAAGGGTTGTGATCATGGCGACTACCCTTCCTCTTATTCTTTTCTATATTCTTTTTCTGCTGACTTAAGGGTTGTATGTGATGATGGCCATGCTCTTGAATGAATTTAGCAATGGAGGAAATGGTAAGGAGGAAAGTTGCTGGTTTGTCTTCTATGCTATTTCCGGCGAACTCGGGGATTTTGCAATTTGGTCGATTGTGTATTTAGGTTTGGATGTATTTAGGGGAAAATTGAAGAAGGGTTTGTAGGTAAATACAAATACAAATATATATACATATATTTGTACATATTGATTTTGTAATTCTTTTAATATATTTATATTTTAGCATAATAGTTTATTTGACGTCAATAATTTTTTAACATTAATAATGTTTACTTTAATAGTTTTTTAACAATAACATTTTTTAATTAATAATATTTTATGTTAATATTTGTTTTAGCTTAATACATATATAACTACATATTAAAAATGTCAGTGAGGAAAAATATGGTCAGGTGTATTAACTATTGTAAGGACATCTTCCGTAGGGGTAACAATTTGAACCAAAACCGGTCAAACCAAATCGAACCGGTCGGTTTTGAACCGAATCGATGATTTGGCCGGTGCAGTTTTGACTAAAAATTAAATAAACCGAAGATGGTGCAGTGTGGTACTGTTGAACCAATGGTGCAATGCACCGATCTGCACCAGATGTATGCACTAGTGGTGCATCACTTTTGAATCAATGTATTATAAATATGTTAAAATATTAAATAGGTGGTGCAACACTGATTATGTTTTGTATTAACTTATGATGATAAGATACTTAAGATTCTTGTTTTTATATGAAATTATTATTAAATTATACAAATTCTTATTCTCTGATGTTGTTTTACTTCTTGAAATATTTAATTTAATTTATTTATAAAAAGTAAATATTGTTATAGCCTAAAAACAAAATTTTAAGTTAAATAATAGCCAAAATATTTAAATTGAATTATTAGATATTATTTTAGTAAAAATTAGAGTACCAAGAGAAAAAGAAAATTTATATTTGCCTTTAAACTATAAAACAAAAGAGAATAATCTTACAAGTGGATATTTATGTTTTTGGCTTGTGGAAAGTGACAAAAAAAAATAAAGCAACATTCAGTTGAAGAGTTTGAAACTCTAAAAAGCGTTTAAAGGCTCATCAAGTGATTTAAAATATGTTAATACTAAAAAAACCTCTTATTTGAAATGGTAACAAGTTTAAAAGTTATTCTTTTAATCTTTTGGATCTACATAATTTGTTGCCAACTTTAAAATGTATGTATCGTTTTATAAGATATGTATCGTATCGTAACTGAATCGTATGATACTGGGAGCTGTCATTTACACTCCTAAATTAATCTCACTTTCACTTTACAAATTCAAACAATTAGCACAGTAGTAAGCAAGGATCGATCCACAGAGTGATTTGTTTTATATTTATCTTATGATTTCTAATGAAAAAGAAATTTTGAATTGATTAACTAAATTAACAAGAATAAACTAATAAGAATTAACAATGAATAAAAAGTTTCAGTTCTTTAGTTCAGTATCACCTTTTTACAACAATAGATTAATCAAGTGTAACATTATTTATCCTTCAATGAAATTAATAGCCTTAGGTAACAAGCTCTGCTACCCGAAACTCCCCTTAGATTGTCGCTCAATGAAACAAGCTTTTCACAAGATTCTAACCATTATATAACATAGAACAAGCTCTCTAGATTTAATATAACAGCAACATTAAGAATTAGGGAATTAGACTATTCCAAGCAACAAACACATAAGTTCGAATTGTTTAACTTGTCTTCTGATAATCATAGCGATGCTCAAAAGCTTGTCCACAATCAGGTATTACTAATTACTACTTGTGGTTAAGAACAATATCAATTACACGTAATACTATTCCTTAATCTAGCATATGATATTCGTTAACCCATTCAATCCTGCAGAAATCAAATCAGTTAAGCCAAATAGCATTTAGAAATTAAATCAGATTATCAAGAATGAATTTCACGTGAGAAGGAATAAATAATGAATACTCAATTAATCATTAATTATAAATAAGGTTCAACATCCCTTAGAACTGAATAAAGAAAACTAGCCTGACATGCTTCCAAGTATGCACTCCAATGGTGTAGATGAGAGAATGTAGTAGATGATTGAATGAATAAAACCCTGACTATCATCCTCTATGTATAGTGCTAGACAAAGTTCTAAATCCTATGAGAATTAGAAATTTAAATCCTAAAAGGAATTACAAATCATATTCTAGTTTCCATAAAGAAATAAAATTCAATTTGAAAATAAATCTCAGTATAAAGATATCCTAAATCTAATAGAAATATCAATCCCATTCTATGTAGAAATCTGCCAAAATATGCTTTTAGAAACTTTTCAAAAATTCAAGATTTTTCAATTTTCTCGCTCAAATTCGCTGGGGAAAATTTTCATTTTCTGCTACGACGTCCTTTGGTAAAACAACCATAACTTTTGATTTGGGAGGAGTGCTACCTATCAAATCGAAGCTCTCGACGAAATCTATAACTTTTATTCTTTGAGAATTGGCAGATTCTGGCTAGATCAAGGTTGAAATTGGGTTCCAAGTGACTGTTATGTAAATTGCAACTTCCAAACTTTGATGTTCAATATCCGTTTGGTAAAAAGAACATAACTTTTTCATATGAATTTTAATTGAGACGATTCAAGATGTTCCGGAAAGTTAGGAAATAACTCTACAATAAAATCTAAGTCCCAAGTCAAGACCATGCATCCAACTTAGCTAAAAACTCTGCAATCTCCCGTTTTTCCTCGTTTCAGCTCCAATTCTTTCTGAAATCATTAAACACTTTAATAAGCTCATATACACATGAAACATGCAATAAAACTAAACATAAAAGAATCATAATAAATGAATAATATGCACTCATTAGATACGGTTTCATTTTCGATTCACCTTACGATATGTATCGATTTGTCTATGTATCGTGATATGCATATCTGACAATTATGCTAAAGATTGATCCATGAATGTTAAACAGTTATCTATTTTTTCCTTCCTATTGCACAATTTGTTAATGAAACCTATTACTCAACATTTGCTTCCACAATTGTAATTGATGCAATAAATGTAGTTGTAGTGACTCTGCCTCCTAAGGCTTTGTTTGACCATTAAGCGTACCTACTAATGGCTTTCAGCAGCAATGTAATTATTTTTTTGATTTGGTTCATGAAGTCTATTTCTCGTACAAAGGGCACTATTGTATACCTTAAAAATGATTTTGTACATGTTCAAGGTGCATTGACTTTGTGAAGGAGAATTATTTAGTTTGATGACTGATGAAAAGAATGTTAAATCTTTCTTGTGCATAAAGTAGTGATCTCATTTCAGTATGTTTTATAAAAATTAATGTTGAGATGTTATCAATAGTTAATGTTTGATATACCAGGTCAAGGCTCTTTATGTGAAGAACATACCTGAGAACACACCATCAGAGCAACTGAAGGAACTGTTCCAGCGCCATGGGGAAGTTACAAAAGTTGTCATGCCGCCTGCCAAAAGTGGTGGCAAACGTGACTTTGGGTTTGTTCATTTTGCAGAAAGGTCAAGCGCATTGAAGGCTTGCAAAGATACAGAGAAGTATGAAGTTAATGGTAATATTTTAACATTTTCATTCTGTCGATGTACAAAATCGATATAATATGAAAGGAAAACTATTAGAATTAATAAAGAAACTGAAAATATAACTAAGAGTTCTGGATGAGTATTACTTGACGAAATAATGTTCTGCGTGAGTTTTTGCTAAATCATACTGCTAGCAGCATGACAAAAGATTTGATCTGCAGGTCAGGCATTGGAAGTGGTCCTTGCCAAGCCTCAAAGTGATAAAAAGTTTGACGGGGCCAGTCCCCACAATTCTGGGCCTCATCCAAATTATATTCCCAACCCTGCATATGGTGGTTTTCCCGGTAATCCTTATGCCCCTATGGGGGCTGGATATGGTGTTGCTACTGGTTTTCAGCAGGTATGCTAGTGGACAAGTTTTAGTCCTCTGTCCCATGATTTGTTTCTTTATTTTTCATTGATCAAGTTTTACAACATGGTCTTGCACACATGAAACAGCCAATGATATACGGAAGGGGACCAATGCCAGCAGGAATGCAGATGGTGCCAATGGTTCTGCCAGATGGTCGAATTGGCTATGTTCTGTAAGCTGTCATTTGTCTAGTGTGTATTACAATAGTTAAAAGTTCAACTTTTGCTTTCACTTGTTTCCTCTAACAAAGATACGCTTTTACTGGTTTTGGGTTTGTACAGTCAGCAGCCTGGTGTACAGATGCAGCCAATGCGGCCCCGAAGGAATGATCGGCCCAATGGAACTGGTGGACCTCAAGGACGAGGACCTAGTGGTGGCAGTGACGATGCCAATCGTGGTGGTCGACGATATCGACCCTATTAGCATAGGGGACTAGTGACATGCTGTACTTGGATATTTCTTGATGAAAAACCATTTCTCCGGCACTGCCTGAGCTCTCCTCCTCATCCTTCTTCACCCAAAGTTAATAGCATAGGACCATGATAGTGCGGTATTCATAATTTACCATTAACTGTTGCAGTGCTGTCCAGAAATAGTATTGGAGTTGGTTGATTCTCTCTTTTTTAACCTCTGGAATTGGTTTTCTCCCCCCTTTGATCTGAAAGCATAAAGTGAACTTTTGTATCAAGAACTAAACACTTGTAAGATTCAGGGTGAGTGCGACTAAAATTTTCAAGTTTATAGTCATGTTTACATGGATTCATCTATTTGTTTCCGAGTACTGGTAGGTTGAGCATTGATCAGCCATATTTACTATTTATATGAGAAAATTTATGTGTACATAATATTATGAAAAATGATGTTGGTACAAAATGTTAGTTCTACAAGGTCTTTCTTATCTCGCAGGATCTGTGAGTAGAATTACCTACAGTTCACATGAGAGGTAACTTGGGGAACTAGTCCTCGCGTAAATAGCAAATACTCTTTTGGTTGACATGGAAGGAACACCCAAATTCCTGATGCCCCAAACTTTTGCTTCTCAGACTAATTTCTATGGCAACGAAAGAATGTTAAAAGGAAATTAAAGGAGAAATGAAATGATATATGCACACCGTGATGCAAAATACATATAGCAGCTACGTGGGAAATGGTATACTCTCCAGCAGTATACAGGCAGTGGATAGTGGATACAATGTGGCAAGCAACACTTGCTAGCTGCTTGGCCTGTAGTAGGTATCTGGTTCACTGTTTTAGGTTACTTTCAACCTTTAATTTTGAAATCTTGAATTGCGTATAAAAACAAAACGAACCACTTCTATTTTCAGAGCTTAGAGAATGACTTTTTGGTCCCTTTCGTCCAGATTCGATAGAAGTCCAAAGAGGTTTGCCGTTTGCTCTCTTTCTCAATTCTCTAACAAATACAGCCCCCTCATCATCATTTTTTTCGCATGTAACCGCGGTAGCATTCAAGACTGGTGCCGTCCGGTTGCAGTTGTCTTCGCTACCAACTATCATATATATATATATATATATATATATATATATATATATATATATATATATATGGGGAATATGGAGGTACACAGCCGTGTAACTTTTAAAGTTACACGGTCTACGATCGTAGAGTGATTTCACTCTACGATCGTAGAGTAGTCCCCAGATAGTAGAGTGAATTCACTATACGATCGTAGAGTACTCCACGATCGTAGAGTGAATTCACAAATCATAGAGTGACTACTCTACGATCGTAGAGTGAAATCACTCTACGATCATAGACCGTGTAACTTTAAAAGTTACACGGCTGTGTACCTCCATTTTTACCTATATATATATATATATATATATATATATATATATATATATATATATATATATATATATATATATATATAGAAACTACCACATACGAAAAAACGAATATTTGAAAGTAAGTGATCAAAAAACAAAAATTTATTTGAAAGTAGTAAAAATGAATAAACAACTTTGATCTTAAAATGCAATTATGATGGCTTGCTAATGTTCTTAATGGGCGGAGTCGGGAGTTTGGGTTTATTTAGGTTGAAAATTAGATGGACTGTAATTGAACAGTTATAAATGAACTATGCTAATATGATGTACTAAATATGGTTAGGGATTAGGGAATAAGACGAACAAAAGGACACACGGTTCAGAATTGATACTATATACTTACTTAGTTACTCACCATCTTTAGCGACGGACGAATCGATCCGTGTTGGTTATCCTTCAAAATTATGGTTTTATCAAAATCCCTAACTTTTGTTTCTTTTAATACCCTAGCCGTTATGAGTTTATATTAGCATTATTTTCCCAATTTAATTGGTATTTATTTCTGTAACTCTCACCCAAGCGTTCCTTTAAAACTCCAACGTTCTCTTGAGTCTTTTTCCAACGTTCTTCGAACAATAATACACACAGCAGAATATACAGTTTCTTCCTCTCCTTGTCACAAAAGTCTGTTCATATATACTCTGTGTTAACTGTTAATTGGGCAATCCACAAAGACAAGTCCACAGTCTCCTGTGAGTACACACGATCGGAGACTTCTCCGTTGAATCCTGGAGAGTGACCGCCGGCCCATTTGTACCTGCGATTATTATCAGTGGGAGCAAAATCACTTTTTAGGACAGTAGCTCTGCTACGCCTCGGTTTCCAGCTAAGTTGTTCAAATTTACTGTGTTATTCTTCTTGTTAATTGCTATATTTTCCAACAATCTAAAAAGTGAATTAATCTATTAACAAGAATACATGTTGTTTTAGTTAGAAACTTATCGTAAATTAGTTACGTAGTCCATAGGAGCTCAAGGTAAAACAAGGTTGGGGAAAAGACAAATCTTGGGATTTGTATTTGTCTTAATTTTTTTAGGGGTATATGTTACTGGTTGTTTAGATATGTCACATGTGCGTGTGTATTTCTTACTCCCTGTGTTCCCCAAGAAAAAGTTTTGTATCCAAATGAATAAAAGTATTGAAATTAAATGTATAATGTGCTATAAATAAGGACTATTACCCTCATAGTGGGCCCCATGTTTTTAAGAAAATTATTAGTTTTAAGGCAAATACAAAATGCAAAGTTGGAACAATATTATAATATTCTAATTTGACATCTGTAAAATTGTACTTACGCCATGTTTTGGGGGAAAAGGAAGTATAAATTAGTGTCAACTGTCAATGCTATTCTGTGAACACTTTGATGGCCATGACTATAGCAACCATCAATTGGTCAAAATTTGTAGTGTATAATTTTGTGTGTTTACGCCATGTGTACAAGTTGGAACAATAAAATTTGTACTTACACCATGTTCTGTGAACTATTTGATGGCCATGACATTCTGTGAATTTTGTGTATTTTTATTTTTAAAGCCAAAAGGGTACATATGCTCGTTAGGGGAGAAAGACACAAAATTAGTTATATCGCTTTTTGATAATTATTTGAATAGTTGGGACAAAAGAAATGGGTTTTCTGACAATTTTGGGCTGACCCGCGTGTCCAAACCCGACCCAGTGATCCACAGACTGACCCGCTTGACAGATTTTTTATTTAATTCCAGAAAATATTTTATTAATTGTTTAATCATGAAAATCAATTAATAAATAATTATTGTGATTATTAAATTCTGAAAATTTAACAGATATTAATTATTGGCATAAAATTAATATTTCCACTGAAGTTTTGGAAAATTAATATATTTTAATTAATTGTGATAATTTGCATGATCTTTAGAAAAATTTCAGAAAATTACAGTAACCTTTGGTGATGATAATATACTGTTGTAAATTTTATGAAAGTATTTTAATGTGTTTATAGCATACTTGAAATATTAATTGAGTAATATTGTTTGTCATTTAATTCCTTTGTTAATATTTTTGAAATATTAATTGTTGGTGCTTGGAATTAAATTACCATGTTGTAATAACACATGTATCCTTGTTCCTAGTAGTGTGATTTAGGTTTTAGTAATTTAATTGAATTATTCCCTAAATTCACGTCTTATGAGCTGAAATATTAATGGTAAATAATTGAACATTTATATGGATTGTGTTTTCTAAGCTTGACGAAGTCTTTCTTCTGTTTTTATGTTCTATTATTTTATGTTAATTTGGTTCATGTGCCAAAGATGGTGAACAATGATGATAATTATAGATATACTCAAATCTATCTTATTGCCTTTAAAAGATGAAGCGGAAGAAATGTTTATTAAATAAAACTGAGGTTGAAAATTAGTTAGAAAGGAAAAATAGATCAAACAATTAAAGATATGATAAATGTCATGTTAATTAGCTTTTAATATGTGGGGAGAAGCTTGCCTTTTTGAATAATCAATTTTTAATAGAGTTCCACATAAAAGGATAGACTCTTTACCATGTCAATTAAAAAAAGGAACATGCACCTAACTTGGGGTATCTTAAAATGTGGGGGTGTCTAGCTAAAGTAGTTATACCAGAATTTAAAAAGGAATAAAATTGGACATAAAACAATGGTTTGTATTTTTATTGGATATGTTTCAAACAACGTTGCATTTAGACTTTTGATAACTGAAGATGACTCTAAAACTTATGAAGAGGCAATGAAGTCATTTGATGTAATCTTTTGAAAAGATGTCATCCATTATGAGTAATCATACATGAGAGCTAGTTATTTTGCCTAAAAAGAAGTAAATCTATTGGGTGTTTAAAAAGAAGTTAAAAGCTAACCGGTCTATTGATAATTTTAAAGCAAGTTTTTCAGTACTTGTTGTTATGTGCTAATGTTCAACATTATGTGAAATTCTTGTGAATTGTTTTAATGTGCATTCCGTGCAACAATGTGATAATAATTGTTAATAGTCTGTTGATAATTTAAGTTAATTATTCTATGTGAATTATATAATTTGAGAAATGCGAAGTATAAGCATTATGGAGTATGTTTCAGATGTCAAGCATGTATAAATGTACAATATGAGAAAGATAAAGCATGTATAAAATGCGAATTATACATAAAATGTGAAGCATGAGAAATGTGATATATGCATGAGATACAAAGCATGAAAATTGTGATGTGATTATATGTGGATGATTTGCTGATATTTGGTACTGATGAGAAAGTTGTGAAAACTATTAAAACATTTTTTATTCTCTAAATTTGACATGAAAAACGAACTTGATTCTTGGCATGAGAATTAATAAAAATGCATATGGTTTGTTTTTATTATGTAGAATTCTTAAGAAATTTAATTTCTTTAATGAAGAGCCATTATGTACACCTTGTGACTCTAGTGTGTGCATTTAAAAAAAAATAAAGGG
Organism: Panax notoginseng; assembly: GCA_016801055.1. NCBI lineage: Eukaryota > Viridiplantae > Streptophyta > Magnoliopsida > Apiales > Araliaceae > Panax > Panax notoginseng. Next base: position 212,018,934 of record CM029017.1, on the reverse strand, counting down.
GATTGGTATTGCACAAACTGAAGATACCAGAATCATTGATAGTGTAACGTACTTAATGAATTGTACTCGACTTGATATAGCTTATGTCATTAGTAGACTTAGCAGATATACGTATAAGAATTATTGGAATGCATTGTCACGTCTAATGAGATATTTAAAAGGAACAGTTAATGTAAGTGTACATTTTTTTGATCATCCTAATGTTTTTGAAGGATATTGTGATACTAATTGGGTATCTGATAATGATGAAACAAAACTCCACTAGTGGATATGTGTTTACTTTAAGTGGATGAGTTGTCTCTTGGAGATCTGCTAAACAAATTGTACTACTAAATCTAATATGAAATATGAATTTATTGCATTAGAATTGACAGGTACAGAAACAGAGTGGCTGAGGAATTTATTGGCAGACATAACGTTGTGGTCTAAACCATTTTCTTCTATATCTCTGCATTGTGATTCTCAAGCTGCTATTGGACGAGCAATGAACCATGTGTATAATGGAAAACAGAGAAATATTCGCTTGAGACATAATATTGAATGAAGACTGATCAGTAAACGGTGTTATTTCCATGAAATTTGTAAGGTCTGAAAAGAACCTAAAGGATCCACTTACAAAGGGATTGATTAAAAAGAGTGTCCAAGAAGCATCCAGAGGGATGTGACTATTGCCAACATCTTGAGTAAGTAATACGCGATGGAAACCCAACCCATGTGATTGGAGATCCCATGAATTGGGTTCAATGGGTAACAACAAGTCACGTAATTACTTAATAATAGCACTACAATTATTTATATCTCTTCTTGTGTGCATGTAATGTTTACTGACAAATTGTGAAATGATGAATCATTTAGATTCTTAATAAAACTCATAGCCCTAAAGGGTGGTGTATGTCAGTTTACACTTGATGGGTTCACCTATATAAAGGTGAAAATGTAGGTCGCTTCCTATGAGAGTCTTTGGCAAATTCTCTAGAGCCTTTATGAAAATCTGGGATATGGCGCATGGCCTAGAATGCGTCCAACCGCGGACTTGTGTGGATTCAGGATTTTTAGATATGTGTGCAAGTCAAATTGATTGTATCATAGATAATGGGTTCAAGAATATAGTTCACCTATAATCTACAATCATGAGCTTGTTCCACTAAGTGTCGATTCAAACCCACAAGGTATCGACGTTATGTATATAAAATCTATTGCCATTCTTACTTCCTTTTAATTTTTTTTTATTTGATAATTTTGAATCATGTGGGGGATTGTTGGTTATACTTCAAAATTATGGTTTTATCAAAATCCCTAACTTTTATTTCTTTTAATACCCTAGCCGTTATGAGTTTTTATTAGCATTATTTTTCCAATTTAATTGGTATTTATTTCTGTAACTCCCACCCAAGCGTTCCTTTAAAACTCCAACGTTCTCTTGAGTCTTTTTCTAACGTTCTTTGAACAATAATACACACAGCAGAATATAAAGCTTCTTCCTCTCCTTGTCTCAAAAGTCTGTTCATATATACTCTGTGTTAACTGTTAATTATATTGGACAATCTACAAAGACAAGTCCACAGTCTCCTTCTGTGAGTACACACGATTGCAGACTTCGCCGTTGAATCCGGGAGAGTGACTGCCGTCAGCCCATTTGTACCTGTGATTAATATCAGTGGGGGAGAAATCACTTTTTAGGATAGTAGCTCTGCTACGCCTCGGTTTTCAGCTAAGTTGTTCCAATTTATTGTGTTATTCTTCTTGTTAATTGCTATATTTTCCAACAATTCGTTGCTCGCATATATCAGATAACCGTCGTTTTAGCTTTTAGCGACGCATCGAACCATCGCCATAACATATAAACTATTTATCTGTTCTATAGCGACAGACCGAACCGTCGCTAAAGGTAGTTAGGATATGCCCTTGAAATGGATTGATATATATATATATATATATATATATATATATATATATATATATATACACACACACACACACACACAGTTGTGTATTACACAGTCGGGCTATGGCGACATGTTTTTTGGGCTATGGCGACAGTTCACTCGTCACTATAGTCCAAAAACCCGTCAGCATAGCTGACTGTGTAATACACAGCTGTGCACATACATTTTTTCATATATATATGGAATTGATATTTCCATAAGTTAATTTGATATTTCCACAAGTGGGACGCATTTTTAACTAAACCAACCTTTGTGTAGTTGAGTAACTATAAGATTTAGTTCTTATATCCAATTTACCCTTATTTAATAAAAATTGAATTCTAATTTATTTTAACTATTGCTCAAAATTCAATTCAAATAAAATCAAGATAAGACAACACAATACACGATCATTTTGATATTCAAATAAATTCTAATCACCAAATTTGATTTGTACCCCATGCATATGTTTTTTATTTAAAAATTGAGTGATTCTCTCATCTCCCCTTTTTATTTCTCTCCTTTCCTTCGTTTAACAGAGTCAAAAGAAGTGGAGAGCATGAAACTAACTAGCAAATATAGAGTGATTCTGCTTTAGCAAACGATTTTTTTTTATAGCAAATATATAGAGTATAAAAAAATACCTAAATACCCGAGCATAAAAAAAATACTCTTGTAAGAAGACAATATGCAAATACAGGGCATATAATTCTCCAACAAATATAAAATTATTATTAATATGCCAAAAATATATTATACATAAATTAAGTTTTTGATACCAAAAAAATTATAAAAATACTGACAAATACATCAAATAATGGTTACATGACTAGATACATCAATGTTGCATCTTTCATATATAATCTGAATTTTGTTATTAGTTTTATATTTTTATGCTAATGGTGAAAATAAAATACAATTGAAAAACTAGGGTTCATAGCAAAAAAAAGATTGATGAAGAAAAATATTTACCCATTAGTAGAAGATTATCCAGATTTAAAAAAAGGAAGTAGCAAACAAGAATAAAAAGAGAAAAATTAAAAGTAGAATTCACATATGAATTTTTAATTTTATCTCAAATAGCTTCTTTCACTCTCGTTTGACCCTTTATAGACGAATAAGAGCAAAGATTGATATAGAGAGAGAATAAAAAAGCTGGACAAGAGAATATGAATAGACTTTTGAGCAATAGTTAAAATAAATTAAAATTAAACTTTTATTAAATAAAAGCAAATTGGACATACGAACTAAATTTTATAGTTAATTTATTCAACAAAAGATTAATTTAATTAAAAATGAGACCAATTTATAAAAATATCGTGGAAATATATATATATATATATATATATATATATACCACCAGCGTATCCTCCTCTTATCTCTCGGTGTCTATATGAAGAAACCCCACACGTACATTGTGCACATGGAAGAGAGTAACGCTACGCGGACACGAAGAGGATGATATTTTGTGAGGCCGCTTGGCTAGCCAGGGCCAGCTAACTCTTTAATAGGAAAAAGTATGTGTCTAAGCGTCTGCAATGCACGTGGAGGATTATAAAGTTGCCAGAGAGAAGCTTTTTAATTCAAGGAAATGGATCAATCAAGTCAAGACTATTAGAGCTAGCTAGCTAACTACGTACCCATCATGATAAAACCAAATAACTAAGGCATCACATCACTTGCAGCTTGGGTACACTTCAAAAAAGTTGAGAGAAATAGAAGTCTTTAGTAGTATACCAAAGACTGTCGTCCACTCCCGCATCTAAGAGTGTATAGACAAGGAATTAAGTTACTATTGTTGAAGAATGTCTGTATGGAAGAATTAAGTCACAAAACAATACTATTATCTTTAATCACAACATACACTTTGGGTGAATTGTGGGGACTAAGATGACCTATAGTCTATTGGTTTAAGGTCAGATTTAAAATTTAGATCCGGATTTGACCGGCTTGTTACAGCTGTATTAGACGCGAACAAAAAAATCGGACAAGAAGAACAAAATAAATTTATTCTCGCTCTATATTTACGCAGTTATTTCAATCCAGCACATACTTGTTGCCAGTATTACGTACTTATTGCCTGTATTATGTAATACCACAATCTAATTGCTTTAGTACCGAGTTATTTAAATATGTGGCGACAAAAAAAAACTACCAAAAAAGCTACTTTGAAATAGATTGGAATGGCATTTAAACCGAGTCTCGTATATCTCTAGGAGATTTTTTAGGATAGTTGCAAAAAAACAAAACCAGAAAGATTGCAGCACTTCTCTTGAAATGGGAGACATCAAGTGATTCAGTTACAGCTACATTCATGAATATTTATTCAACTACACACTCATTCTATAACATCCCTCTATAGATTAACATTCAATTCAGATGCTAATAGTTTAATCCACTCCCCAATTGCAATTTAACCTCAATAAAGAAATTCAAGGACGGATAAAAGAAACACAAGAGACCTAACAAGTTAGAAGACTAAGCATTGTAGTTATGGTTTGTCATTGATCACCTCACCCACCTCTTAAGGTCACTGGTTGAAGAAGGAGATATCTCACCACCAAGGCTGTCCGTACAGCAAGAAGAATAGTTGGACTGTTGTTCCATGCCTAAATTCACTCCACTAATGCTCTTAAAGCTTGGGCTCCTCAAGCTATGTCCATAACCACCGCCATATGCAACTCCTAGATTATATGGGTCAGGGACTGGGTAGGATAGGCGCTTTTTTGCCGATCCAGCTCGTTCCCTTTCCGGTGTTGATGGCCTCTGCCTCGGTGCACTCTGTGAGCGGATTCTGGCCTTGGCAGACTCTGTTGCAGCCATGTAATTTGGCATTGCAATACCATCTGCTGCCCCACTGGCTGCACCCCTTGCGTGTTGTTGCAACCCACCATTGTAGTAGTAATTAGATCTTAAACTTGGTGTTTGAGAGGCTTGATAGCTTCTTTCTTCTCTCACAAAACGAGGGCTAGCTGAACGCACTTGAAGGGGCCTTGTTTTGGAGGGGGAGGGTGTAACAGAGGAGTGGTGTTGAGGTTGATTAAGGCGTGCCTTGTGGAGAGGAGAACTAGGCCGTTGTTGTTGTTGCTGATGTTGATTTAATCTTCGGAAATTAGAAGCCAAGTATGAATAAGGTTGTGAGGTGTCGATTTCAACGGTTTTAACCGGGTCTCTTTGATCAGTTGGAGACCTTCCCTTGCTCTCCCAAGGTTTTGTATCCATCAATCGGCCATGCCATTGGGGTATTTCCCCAATCTCAACTTCACTACCCATAGATGAATTCCTTCCACTTCTCCGCATCTTAATACACCATTGAAAATTTTGAGAATATTAGCTCAAAGATGCTCATTAATTCAAGATAAGCAACACATTTAACAGTTGAGAAAAACTGAAAAACGATATGACAAACATGTAATCAAAACCAAATAGCAGATTACCAGAAAGACATATAGACATATATTAAAGAATGTAACAGAATGAACCTGTTGAGAGAAGGCGTGAGACAAAGTTCTTTCTCGCTTTAAAGCGGCTTCCTTTCTATTTTGCAGCATTGCTTTCACTTCCTCAACTGTGTGTGGGCGTTCATCCCAATCATCTGCAATGCTGCTTCCATCTCTAGACTGCAAAAACAAATGTCACTAAAATTCAGATCTTATATTAATCTAAGTAAAACAAATGCAAAATATCTCTTACCACTGATTTTCTATCAGAAATATCTTGGAGAAACCGCGACTCCCATAAGCTATTGGTGTCGCTAAATGTTGATTTTCTACTGCCATCATTTGATTGCCTCATGCGTTGATCGAGTACCCTGGCCTGCACTCGGACTAGAGCTTGCATGCATTGAAGAGTCATCTTTGCTTGCTTTCGAACATTATGACCCCTCACCAAAGCTTGCAATTTTACAAGCCCTTTGAGGGCACGAAGAGCTCTCCTTGCCTATGCATCAAATCTTTAGATTGAATTTCTTTCCTTCAGGGAGAGTAGCTTAAGCAAATTAAGAGAACTAGAAAAACTTAAAAGGGTAGTATGTATGATTTGGTTAGCTTTTGAATAATTCTTCAAGACAATTGTTGAAAACACAAATATGATTTCCCCTGCTCATTGTAATTTCTTAACCACCTAAACCCCCGCTCCGGCCTTGGAAACAAAGTATATATAGATCAAATCATCAGCCATATACAGCACCTTTTATGTTCTTACAAGCTTCTACAGAAATAATTATTTACCTTTTACTCCGAAGGGGATGAAAAGCACATGTTCTTTTACTAGTGTATACATGGACTTTTTATGATTAAACATAGTATTTCTTTTTCTCTTAATTATTAGTTATACTTAAACTAGAATGTACTAAAGCAGGAAAAGTAGTTTGAAGATCCAAACATAAAAAGTAGATCTATAGGTCACTCACTCACTCGCTTACCAGATATCCTCTGAAAGCCGTCTGAATAAAAATGGCAGCATAATGATAATGATGATCTCTGGCATAATTAATAGAATTAGAATTAGGGGGCCTAGTTAGGCGAGCAACCTCCATGGCGGCATGAGCAGAGGCCACCGCTGCCTCGGCTGCTGCAGCAGTGGCCACTGCCACCGCAATTGCATGCCTTTGCTCATCAGCAGCTGCAGCAGCGGACTCAAAGGCGTCAGCAGCAGGGGCTGCTGCTGCAGCATTCGTCACTTTTGTTGCATTCTCAATAATATTGTTGGAAGGGGGCTTCCGGAAAAGCCATCTTCTTTTCTCTCTCTTCTGCAACAAATTAAGAAAAAAAAAAAGAAGGCCAAGATAAAGGTTAGATTAAAATCGAGAGGTCGAGTATGTGAGTGAATATTTGAAAGAGCACGCAAGTACCTTATCTTCTTCGTCATGATCTACTAGTTGATCTTGGATGTGCAGCTCATCTTTTCTTCTGGTACTCCTTTTTTCAGTGTCTTTACTAGGAGATCTGAAGGCCCTTTTGACAGCAGTCAACCAAGAGGAACCTCCTCCTCCTTTCTTTCCCATAGAAAGATCAAGTAGTAATGAGAAAGCAGCATTTACAACTTAGAAATGCATGCTAGAAGGGGTTGCTGTGGATCGGAAATTAATACTTAATTAATTTGATTGCTCATACAAATTACATTACATACATTCATAATGAGTGAAGAATTAACTTCTTTCATGTGTAAGAGAGAGATGAATGATGAAACAAATTGCAGAGAGAGAGAGAGATGAATAAACAAAAAAGGGATTATAGTATTTGTGTGTGGGGGGTGGGGGAAGAGATGAGGACAGCGATGGTGGGGGTTGTCAGAGTAAGAGTGCGTAGGTCAGCAGCAGCTTTGAACACAATTATTTAATTTACCAGCTATTGAGTGATCAGTGAATACTACCCTGGCCTCTACTTATGAAGCAGTACATGAAGCATCTGAGAAATAAGGGAGGGAGGGAGGGAGGGAGGGAGGGGGTATCTGTACCACTGTACTAGTACTATGTGTCTGTATTTGTATGTGTGATTTATATCGAGAGCGCATCGAAAGCTGTGTGAGCAAGTGGGATGGGAGAGAAAGAGAAGAATGCACGTTGAAGTTGGAGTAACATATATTAACACGCTAACCAAATTAGTAAACTCTTATCTTTCTTCTTAATTTATTATTCTTGTTTCCCAACCTTCCTTGTGAACCTTTTCTTTCTAGTATACTAGGCTAGCTGGCTGCGCCATAGCTCCTCTTTTCCTTTCTCATGTCATGTAGTAAGTACTTTATAAACATCATCTCTAGCTAGCTCATCGTGTCACATGCTCCCACTACCTACCTCCATAAGCCTTTACTCTCTGTATCTGTCTATAAATGTACGTACGTACATATATTAATATATACATACATATCCATATTAAGGATATTATAACTTTATAAGACAGGAAAGAGAAAGAGAATGACATAGTAACCTGATATGATAATTAAGGGCTAACTTATTATAATCACGTGGTTCTCACCCCATTGGAGAAGACTGGTCAAACTTGATTAGATTCTTTAGCTCTCGAATTCCGCTCACCTCATTCTCAGGCCATGCATTACCATCTGCCAACTGGTCTATTTATAGAAGAATTAATCCAAGATAAGTAAACCAGATAAATAGATTAGCAGTGACACACACCTCAACTTGGATAACCGAAAACCCGACCGACCACATAAAAGTTTGACAAGACTCGTTGTTGACTGCTACTATTACAAATTCCCCGTGCCATGGGTTTCTAAGCATTGAATCAAGTCCTACAAGAAAAGATGGGAAATCAGCTTGTATTTGCCGATCCGGTTAACATGAAAATGTTATTATTCTAATGACTAATTAATTTATTTATTTAAAAATAAACTTTCATACTAACTATTTTTATAATTACCACTACCTCTCTATTAACTAATCGACTAATTTATTTAAAAATAAATTTTCATACTAACTACTTCCGTATTTACCACTACCTCTCTATATATTTCAACCTCACCTACCTGTAGGCTGTAGAGACTAGAGTACACCCAAAAAAAAAAAAAAACCAAAAGCATATCACTTCATTAATATCAACAAAAAACTTGCAAGAGATTTTACCACCCAAATTCTGTTATTCTGGGAAAGTTTACTGCCATTAACTTTTCCCTATAATAATAGAGAGACAGGAGGCGAGGAGGGAGCGGAGGGGTCAGTACATGGATTTGTATTATTCCAAAGATATAAGAGATGAACTACTTGGCCTGCATTTATTCACAAAATATTTTCTCATCTCCTCTTTAGAACAGAAAAAGATGACAAATAAAATCTTGTTCTGTCTTCATCCTCAACATAACTAACAATCTGAGGGACATCACCAATTCACCATAAACATAAAAGTTAGGACCAGAAACCGGATTGGTTTACTATTACAAAACAGGGCAGTATATAAATCTCAACTTTACCTAAATTTAACTAATATAGTTGACAAACAAAATACAATGGCCATGAAAATCTGCATGGCTCTGGAATGTAGTGCAATTACTTCTCAAAAATAATAAATAAATAAAAATTGCACCGGGATTATATATCTTCATTACATGCATGGAACATCAATCAGAAATGTCTTCTTTTAAATTGCATTACCTTGTTTAAGAAGGTTAACATATGCTTATACTTAACTCAATGAGCAATATCTTCTAGGATAATTATGCTAAAATAACATCAGCAATGGTCATTGATACGAAATGAAATCCATATGAATATGAAAATGAAGATTCATTTTATTATTACAATCACACACTAATACAGAGATAGTTCTCTCTATTTATACATGTAAACTGCTTACATTATAAGCTAATTATCAAACTAACTATACTACAAAATTGCCAAAAACATAACTAGCATAAGTTAATGTACATGACTGTGAGCTAAAGCTTTGCCACTGTCATGAATTTGATTGTGTTGGCTGTGAGCTTGTGCCACTATGCTGCTGTGAGTTTGACTCAGAATTGTAAGCTTCACTTGTCATATCTATAACAGTCATACCAAGGGATCAGTTAAAACTGAGAAACATATCCAATGTGCCATCAAAGTAAATCAGGGCCACAGTCAATAATTGCCAGCACATAAAAGGGAAGTAAATGTTAAGATTCTATATACAATCTGGAGGATGAAACCGAAAGGAATTAGCATTGCAAAGGAATTCTCCAATCCACCAGGCAATTTCACCTTTGATAAGGTCACTAGCATTAAGACAGCAAGCAAAAATGTTTGACATACATCGGGAACAGTTGTCCTTTACACTGCCTGAACCAGCTATCCACGTATTACCAGAGCACATCGAATCTGCATCTTTTAAGGCAGATTGATATCTAATTTAACAGGTCCGAAACAAATTTTAATGGAAGATAAGTTATCCTGATGTCTTGCAATCGATAATATGGCTAAACTAATAAATATCACTGACAAAGACACACAGAGGCAATGAAATCTCGGCGTGCTGTATTGATGAGGGGATATCTAAAAACTTATGGCAAAAGGATAAAATAAAGCAGCTACTTTATCACAAGTAAAAAAAAATTCCTTAGCACAAGTAAAAATGTTGACACAAAAAATGATAAAAGATTTAATATGTTTGCTAGGCTCGTGAAAAACACTGCTGCAGGTAAGAATGAGTCGAATGGTGACACGTGTAATAGGTTGACATGTAAATTGATAGTTCTCTTTGACATGTTTAGTGTGCTCGTGATAATCTGATGGTAGCAAGAAACGTACAAAATGACGATCCTTTTTAACTAATGAAGACATCACTGAGAGTTAGATAGGACTGAAATTATCATAATGATAAACAATAAGTCAACAAAAATAATCTATCGTTATTTTATGTGTCAATATCCAACGTCAACCGAGGAATTATTTGGGATTACAGATATCATAAAGATCATCCCCAGTAGTAGTAGTAGTAATAATAATAATAATAATAATAATAATAATAATAATAATAATAATACTATCTTTGCACAGTAATATAAGGATAATGTCAATCTCTTGTAGAATCATACGAGATAGAACTGTTGCCAAAGTGACCAAGAATTACACTAAATTTCGGTTGCGTTTAAGCAAAGACCTTGCTCCATATACCTAGTAGTGTATGAAATGTTCAATAAACTTATAAAAGTCAAAGCCTTTATAAAGTTTCAAAGCCTTATATATACTTTTTAGAGTCAACATGATCCATAAATCTTTCTTCTCTTCCTTATACTTTCCAGATACACCAAGTAGGAAATGAGCTTTGACATAGATCTACCAAAAATTAATCAGATTAATTTTCCAATACTTTTGCCTTTGCACATCTCCCAAGCTTTTTAAGCCTTGAACTTCTAAATTATACCACTATACTTGGTTCGGAGGAGTTGTGAGTGCTCTGGAGGAAAAGCGCTAATATGTGTTTCTCACTGAATACCTAAGTTTCATCATGGAATGTGCAGGTTTCTACTGATACAAACGGGAGGGTTACCGTTGATTTTTTTATCTACGTAAATGGCAACTGGCGTGATTCTAAAGCTAGGGAGTGAAAGTGAAATTGTGTTAGAAATGTATCCAGATGAACATCATTCACGACTCAAAGTTTTATGTATGTTACATAATATTTGCTTCAATCCACGTCACCACGATCACTACTGAATCAACGATTCCTACCACAATTGTAACTTAAAATCATGATCTATACTCTTCGTGTTGATAGAGGTTCTTTGCTTCAGGGTGGTTTGTCTAATGTTATATTTCTCGTTTTCTCCAGCAATGCTTGAAATTATTTCGATTCCTTCCGGAAACCTTATGATTTTTGAGATCTTCCTCTCTCATTTAATAAAACTGCTTAATAATCAAAAAAGCAAAAGTGTAGTAGGTGACGAATAAATCCCTGTAATATACCAAACAGTGAATTGTTTCGTTACTGAGGTCAGCAATCCACATCGCTATGTACCAAAAAATTTAGTAAGTGACTAGTAATGTCATATACACACAACAATGTGCACTGTACACCTTTCTTTCCATGGTTGATGATTTATTTTTCAATAGTTTAAATTTAGTGGTTATTAGAAAAGGGGGTGGAAGACTTGTGAATATTGGGACTTAGGAGTAAACTGTAGTTATTTATCCATGTTTGAGTGATAAGGTAACACTTTTTTCAATAAAAATGTGTAACACAGCTTCAGAAAGAGGGTAACCCAATCTCCAACTCTGGTATAATAAATATTACTAACATAACTAGACAAGTAATTCTGTACAATAAAACAGTTGCAGTAACACTTATTTATGAAACATATTTCTTGGGAAAAAACAAATGAAGGGGCCATTTCTTGATTCAACCTCCACGTCCTTTTCTTCCCAAGTGTAAGAATGCAGGTTTAAGTTTATGGAGATGCAATTGTGTGCAAACAATCAAAACATAGGGTTGTATCTAGTCAGAAAGAGGGGCGCCAGGGTGATGGGTTTTTTAATTTTGGGTATTCATAAATAACATATGCAAGAGGGGAGGGGAGGGGTGGGGTGTAGGGTGTTGTTCAATTGCATATATAGGTGAAGATTGAATTTTTTGTTAAACTAGAAATGGTAATATTAAGAACAATTAACATATGTGCACATATACGAACATTAACATTGCAAAACAGAAGATTGGTAAACCTAACAGTATGTTCAGTAAGAATATAAACTGTAATCATGTAAAGCATAAGCTAAATAGAAGAAAGGGCATAAATCAAACTCCTTTAAGAAGTGGGTATAAGAAATTATACCTGGAGATTAATGCGTTAAAGAGAAAACTCTAGGTTCCCATGGTAGATTTGAATGACCGAAACTAGGAAGATTCTGAAGTCTGAATCCACTATGCAACCCCTAGTTTGGGTGGTGTTTTGAATTACGCCACTCAAACATTTATCAAATGCAAAAGGCACCACCCAAATCCAATTACAGAACATTATGTTTGTGGGTACGAATAGAGACCTGCAGGAGATTGAGAAGTGGATGAAGGCAAAGAGGAGAGAGAAAAGTTCCTCTAACTCACCGCGTTTAACAGTCCGGCAACATTCTCTCCGAAACGCCTCTTTTGCAGCCCCTCAAAACAACTCCAAAGGACCACTCAACGCATCCACCAGTCTCCTACTCCCCTTTTTCTACCATTTCAACAACTCCCATCGAAACAAGCTCGGAGTTGAGCAAAGCCACAAACCGGGAGGGTTTTATGCTTCTCCCAGAAGAAAGCGAGAAGAAACCGCAAAAAAAGGGGCGAAGAATAGCGGGAAACGGTCATGCACCGGACGGAACCCATGTAACCTGAGGGAACCTGAAAACCGGTCCCAAAACGGGGCTCCGACCCGTAACTGTACGAACTGTAAAATCACCAAACCGTAACTGTACGAACTGTACGCCGCTTCCTAACAGTAGGGGAGGAATAACCGCAGGGAACGAAAAGCGGCGCGTGAAAGCGCGTTGAAGCTCCGATTTGGTCGAGCTTCCTCCGGCCAAAAAGCTCCGATCGACTCTGACCAACCCCAGTTCTTCGTTGCAGGATTTGTAGCAGCAGCAAATACAGCACCATCGGTCAAATGGGTACTAAGACCTGTCAGCCAACAACAGCATGAATCCGTCCATACTGAGGGCAGTTGTGGAGGTGGCAGCAGTGTGGTGGGTCACCTAAAACCAAAGACAGACAAGATGCCACTGATGGCTAGGGAAGCACAGGCAGGCAGTCAAGATGGAGAAGCCAAGTGAAATATATATTGTCCGTAATCATTATCATTTCGACGCCGTGACCGGCGTTGATATTTAACAGAAATGGTGACGGCACGATTCTTATGCGATGGTTTAGTGGTGGCGGAGCCGATACTAAACAGCGGCCATGGTATTGTTGATGATGTATTAGCTATGGCCGTCCACATCTTCGTTTTACTGGCACTGAGGAGAGATAAGAAGTGGGTGAGAGAATATTCATGAAAATGATAAAAATCCACTCCATATTGATATATGCTGGGCCTGATAGCAATTTGGGTTGTAGTGGGTTTATGATGAGATCTGATGTAGTAGCATAATTTATGGGCTTAATGATGTTTTGACCACGTACTATCACCAATGGGCTAAGGAAATCAAACCCCAAAATGAAACTCTAATCAGCAGCTATATTCGAGTGTCAAATAAATTCTAGTAATTCATTATAAATAAGCTATCAGTTTCAATTACAAAGCTTGGAATTTAGAACCCAAACCAGCCGTTTGGAATAAGCTAAAACTCAAATGATAATTTGAAAAGCAAAATAATTCCACGCCACCAGTAAATAAATTAGCAAAAGGTTGTACGTTAAATGTAAATCCAGGTTCTCAATTTATTTCATATTGCCGCTAGTGTAGTATGGGGGCATGCAACACCGCCCGTCCATGTTGAATTACACGGTTGACTTGAGGCGGCGAATGGTGCCACCTCTGTCCTCAAGTTATACCGTTGGGAATATCCTCTGGAAGGTGATCAAACTCTGCAGTATCGGCAATTCAGATCAGGAATTGAATAGAATGGTTGGACTACTAAGAAGGGCAACGGAGAAAACCAAGAATGTGTACGTGCCGAAGCTGCAACAAATAAATTCAAATATTGGAGGAGCCTACCATGCTCATGCAGTTCGGGAGTGTTTTGATAAGGAATTGAGAGAAGCATGTTGTCATAAAAACATGAATCCGTACATTTTCACTAGCTGGTATAAGATTGACCTTAATCAACTGGGTATTGGTTGGGGAAAGCCCATTTGGGTTTCATTACTAGGAAGTGATGATGTTGATTCAATCCACAAAAATAACATTACTCTACTAGAGGGTGCAACAGCAGGTAACGGGAGTAATGCTTCTGACGAAATTGAGGTTTGAATGACCTTGGATCAACGTGAAATGACTGTTTTGGAGCGTGATCCAGACTTCCTGGCATTTGCTTCCCCAAATCCTCCCATCTTGTTTTAATTCAAATATTACAATTATAATTTAATTTAAACTCGAGCATGTTGACTCCTTGATAGTCAGTCTGATGTAATATACGGCATGGTGTACTTGCAATATCCATGTAACATATTCATTTGACATAACAGGTTATGGTCTAACGGGATTGGCATTTGTTTTTGAGAATACTAAGATACCAACAACCACCACCATATATCATCCAAGACTTGGTCCCCATTTGACTTGATATTTGATGATAGTGTTAAATATTAATAAATTAGTAGCAGCATGGAGCATATAGATGGATTTCTTGAATACCAGATCGTGAATTTTTGGCACTAGACTAATCAAATAAGTTCGAGTTGCAGGTTTTGATCCAAGTATACAGGTTGTACTATATTGCCAAATAGAGGTAAACATAAATGAACTTCTGCTGTGAAGGGCATAGGAGTGAACATTCGGTTATTATCCGAACCGAATAAACATTTCAGTTATAATCAAAAACCGAAATTACACTGTTTTGAATATCCGAACAACTAACCGACCGAATAACCGAATTAATTATTCGGTTATTTGGTTAATAACCGAATTTAGTAGTTTACTATTATTCTGCCCAACTTAATAGTACACAGTGATATTAAGTTATTAACAAGTCTAAAGATTAACAGCACCAATCAACAAGACATATTACAAAAACATGAATGATCCTCAGATCAACAGTAACAACAGACAACTGAGCCAACAGGCAATAAAAAACAACAGCAGTGACTACAGTAGTAAAGTCTACACTCTACAGGAGTCGGGAGCAAATGAGCAATCAACAGCAACAACCAAGTCCAAACTGAGCCAAGTGCCAACTGAGTAAAGTCCAAACAGCAAAGTTGCAGAGAAATTATAAATGTACACTTAGTCATATATGCATTAGTAACATCAAATCAGTGTCCCATAAATGATTTATGTATCAGCATGGGAACAATAATAACTCAATACAGCAATGTTTATGCTCGTATGCAACTAGAATCTTATAGAACCACTATGGTAACCTCCCTAAATGAATGAATCGCATTCTCAAGGAGGTAAAACCAAACTAAAAACAATGAAAGCAGGAAAATACCTCTTTAACATCAAAGTCTGATTTGGCACAACATGCAGGCCAAGTGCCGTCATTGTAGTCTGGTCACAGTCCATCTGCAGTGCAAATGCATTATTAATCAATGTTAAAGGCAACAAGGCCACTAGCTGTGAGATTGAGTGGCACCTTGCGAGAGAAGAGGGGAGAAGATACAATACCAACAAAATGAAATAATAATAATAATTTTATGTCAACATTAAACATCCTCTTTATTTGCAAGAGATTGGAGTATACATGTCATCTAAACTCTTACCACTAAAAACCATTTAGGAATGAGAGCAACAGGTGTAAAATAAACTTCTTATGAATCCACGAATATAGAAGTTTATGACAGAAAAATCAAAGAGTTGGACTTACGGATTGTGAACTCTCTAGGAGAATTTGATCTGAGTAAAACCACATAAAGATCAATAGTAAGTTCTAGTTTTGCAAAATGTAGTACATGCATAAAGTTCAGTATGAATAATATTAATAAATGTTGAAAAACACAACATGCTCAAAAGAAGACAGATGAAAACATAAAGAGAAATAAATAATAACATGAATATGGTAGAGCAAGTGAATCATGTAAAAGTAAACACCCATAATTCTTGTTGCACTCAACTGGTTGTTTCTCCATTGTTTTGTTCATTTAGCTGGCATGTAAAAGAATAACAAGGCCAGAATATAGCCAAATCCGTAATGAAAATGAACATATTAGCAGGACTCAAATGCATTCTCAAACTTCAAGTGCAAACAACTGGAACTATCCCATCTATTGACTGATATATCTTCATATAAAAGTTAATCCATCACTACTTTACCTTTGTCCCTTTAAACAAAAGTTGCAAAAATATGCTAAGTTATTGATATTCAACTATAGGCTACAACCTGTCAAATATGTATACATCCTCCATAACTAGACATGATTGAGTTGAGCATAATCAAAATGGGAAAAAAATCTAACCCACATCTGACCTACTTTTACAGACAAACTAATACTACTACATGGACATGAATAAGATCTACAACCTCCGCTTTGTCTACACAAAAGTTTATAATCAAACACTGTTGTGATCATAAAATCCACATAAAATTTACGCAAGTAATGTGAGCTCTAACATATTAAATCCACATAAATAGTAAATAAAACGCAAGTAATGTGAGCTCTAACACTGTTGGGATCATAAAATCCACATAAAAAGTAAATAGTTTGACACATCAATAGAAAAATTATTAAACAGTTAAAGAACTTACTTTCAAACAGTTCAGGTTGTACCTAAAATGCTTTATTTTCAGAATGCTACAATTTCCCATATCTAATTTACAAAATAATACCAACCCCTTTGGTTACCACTTATGGTGATGCTACCAAAATCTCTTCTTCATTTTCATCTTTCTCCTTACTCTTTTTTTTCCTTTTTTTTCTCTTTTAGTGACGAAAGTGGCTAACAATTAAACCAAATTCGTAAAAGAAATAAAAAACAATACCTTCAAATCACCGGATGAGATTTGACTTCTACCAAAACAAGCTCTACCAAATTCGTAGTAAGGTTTGACTTCGTTTGGGACACAGTTTTCTCAAACATAATTTTCACATAAATATTGTAAGCAGGACCGGCCCTGGACTAAAGCCCAAGGTGCCCGGGCTTTAGGCCCAAAAAATTTTAGGGCCCCCTTAAATAGCATATTGGTCCGATAGTATTAGTCTCCTTCACAGAATCACATTCGTCTCCTTCAGTCCTTCACAATTGCCTGGCGTTAGTTTGTCTTCGACTCTCCTTCATCTCACTATCTCAGATAGTCTCCTTCACAGACTCGGTTCACACAAATAGTTCATCTCCTTCACACAGATCAATCAATCTGAAAAACAAATAATTAATTGAGCTTCTCCAGTGGACTTCATCTCCTTCAATTTCAGGTATTAATTCTATTTTTTAGGGTTTTAAAATTAATTGTTTTGTTTATGAGATTTAGAAGTATTGTTTAATTTAATTGGGCTTGATGACTGATTGAGTAGATTTGTTTATGCTACTGTGGATTTTTTTTTTAATGCTATTAGGTATTGATGACTACTGTGGATTTTTGAATGTTACTGTAGATTTTTTTTTTTAATAATTGAATGCTATTGGGTATTGATGACTGATTGGATTTTTGAATGCTCTCGTGTTGAGTGTGGGAGAAGGTTCCCACTTTACTATGCCAAGGTCTGTACTTTGTGGACTGTGATTGAGTTTCTTAGGGCTGTAGGGCACGAAGAGGGTCTTCAGTCCATGAACAAGTTAGAAACAAGTGGGACTTTACCCTCATTAGCTAGTGGACTGTACTTTGAAAACAAAGAGATCAATTTAATCTCTTTTCAAAATATATATATTATGAGAGAAATACTCTGTTTGTGAGAGAAATACTCTGGATATATAATGCTAAAATTAGTACCACACTTGACACTACCACAGTCCCCGTAAACAATTGATTATTTGCTTTTGAAAAAAAAACATATTAAAGCATGTTGGAATTAATTTATAGATAATCACGAGATTATGTTGGAATTTTGCAGATTTTTAAATTTTAATTCACCATTGCTCCTAAAAAGTATATGTCTAGATCTGAAAAAAGAAAAAGAAAGAAAAAAGCGGATGAATTAGTTCAATCTCAAGCGGGTTCACTTGATAATTTTTTTGGTAGTAAGAGACAAAAGGAGAGTTCTAGTGTGGTTGAACAGTCAGAGAATGAAGAACAAATAGTAGATACAGGGAATGAAGAATAAGAAAATTTAGCGGAAGATACGGAAGTCCTTGCAAAGGAACCAAATGAATGCGTGAATGAGAGAGACCATGAAGATATGAATGATGAGGGTCACAATGAAGGCTTGGATTGTGAATATGGACCACAGACATTGATGTCCCAAGTAACTGGGACACAATTGATCAAAATTTTATTGACTTTGTAGTTGAAAGAAGGCCTTTAAGAAGAGATGGGGATCAATTTCCTAAGGATACAGAGGGTAGGCATTTCACTTCCTTTCATTACATCTGTCGTTTGTCAAACGGAGAGAAGAAAGATAGGAGGTGGCTTGTATATTCAAGTGTTTCCGACAAAGTATTTTGCTTTTGTTATAAATTGTTTGCACAAGGTGAAAACAATACTTTGTTGGCTACTAATGGCTTGAGAAATTGGAGAAATATTGGTCAAAGGCTCAAAAGTCATGAAGGTAGTAACGAGCATATTGCTTGCATGAGCAAATGGATTGAATTAGAGAGGAGATTGAAAAAGAATGAAACAATCGACAAAAGTGTGCAAGATCAAATCAACAAAGAGAAAGAGCATTGGAAAGGGGTGCTAGTAAGGATAATTGCTGCTGTGAAAGCACTTGCTAAAGTGAATTTAGCATTTCGTGGAGATAATGAAAAGATTTATCAAGAGAAGAATGAGATTTTTCTAACCATAATCGAAATGGTTGTTGTATATGATCCAATAATGCAAGAGCACTTTCGTCGGATTTTGAAAGGTGAGATTCATTACCATTATCTTAGCCATAAAATTCAGAATGAATTGATACAAATGCTTGCTGATGATGTCAAAAGTGCAATGATTTGTAAGATAAAAAATACAAAATATTTTGCCGTGATTCTTGATTGTACTCCAGATATAAGTCACGAAGAACAAATGTCACTTGTAATACGATGTGTGGATGTTTCAATGAGTACACCAAAAGTGGAGGAATTCTTCTTACAATTTTTGAAAGTGGAAGATACAACGGGATCTGGACTTTTTGGTGAACTAGAAGAAGTCTTGTCCACTCTTCAACTCGACATTAGTGATATAAGAGGGCAAGGATATGATAACGGCTCCAATATGAAAGGGAAACACAAAGGTGTTCAAAAAAGGCTTCTCAATAGAAATCCTAGAGCATTTTACACGCCATGTGGTTGCCATAGTCTTAACCTCATGCTTTGCGATATGGCCAACTGTTGTAACAAAGCTACATCTTTTTTTGGAGTTGTACAACGTATCTACTGTTTGTTTGCGGCTTCTACCAAGCGATGACAAGTTTTGATAAAACATGTTACAAATCTCACTGTTAAGTCATTATCACAAACGCGTTGGGAAAGTCGTGTTGAAAGTGTTAGAGCAATAAGATATCAAGCTCCAAAAATCAGAGAGGCTTTACTTGAATTGGCTGATTCTCGTGAAGATGCTGGTGCAAAGAGTGAAGTCGATGCCTTAGTAAGATATGCAATTGAGAATTTTGGATTCTTAGTTAGCATGGTTGTTTGGCATACTATTTTATTTGCAGTTAACGTTGTCAGCAAGACCTTGCAAAAAGAAGATATGCATATTGATGTTGCCATTGATCAGTTAAATGAGCTTGTTTCCTTTCTTGAGAAATATAGAGAAAGTGGTTTGGCGGAGGCTATTGATGAAGCTAAGGCAATTGCGTCCAAAATGGGAGTTGAACCCGTATTTTACGATAAGCGTATCATTCATCGAAAGAAACATTTTGATGAGAATGGGAGTAAAGAGGTGACCCTTTCGGCTGAAGAATCATTTAGAGTTAACTACTTCTTATCTATAGTAGATCAAGCTCTTTTATCACTTAAGAGTCGGTTTGAACAGTTTGAGAAATATAAGGAAATTTGGGATTTTTTGTTTGATGTGAAAAAAGTTAAAGTCTACAACCGATGAACGCTTAATGATGTATTGCTCCAATTTAGAAGATGCTTTGAAACATGAAGGAACTTCCGATATCAATGGAAATGAGTTGTTTTCGGAATTGAAAGTCTTCAGAGAAGGTTTACCAAAAGAGATGACAAAACCAATTGAAGTGCTCAATCAATTGAAATTGATGGAGGATTGTTATCCAAATGTGTGGATTGTGTATCGGATATTATTGACTATTCCTGTTACGGTTGATTCCGGAGAAAGAAGTTTTTCGAAGTTGAAGCTAATTAAGAACTACCTCCGCTCAACTATGTCACAAGAAAGGTTGAATGGATTATCCATCCTATCCATTGAATATGAGATGGTGGATAAGATTGATTGTGCGGATATTATTAATACTTTTGCTACTAAAACTGCAAGAAGGATGATATTCAAGTGATGTCTTTGAACTGATTACTTGTTTGACTTGGTGATAATGTGATATCTAAATGATGTTTTGAAAATATTGAAATAATCGGTTATTATATTTGGTATTCTTTTGTATTGATGCTCTTTTGTTCAGTAAAAGTTCTTCGTTTTTTTATGCCTATCTTAATAGCAATTCACAAAAGGCCCATTTTGTTGTTGTCCGCTTAAGGCCCTTCAACACTCAGGGTCGGCCCTGGTTGTAAGCCTACACATTTTGCTAAATACCCAAACAAATTTTGCTCAAAATGTATTGACAATTGAATGGAGTAAAAAAGAACTAGTAATCTAGTATACTGGTTTCATTTTTTTTAAGTAATGGTACTTATAAAATCAGAATATCCACCTATTGTAGTTCAAATACTTGAACAATTGCCAAATCTCTAGTCTCTGCCTCAAAGTATTAGTCAGGGTCTCCGAGCCCTAGTTAAGAGATGATCTTATGTAGTTAAATTTTGATTTCTAGAAACATCATGAAAGACATCAATTTTCATCCACTTAAACACACAAACCCACTTAAATTATTATTTCTTAGGGCAGTAGGTAAAAGAACCCACATGCATAGCAAACTAAGACTCCAGGCGGTGGCTTTTCCAATATGATTTTTTAGAATATAAGCCAAGCTCTACCAAATTCGTACTGGATGAGACTTGAGAGATCGAAAGTTCGAGATAAAGGGCCGATGAAGAATTGAAGATGTCAGACCGGATGAGAGATCGAAAGTTTGAGAGTTCGAGTCTTTGAGATTGACTGATGATGACCGATGAAGGGCCGCCGAAGGCGATGAGACGATGCCCTGATGGCCGTCGGCCAATGAGAAATTGAGACTTGAGAGTTCCGACTTCCGAGTTCGAGATCTGGGTTTAGGATGAGAGATTGAGATTTTAGAGTTCGAGATCTGGGTTTGGGAATTGAGAGTTCCGACTTCAGAGTCTGGGCTAGTAGTGGGCTGAGTGCTGAGTCATATACTCATATTATTATTTTAAGTGATGTGTGCAAGGCTTTATTCGATTATTCGGTTAAACCGAATAACCCAAAAGTGAAACCCGTATAAACTAACCGAAAACCGTTAATAATTTCGGATATAACCAAAATGTTAAAAATAACCGAATTATAAGAAAATTTTGGTTAAATTATTTCGGTTCGGTTCGATAATTCGGTTATACCAGTTTTTTACTCAGTCCTAAAAGGGCATAGAACCTAACGATACTCCCACAGAAGTAGATTGGCAGAACATAAGCAACAATGAGGGTAGATGTCAGACATCCTCTGTCTTACGACAAAGATGCTGCTAATATATTGGTACATCCTACAACATTGCACTCTAAAGGACCAAAAGAGTTGCAATTACATTGAATGAAAGAACACTTGTAAAGCTAAGACGTTGATCATTCATGCAACATGTCTTGGAATAAAGCAAGCAAAACAAGTTAGTGGTTAGGGAGAAAAAACAAGAAACATAATAACTGACTACGTCCTTCCTTTTCTATTGAGAGGATTATATATTTATATGTATTAGGAGATCTCCAAAACAAATCTTTCTATTTGTGAAAAAAGGACCACATAAGAAACAGGACATGAAGCACACTTCTGCAGAACCCAAAAACTAACCGCCTAACGCAAAAATAAGGGCACATGAACACACACTTTAGCTATACTATTGTTATATCAGATTATCCTCATTCTAGTTTTTTAAGTGTCCACAATGCTGACAAAACATATACACACAAAGTATGACGAAGCTAAAATCTCATATAGTATAAAATTAGAGTATCAAGGTCAAATCAGAACATCTATTAGTGACTAAAAGATTATAACTCAAACTTTTAAGCCATGTTTAGCTCAGAAAGAGCAAGGAAAAGGACAGACAAAGCAACCCAAAGATAGAAAACCTTCATGAACAAAGTACAACTATATATATTTGCCTAAAACCTGAATACCATCACTTTTTTTTTTCTTTTTGATAAGTAACTCAATACCATTTCCCTTGCACTTTCCAAAATCCAAAACCTTAGAATACGAAAAACTACTCCTAACTACATTAAGTTCATTTACTTATGCAAGCTCAAAGTGTGATCAAGGAACAAAATTATTAGCAAGTGCAAAGCTGAAATCCACGGCCCTAGCATTCTCAATAAAATTTATACGTATTATAAGCAAGTTTGTGCAAAATCACAATTTAATGGAACTAATTTATTGCAAAAAATAAAAAAAAAGGAAAAATAATTACAGGATTAAATGAAAAAAACGAGCCTTGAAATTAGACATCTAGGAGCTCCTGGAGACGCAATTCCAACTGATCCAAACGAGTACTCCAGTCGCTTTTAATGCACAGCGGTCTAACATTGCTTGAAGAATCAACACCAGTATTATCTCCTTTTTCTTCGTGCTCACCTTTATTAGAATCCTGAATGCTGTTTTTAAGGGAAGTAAGCCATTTCTTTTTCTTCTTTTTCTTGGCAGCGGCTCTCTGTAATGCCCTCAATATATCAGAACCACTCGGCTGACTTTCTCTCCCTTTTTCTTCTTTCTCTTGTTTTGTTGTTGGGTACGATAACATTGAACTGGAGGTTTTGATTGACGGGTTGGATTCAACGTCCGAGACAACGGCGTGGCCTATACCTCTGAAGTCTCGCCCAGAATCTTCTTCTTCATCATCACCGTAATCGTAATCATTATCATTTCGACGCCATGACCGGCGTTGATATTTAACAGAAATGGTGACAGCACGATTCTTATGCGACGGTTTAGTGAAGGCGGAGCCGATACTAAACAACGGCCATGGTCTTGTGGACGATGGATTAGCTATGGCCGTCCACATCTTCGTCTTACTGGCACTGAGGCGAGAGAAGAAATGGGTAAGGCTCGTACTAGCTAGATTAAATTTTCGATTTTAGCTCTAAATGAATCAAATATAAAAGCATTTTAAATTTGGATAAATTACTCAAACTTTTTTAAATTATAATTTTTTATTAATACTCGAATCATAGTCGGGCTCGATTTAGAATCTACTCGAGATAAATGAGCTTCAATCAAATCTTATTTTATACTTAGATAAATTTTATTTAATACTCGGATCGACTCAATTAAATTAGGTATTAGAAATGAATGAGAGAATATTCATGAAAATGATAAAAATCCACTCCATATTGATATATGCTGGGCCTGATAGCAATTTGGGCTGTAGTGGGTTTATGATGAGATCTGATGTAGTAGCAAAATTTATGGGCTTGATGATGTTTGACCACGTTCTATCGTCAATGGGGTTAGGAAATCAAACCCAACTCTAACAAGTTTTGTCACCGAAAATGAATGGACAGGGAAATTGGACCCGATTGTATTTAAATTTTATTTATTTATATTTTGACCCTCTCAATGAGAGAAAAATACAAATAAATGAAATTCAAATAAACTTGTTTCCAATTTTTCTGTCCGCATAGAAGAGCTCATCTGTCAAATAAATTCTAGTAGTAATTCATTCAAATGTAACCATCAGTTCAATGTTTTTCTTCTGTTGATGAAATATGAAAAAAAAAAATTAAGGCAAAAAAAGAAGAAGAATGGAACTAAGATTTCCTACCATAACCAAAAACAACATTGGCTTGGAAGTATGATTCGTGTTAGTTTTTGTATGTTCATAATGTTTACATATACCTAATCAGTACATGGTACGCCTAAATAACATAATGTTCCAACGATCATAGGAATTCCACATTTCTGAGGCAAGTACTAGGAGGACACTAATCTATTGATGCCAAGAAGTCAATGTAACGAAAGGTAACAATAATTATACCCATTTACGAAACACTGGTCTGGTCTAGTATAACAATAATAATAAACTAGTGGCACCTACGTACATCCCCCAGCAAAACGAATTAGATCCTCTTCATTTCATGATTCACATTTAAAATGTGTTGAAATGTGACATCATGATGACAAGGGAGGAAGAGATGATGATGTGGAATATACAAAGAATGAAGACTTTACATTTCATTTATCCTAGTCCCAGCAAAACTTTGACACTCAATTTCCGCATGTAAAGTGTAGTAGTTTTATGGGTAATGAGGTACATGCGAGCCGAGCCAAGGTGGTTTTCAACATCAATTTCATTTTCCTATGCTGCAAAAAGAAAACGCCAGTTTCTTTGGATAAAAGTTTTTCACAAGCTTGCCAAAATACTTGGTCAACAAATAGATATTAGGAAAACAAATACCAACAAAAGAGTTTTTCTCTTGGAATTCATCGAGCCCAGCCTAAAATACAAAATATAAACTAAAAAAAACATATCAGACAATCCCAACTTCAGAATTCACGCAACTTCCCAAAATACAACCTGAACCACTAGAGCATAAACTCGGATGTGATTTTCCTTTTTGCCTTGTTTATGTTCTCCCTTCCTCAACTAGGACCTTTTAACTTTTTCTCTCTTAGCTTAGGAAACAAACCACTTGTCAGATAATAAAACACAGAAGGGCGGGCACATTATTAAAGAAAATCAAATCTACCCGAGATAGCAGCTTGAATCTAGTGTTAAACACTAACACGTAATCCTCTCCTCCCTCCTTTGTATGTCGTATTGTTTATTAGCAAATAGCAACAGCAACTTTGATAAAAAGGCACGTTTGATGGAAGCTCAATCAGTGCTACTTGCATGAATAACTACCAAAATTCCAAGGCCCCCCTGTCATGGAACTCTTGCTTACTTAATCCCAACTCAACCCGTTGACACTCTTATTGTCATAGTCTCATTCTTAGGCTCCATGTCCCTTTTCTTCAGCCACATATACATTAAAATATATGAAGATGATGCCTCTAGTTTAGCTGTTGGCAAAGATATTGGTTTCTTCTCAAATATCTTATGAAGCTTCATAGGTCATAACTAAGGTGCGTCTCTTTCTATCTGTATTTATATGAATTTTTGATTCTCTCGAAGAATATCGGTTATATATTGATTCCGGGCCGGGGGTGGGGGGTTAGTTTTGTTTCAGTTCTGATGGGGTCATACGAGGAGGAAAGAGGTTCAGGCAACAAAAGGTTTCAAAAGATTACGCAAACATGGATAGCTTGCTTGGGTTCATTTTTGGTAAGCATGGTAGGGGGACTGATCTTAAGTTGTTGGGAATTCAAGTACCATCCTACTAATAGTCAGCTGTGGATGGTCCCCTTCGGTCTCATTCTGTTTTTCACGCCTGTCATAGTCTGGTTCTCGGTGTTCATCTCTGAAATCTGTAATTCTTCCGAGGAAGCCAATGTTTCAAGTCGGAAACAACCTTCAATTCGGCCACCCCACTCAGCTGGCGATCTGGAGGGAGGTGATCATATTATTAACAGTAAAACTACCATAAGTTTATGACTTCTGATGACATTTTATGTTCTTTATCTCCTTGTTAAAATATATCTCCACCGTTACTTAATACGAAATGCTTATATGTTAGAACTTGCGACTCATAATTGAGAAGCTTTCGAAAAAGGCCAAGTACGGAGCGAAGCGTGGACGTACTCAAGTTTGGAGAACCAAGTAAATCTATGTATTTAATTATTCACTGTCGTGTGCGTGTGTGATCGAATCCTAACATTATAGGATTGAAAGAGGGAAACATGTATAAATTTGATTGCGGGTGCTTTTCTATGGACAATTTTATTCAAATCAATCTATTCATGGTAATTAGATAATTTTATTAAACAGCTGCGGCGTATCATTTCTATTATCAACACGATAAGGCACTAATTTTCTAAACAAATAGAATAGAGCTCCTCTATGCAATTAAAGAAAGAGAATTATCCTGAATTATAGAGGATGAGGAGACAATTTATGGGTATAAACTATTGTAGTTTTGGTACGACTTATTATTATTATTATATACTCCCTCCATCTCATAATAACGGTCGCTTTAGCTTGATGCACATAGATTAAGAAAGTCATTTAGTGCTATCATTTATTAATTAAAATTAGTGTGAAATTTCATCACTACCCCTTCATGGGAAGTTGAAAACTATTAATAAAGGAAAAAATTTCTTGGGACAATGAGAGAAGGTAGGGGTGATATAGGAAAGTAAATAATTGTTTTTCCTAGAAAGTTGTAAACGATAAATAAATTAAAAAAAAAATTTCCTTCTAAAACGATAATTATTATGGGATGGAGGTAATAGGTCTTTGTCGATAAGTCAAAAGTTTTTTCAAAAAATCATACTGGGGTGGGTTAGGGATTAGGGAAGGCCAAATGCCGCCTTCCCAGTGGACAATAAAGCGTTTACTAATATAGAGAAACACAAAGCGTTTACCTTCCGTCATGCTCAATCTATTATTATAGACAAAGCTGACTCAGCTTTAGCTTTACGCAACCGGCTCTAATGCATCATTTTCTAAATATATACTCACCGTTGACAGAAAACTTACAGAGTCCATAAGCTATAATTTACATGGCATGTATTTATTTCCTCGTACAAGTTTTGAAATGCTACAGGAGGAGTTGATTCCTTTTAAAAATGGTTAAAACTATGCATATGCCTTAGATTAGTGAAAGAAATAGCTAATACAATAATAATAGATATGACTCTTAAAATTATTCACTCTGAGTCAGCTATTCAAATATTATACACGAGACACATGACAACTTTGATAAAAAAGGAAAATGTTATATACACTTTTACAAATAAGATCAATAGAGAGCTTATAAAAAAGATCAATAGAGAAAATAATAATCCACAAAATTGAGAAATACACATTTTTCATTAACTAATTTCAAGTAATACATTGAAAAGTAATTGGTACATTGTACTCACACCATGCATCACGACAAGGTCAAATCACGCATCAACATCTGAACATGTTGGGAAATCCAGTTTATAAAGTGCATAAATATTCTCCATATCTTAATAAAAACATAAACGTGAGAATATGAGATCACAAGATGTAAATACCTAAGCAAAGGAAGAATGATTTCTAAAGCCTACAGACCATTGTAATCTAGTTCAATACTGATAATGAACGGTAGATAACTTTAGTAATATATTGTTGGATCCGATATCAAATATTGCAAGGCAAAGTATTTCAAAGAAATTTAAGTTCAGGGTATACATTTTGAACTTTGGAAATTGAAAATTATCCTATGGAGATATTGTGCTCTAACTGTAATAATTTGAATCACAAATATTAATAGTGTATAATTTCATGGGAATTACTCAGAACAATTATTCTTGCAAAAGGCTGGTGATACATGTATTCAATTTACATTTTTGACTTAAAAGTCACTCGTTGATTGTCTTTTCATCCTTAACCTTCATCCATTGCACTAAAAGAAAACAGGAATAACTTCTTAAAAAAATTTGTCAAACAAGTCCTACCTGCCCAAAAATTTTCTTTGGTCCAAGTCATATTTCTACTGCAGGGCAACTCCTTTCTTCCCATTACACCTGAATGAGAAAATTATATTCGCCAATAATTCTTTACAGAGGAAGAGCAAAGGGAGATAGAAATGAATAGAAGCACAAAGTTGGTCGGTGTTTAATTATCTCTACCAAAATGGTGTTGCTTAAGATAAGAGATGCATGCATAATTATGAAACAAAGATGACTTGGTGCAAATCCAAGTTTAAAACTGCATCAAGGTACAAAATCTGTAAGAAACAGGCATACAATTAGAATGCAGAAATAGAAATTGGAGATTGTGAATAATTTTTGAAATAAAAGATCGAAAGTATATCAAAAGCCAAAAATGTGACAACAAGATTGTTGGGTGAGATGGAATGATGTTTGGTTTCTTGAAAGAAGCTTATGAAACTAGGAAGCAATACAAGTGTATCCATTGTTGTCTCCAGAAACGTGTACAACTAAGAAAACAACCACTGCTTCAATAAATTTGTTAAAAGGTATCTGGATAAAATAAGAAAAAAGACAAAAGAGTTGTATAAGTGATACCTCCCCTAAGACTGTTATAGTATGTACTCATTTTACAACTACCTAAGAATAGATCAGTCTAGTTTCCAAAATTTCTTAAAGTATGCGCAGTCTAATGTCATCCAAATCGAATGGAGGAGTATATGCCACAATTCAAATAACAGAAATTCTTTCATGAAAAGTTGGCAGATAAGAAGTCTGCCAAAATTAGTTAACTGAGTGGTGTCGCATTATTAACCATGTATTTCAATTTGAAACTGCTAATAGCCTTGTGACACATTCAGAAGGCAACCTTTTAAGCAGATCAAGTTGGATCATTGCATTAAGCATATGATACCTAAAACTTTTACTGAAGTTCCAAGAAAAGAATTACTTTTCAAATACAAACAATCTGATATAGTAAGGTTTGAAGACAAAGTCATTATGTAGAAGTACATGTCACAGTCTAAAAAGCAGCTAGTTCTAGTGACCATATAAAAAAGAGTACTACTTTGAATGCATTGTTGATATTAATTTTAATTATGTGATAACTGTAGTGTATGGGTGTAAGACCCCAATTTTTATAAATAAAGATGAATTTTCTATAAATATCATTTTTGAATATTATAGAGTTAATTTGATATAATGTTATAGTTGTGGGTAATATTTATAAATTTTGCAAAGTAAGCAAGTTGTTATAAAATATTCGTTTGGTCGGGGAATATTCTTTTTGTCGGGGAATATTCGTACGACGGCACAATCATTGGTGGACCCCACAATGGAATTATTGTCGGATTGAGAAAACGACAAAATTATCTTTCTATAAAAATAACAGCTGAGGTATTACGTTAAAATAGTTAAAACTGTTGAACTACTCGGTAGTAAAAGTACAGTAATACGCGTGGTTGCATAGTAGCACACGATATTGATTATTGATGCTTACGTGAGAAGTCACTCAGCTATACTCAATTATTGCTACAGTAATTGCTGCATCATATCTCTTAAATTATTGTCATAGTATCATCTGTATAATATGTTATATTATTAAATCAATAATTGAGACGTTGTGGTAAGTTTGGTTATTTTATGGGGGGCCATATGTCATCATCTAAGAGTCTCTTCGTCAATAGTAATTACCGTCGTCAATAGTAATTACCGTCGTCAATAGTAATTACCTTCGTCAATAGTATTTACCTTGGTCAATAGTAATTACCTTCGTCAATAGTATTTACCTTGGTCAATAGTAATTACTTTCGTCAATAGTAGTTGTCCCTTCAATATTACCAAGAGTCATTTGACCCTTCGTTAAGACCAAGAGTCATTTGACCCTTCGTTAAGACCAAGAGCCACCCTCAGTTTTTCTATAAATAGAGGCCTAGGGCTTCATTATTTTTCACGAATTCATTCAAGCTATAGAGAGAGAAAGTATAGAGAGAATAAGAGAGAGAGAATAAAAGTATTCTGCTACATCACTTTTCCAATATCCAGTTCTTTTAAGGTAGGGAATATTATTTCTTTTATATTCATGAAGAGAACTTCTGTTATTCCATTCGTTATTATTCTGTTGGAATAACCAGTATACGCGGTCTACCCTATACTTGGTGACATTCTTCTATTATTCTGTTGGAACATCCTGTCTGTGTGTTTTACACCGGACCTGGTTCCGTTTATTATTCTGTTGGAACATCCTGTCTGTGTGTTTTACACCGGACCTGGTTCCGTTTATTATTCTGTTGGAACATCCTGTCTGTGTGTTTTACACCGGACCTGGTTTCGTTTATTATTCTGTCGGAATATCCTGTCTGTGTGTTTTACGCCGGACCTGGTTTCATTATTTATTATTCTGTTGGAATAACCTGTCTGTGCGGTCTATCGCATGCATGGTGATTTCTTTTGTTATTCCATTCTTTATTATACTCAGTTGGTTAAGTTTTGACTTCTATACTCCATGAAATTTGTGGAATATCCTTGATAGTTGCGTTTCATCCAGTATCTTTTCAAGAAAATATTCTTCTAAGCATTCTTGAATTTTACTCCACAATACAGTATCATGTTGACAATTTGGACGTTGTTAATTCCTGGATAAATTAATTCTTGAACTTGTTTTATTGAATTCTTATATCATTGTCATCATCCTCATGTTTATAAAATGTTGAAAGTCATCTGTGGCCTGTAGTGCATAGATGGACTTGGTATGATTATGACCAGGGATTATTCGGTATAATCATGACCGTAATGTTACAAATGATGTGGTAAAAGTCCTCATTGGCCCGTAGTGCATTGATGGACAGTTGTTGGCATGATCATGACCATTAATGAATACACGAATATCCTTGGCCGTAGTGCAGGGGTGATTCGATGATGTGGATTATTTTATTAAGCTGAGTCTCAGCGATTACAGTGTTGAAAAACTTTTTAAATCATAAAAGATAGTAGAGTTTATTTTCTACTTGACTCTTTTAATGGATTGCTTGTTCCGCTACAGTTAAACTTGATGTCTATTATATTTTATCAGTTTAACATTGTTGAAGGCTAATGATAATTTATTCTGCATTATCTTAGTCATAATATTTCTTACTGGGCTAGTTGAGCTCACCCTTTCTTTCACTGTTCTCTTCAGGAAATGAGAACGTAGCTGGGACAAGTCGGGGTACGGAGTGATGGTCCGAATGATAGTATTAGTTAGTAGTCCTCACTATTCTATGTAATGGTGTGTTAATAAATGTAATGAGGACTCCTTTTGAGTATGAATACTCTCTAGAAGATAATATTTGTATTCAAACTCACAGTTTATGTTTTGTCGTATTGTACACGACAGATGTATTAATCAGTTGTATTTGTATTCTGTACTATGTATCTGACGACCCAAGATGGGTGATGTATACCTAATTTTGGGGGCGTCACAGTTGGTATCAGAGCTTAGGGATATGATCCCTGGCTAAGATGTGAGAATAGAACTAGGAGGGGAGAGACGGGAATTCCTTCGCTAGTATGACATACCTAAGTTTATTTGCATGGTATTTAATTGGTCGGTCATAATATAAGGATAATATATGACATATCAATTAATTTTTATTTTGTGGCAGTATCTGAAAATGGCATCTGAGAATGTTGAGAATAGCAATGGAGCACAGACGACTGTTGATTCACCACATATCAATAATCAGGATAATGTGCATCAGGAAGGTGTCAATCCTCATGCAAACAACAACACTGACCAAATGATGAATGATCAAATGTTCAGAGGCTTTATGCAATTCATGCAACAACAGGTGAAAGCGGCTCCTGTCCACAACGTAGGTGGAAATACTGGAAACTCTCAGGCGGTCACCGCTAAACAGTTTAAGGAGCTGGGACCACCGGAGTTTAAGGGAGAACCCAAACCACTTGTAGCTGAAACATGGATAAAGCAGATCACCAAGATATTTGATGTCTTGGGTTGCTCCGAGGAGCAAAAGGTTCCCTTTGCCGCCTTTATGTTGCGAGGAGAGGCAGATTACTGGTGGGAATCGATAAAGCGTACTCAACCTGCCGCACTGAAGATGTCTTGGGAGAAGTTCCAAGATCTGTTTAACGACAAATACTTTCCCGAGAGTATTCGTCACATGAAGGAGGTGGAGTTCATCAAATTGGAGCAGAATAATATGACCGTGTCGCAGTACGAGGCAAAATTTGCGGAGTTATCCCGGTTTGCGTCCCACCTGGTGGATAATGAAGAAAGAATGACGCGGATGTTTTTAAGAGGTTTGAAGCCGGAGATACGTCAACATCTTGTTTCTCATAAACTGTGTTTGTATTCAGATGTTGTAAATAGGGCTCAGTTGGTGGAGCGCGATAACGAGATAACGCAACCAAAAGAGAGCAGCCGGCAAAATGATAATACCAGTGAGAGCAGTCATCGAAGCGGTGACAACAAGCGTGGAGGGAATCAACAGGCCAGAAATGGTAACCACTTCGGTGGTAATCAGGGCCAAAACAATAAGAATGGACATTTCAAGAAGAGGAGATTCAACAATGATGGAAAGACGTCAGCACCAGCACCTGTCGTTAAGGAAGGAGAACGACCACCTATCATATGTTTCAAATGCGGAGGGGAGGGGCACATCAGTCCAAACTGCGCGATGCCGTCCAAAGCATGTTATAATTGTGGAAGAGAAGGTCATTTAGCCCGATTTTGTCGTTTACCGAAGACAAATTCAGCTAGGATGGAGGCACCAAAAGCCGTCCCAGAAAAGTCAAAACCGGTTG
Source organism: Panax notoginseng (assembly GCA_016801055.1). Lineage (NCBI taxonomy): Eukaryota > Viridiplantae > Streptophyta > Magnoliopsida > Apiales > Araliaceae > Panax > Panax notoginseng. The sequence goes on along the minus strand of CM029017.1, from coordinate 211,986,207 downwards.
TGCAAGGGAGAGCGTTTGTTGTGAACTCCCAGAGAGCAAGGAACCCGAATGAGGTCATCACGGGTAAGCTTATTATAAACTCTAAAGAAGTTTATACTTTATTTGATACCGGTTCAACCCATTCTTTTATTTCTCCTACTTGCGCTCATCGATTAAATTTGATTCCGGAGAAATTAGACTTTGACTTATCTGTGGAAACTCCGTTGGGAGAAACCTTCATTACCTCCACTGTTTATAAGTCTTGTTTGGTTCAAGTTGGTACCCACACATTACCTATCGATCTGATTTCATTAAAAATACTTGCATTTGACGTGATTCTAGGGATTGATTGGTTAACTACTCATTATGCAAAAATTGATTGTTTTCGTAAGGTTGTTAGTTTTCATATTCCTAATCGACCTATTATGCGAATTCAAGCAACCAAACCATTAAAATCAATCGCTGTCATCTCAAGCCATAAAACTATTCGTTTATTGAAAAACGGATGTCAAGCTTTCTTAGCTCATGTCACAGATCTAAACAAAAATACGTCAGTTTTGAATGATATTTCTATTGTTAATAAATTTCCTGACGTATTCCCTGAAGAACTTCCTGGCCTACCCCCAGAGCGTGAAATTGAATTTTGTATCGATCTTGAACCCGGTACAAAACCCATTTCCAAAGCCCCATATCGAATGGCTCCTATTGAACTTCAGGAGTTAAAGATCCAACTGCAGGAATTGTTAGACATTGGCTTTATTCGTCCTAGTACTTCTCCTTGGGGAGCTCCTGTTCTATTCGTGAAGAAGAAAGATGGAAGTATGCGACTTTGTATTGATTATCGGGAGTTGAATCATGTCACCATCAAAAACAGGTACCCATTGCCACGTATTGATGACCTGTTTGACCAGTTGCAAGGAGCACAATTCTTTTCAAAGATCGATCTTCGTTCTGGATATCATCAGCTGAAGGTTAGAACTGAGGATATTCCAAAGACGGCTTTTAGAACTCGGTACGGGCATTATGAATTCCTAGTCATGTCCTTTGGATTGACTAATGCTCCTGCTGCCTTCATGGATATGATGAACCGGGTATTCAAGGAATATTTGGATCACTTTGTGGTCGTCTTTATTGATGACATCCTTATTTATTCCAAAAGCCGTGAAGATCATGAGCAACACTTGAGGCTGGTACTCCAAAAGCTTCGTGAATACAAGCTTTATGCCAAGTTGAAGAAATGCGAGTTCTGGCTGGAGGAGGTAGCATTCCTTGGGCACGTAGTATCAAGTCGTGGAATATCGGTTGACCCGGCAAAGATTGAAGCTATTCAAAGCTGGGAGCAACCTAAATCAGTGACCGAGGTACGTAGCTTTCTTGGTTTAGCTGGTTATTATCGGAGATTCGTGGAAGGATTTTCTCGAATCGCTACTCCATTAACTCAGCTGACTCGGAAAGATACAAAGTTTGGTTGGAGCGAAGAATGTGAGCAGAGTTTTCAAGAACTCAAGAGGAGACTCATTTCAGCACCTGTTCTAACAATACCATCTGGCTCGGAGGGATTTGTCATCTACAGTGATGCTTCGAGCAAAGGGTTGGGATGTGTTCTCATGCAACATGGAAAAGTCATAGCCTATGCATCAAGACAACTCAAGGAATATGAGAGGAATTATCCTACTCATGATCTAGAGTTGGCAGCTGTTGTCTTTGCACTTAAAATTTGGAGGCATTACTTGTATGGGGAGAAAGTGGAGATCTTTACGGATCATAAAAGCCTCAAATATTTCTTCACTCAAAAGGAACTCAACATGCGACAACGACGTTGGCTTGAACTGTTGAAAGATTATGATCATACCATTCAATACCATCCTGGAAAAGCGAACGTGGTAGCTGACGCATTGAGTAGAAGATCATATGCGGGTACAAGTGCAATATTAACAACGCAAAGACCCATTTTGTGTGACTTGCAAAGGATGGAGATAGAGTTAAAGACTCCAGGGACCCATGTGATGATGGCGAATATACGAGTAGAACCGACTTTAATCGATAAAGTTAAAGCTGCTCAAGCTACAGACCTGGAGCTGATGCGTATGAGGAAGAAAGTGCAAGAAGGTTCTATGCCGGAAGCAAGAATCGATGAAGAAGGAATACTTCGAGTCAACTCCAGACTTTGTGTTCCTAACAACCCTGATTTAAAGTATGAAATCATGATGGAGGCGCACAACACACCGTTTGCAATCCATCCTGGAAGTACCAAAATGTATCATGATCTTCGTCATACATTTTGGTGGAGCAATATGAAGAGAGAGATAGCGTTGTTTATCTCAAGGTGTCTAACTTGTCAACGAGTCAAAGCGGAGCATCAAGTACCAAAAGGTCCATTGCAACCACTTGAAATTCCAGAATGGAAGTGGGAGCACATTACCATGGATTTCGTTACCGGTCTTCCTAGGGTTTCTCAAGGTATTGATGCGATTTGGGTCATTGTTGATAGATTGACCAAGTCTGCTCATTTCTTACCGATACGAGAAACTTATACACTTGAACGTCTTGCTCGTATGTACATAAACGAGATTGTAAGACTGCATGGTATGCCAGTATCCATAGTTTCTGATCGAGACCCAAGATTCACTTCACGATTTTGGGTTAGTTTACAAAAAGCTATGGGCACGGAGTTACGATTTAGTTCAGCATATCATCCTCAGACGGACGGACAATCAGAGAGGACTATTCAAACTCTTGAAGATCTATTAAGACTCTGTGTCTTTGACTTCAAGGGAAGTTGGGACAAGTTCTTACCATTGGTGGAGTTTTCCTACAACAACAGTTATCAAGCAAGTATTGGCATGGCTCCATTCGAAGCATTGTATGGAAGAAAATGTCGTTCTCCAGTATGCTGGGATGAGGTGGGCGAAGCAACGTTGTTGGGACCGGAGTTGGTACGTATGACTACAGAAAAGATTCAAACGATCCGACAACGTATAAAAACCTCACAAGATCGACAAAAGAGTTATGCTGATCTTCATCGAAAGGACGTGGAATTTGATGTAGGAGATCATGTGTTCTTACGTGTTGCTCCATGGAAAGGAGTTACGAGATTTGGAAAGAGAGGAAAGCTAAATCCTCGATTCATCGGTCCATTTTTAATCCTCGATCGAGTAGGAACTGTGGCTTATAGACTCGCTTTACCGCCAAGTATGTCTCGTGTTCATAACGTTTTCCACATATCCATGTTACGCAAATATGTGGAAGACCCGAACCACATTATTGAGTTAGAACCGGACGAAATAGCGGAGGATTTGACGTATGAAGAAGTTCCTGTTCAAATCTTGGATAAGAAGGAACATATTCTACGCTCCAAGGTTATACCTCAAGTCAAAGTTTTGTGGAGAAACCACGATGTTGAGGAAATGACTTGGGAGTTAGAATCAGAAATGAAATCAAGGTATCCTTACCTCTTCGACATACCAGGTACGTACCCTAATTTCGAGGGCGAAATTTCATAAGAAGGGGAGGTTGTAAGACCCCAATTTTTATAAATAAAGATGAATTTTCTATAAATATCATTTTTGAATATTATGGAGTTAATTTGATATAATGTTATAGTTGTGGGTAATATTTATAAATTTTGCAAAGTAAGCAAGTTGTTATAAAATATTCGTTTGGTCGGGGAATATTCTTTTTGTCGGGGAATATTCGTACGACGGCACAATCATTGGTGGACCCCACAACGGAATTATTGTCGGATTGAGAAAACGACAAAATTATCTTTTTATAAAAATAACGGCTGAGGTGTTACGTTAAAATAGTTAAAACTGTTGAACTACTCGGTAGTAAAAGTACAGTAATACGCGTGGTTGCATAGTAGCACACGGTATTGATTATTGATGCTTACGTGAGAAGTCACTCAGCTATACTCAATTATTGCTACAGTAATTGCTGCATCATATCTCTTAAATTATTGTCATAGTATCATCTGTATAATATGTTATATTATTAAATCAATAATTGAGACGTTGTGGTAAGTTTGGTTATTTTATGGGGGGCCATATGTCATCATCTAAGAGTCTCTTCGTCAATAGTAATTACCGTCGTCAATAGTAATTACCGTCGTCAATAGTAATTACCTTCGTCAATAGTATTTACCTTGGTCAATAGTAATTACCTTCGTCAATAGTATTTACCTTGGTCAATAGTAATTACTTTCGTCAATAGTAGTTGTCCCTTCAATATTACCAAGAGTCATTTGACCCTTCGTTAAGACCAAGAGTCATTTGACCCTTCGTTAAGACCAAGAGCCACCCTCAGTTTTTCTATAAATAGAGGCCTAGGGCTTCATTATTTTTCACGAATTCATTCAAGCTATAGAGAGAGAAAGTATAGAGAGAATAAGAGAGAGAGAATAAAAGTATTCTGCTACATCACTTTTCCAATATCCAGTTCTTTTAAGGTAGGGAATATTATTTCTTTTATATTCATGAAGAGAACTTCTGTTATTCCATTCGTTATTATTCTGTTGGAATAACCAGTATACGCGGTCTACCCTATACTTGGTGACATTCTTCTATTATTCTGTTGGAACATCCTGTCTGTGTGTTTTACACCGGACCTGGTTCCGTTTATTATTCTGTTGGAACATCCTGTCTGTGTGTTTTACACCGGACCTGGTTCCGTTTATTATTCTGTTGGAACATCCTGTCTGTGTGTTTTACACCGGACCTGGTTTCGTTTATTATTCTGTTGGAACATCCTGTCTGTGTGTTTTACACCGGACCTGGTTCCGTTTATTATTCTGTTGGAACATCCTGTCTGTGTGTTTTACACCGGACCTGGTTCCGTTTATTATTCTGTTGGAACATCCTGTCTGTGTGTTTTACACCGGACCTGGTTCCGTTTTTTATTATTCTGTTGGAATATCCTGTCTGTGCGTTTTACGCCGGACCTGGTTCCATTATTTATTATTCTGTTGGAATAACCTGTCTGTGCGGTCTATCGCATGCATGGTGATTTCTTTTGTTATTCCATTCTTTATTATACTCAGTTGGTTAAGTTTTGACTTCTATACTCCATGAAATTTGTGGAATATCCTTGATAGTTGCGTTTCATCCAGTATCTTTTCAAGAAAATATTCTTCTAAGCATTCTTGAATTTTACTCCACAATGCAGTATCATGTTGACAATTTGGACGTTGTTAATTCCTGGATAAATTAATTCTTGAACTTGTTTTATTGAATTCTTATATCATTGTCATCATCCTCATGTTTATAAAATGTTGAAAGTCATCTGTGGCCTGTAGTGCATAGATGGACTTGGTATGATTATGACCAGGGATTATTCGGTATAATCATGACCGTAATGTTACAAATGATGTGGTAAAAGTCCTCATTGGCCCGTAGTGCATTGATGGACAGTTGTTGGCATGATCATGACCATTAATGAATACACGAATATCCTTGGCCGTAGTGCAGGGGTGATTCGATGATGTGGATTATTTTATTAAGCTGAGTCTCAGCGATTACAGTGTTGAAAAACTTTTTAAATCATAAAAGATAGTAGAGTTTATTTTCTACTTGACTCTTTTAATGGATTGCTTGTTCCGCTACAGTTAAACTTGATGTCTATTATATTTTATCAGTTTAACATTGTTGAAGGCTAATGATAATTTATTCTGCATTATCTTAGTCATAATATTTCTTACTGGGCTAGTTGAGCTCACCCTTTCTTTCACTGTTCTCTTCAGGAAATGAGAACGTAGCTGGGACAAGTCGGGGTACGGAGTGATGGTCCGAATGATAGTATTAGTTAGTAGTCCTCACTATTCTATGTAATGGTGTGTTAATAAATGTAATGAGGACTCCTTTTGAGTATGAATACTCTCTAGAAGATAATATTTGTATTCAAACTCACAGTTTATGTTTTGTCGTATTGTACACGACAGATGTATTAATCAGTTGTATTTGTATTCTGTACTATGTATCTGACGACCCAAGATGGGTGATGTATACCTAATTTTGGGGGCGTCACAATGGGTCTCTATAAGCAATTCATTATTAGAATGCTTGCAATGTGATTAATTTATAAATATAGGAAGTTACAACAAAAAACAAATATGAAAATAGAAATATAAATCCACTAAACCAAATGGTGAAAGTGTCTCTTGTTTATGACTAAAGTTCAACTTGTCCATTAAACAATCACACTAAAGAAAGTGAAAATTGCCACGAGAAAAGAGGAAGAATTTGTAGTTGTGTGCCCTAACACAGTTACCTTACTAACAAACTGATAAATGAACAATGTTAGAAAAGGAAGTAAATTTTATAAAACAATTGATTTTAATACTCTTATGCTACGTTGAGATTGGAGGAATGGAATTAAGTGAGTGGAATGATTCATTCCAGTCATTCCATATGTGACGCCCCCAAAATTATGTATACATCACACATCTTGGGTCGTCAGATACATGGTACAGAATACAAATACAACTGTCGTGTACAATACGACAAAACATAACTGTGAGTTTGAATACAATTATTGTCTACTAAAGACTATACAAACTCAAAAGGAGTCCTCATTACAATTATTGTCACACTATTTAATAGAATAGTGAGGACTACTAATACTATCATCTGGTCCATCACTCCGTTCCCCGACTCGTCCCAGCTATATTCTCATTTCCTGAAGAGAACAGTGAAAGAAAGGGTGAGCTCAACTAGCCCAGTAAGAAATATTATGACTAAGATAATGCAGAATAAATTATCATTAGCCTTCAACAGTGTTAAACTGATAAAATATAACGAACATCAAGTTTAACTGCAGCGGAACAAGCAATCCATTAAAAGAGTCAAGTAGAGAATAAAATATACTATCTTCTATGATTTAAAAGGTTTTTCAACACTGTTATCGCTGGGACTCAGCTTAATAAAATAATCCACATCATCGAATCACCCCTGCACTACGGCCAAGGATATTCGTGTATTTATTAATGGTCATGATCATGCCAACAACTGTCCATCAATGTAATACGGGCCAATGAAGACTTTTACCACTTCATTTGTAACATTACGGTCATGATTACACCGAATAATCCCTGGTTATAATCATATCAAGTCCATCTATGCATTACATGCAATAGATGACTTTCAACATTTTATAAACATGAGGATGATGACAATGATATAAGAATTCAATAAAACAAGTTCAAGAATTAATTTATCCAAGAATTAACGTCCAAATTGTCAACATGATACTGCTTTGTGGAGTAAAATTCAAGAATGCTTAGAAGAATATTTTCATGAAAAGATACTGGATGAACAACAATTATCAAGGATATTCCACTAATTTCATGGAGTATAGAAGTTAAAACTTAACCAACTGAGTATAATAAAGAATGGAATAACAAAAGAAATCACCCGGCATGCGATAGACAACACATACAGGTTATTCTAACAGAATAATAAATAATGGAACCAGGTCCGGCGTAAACGCACAGACAGGATATTCCGACAGAATAATAAATAATGGAACCAGGTCCGGCGTAAACGCACAGACAAGATATTCCGACAGAATAAAAAATAATGGAACCAGGTCCGATGTAAAACACACAGACAGGATGTTCCAACAGAATAATAACAAGACGGAACCAGGTCCGGTGTAAAACACACAGACAGGATGTTCCAACAGAATAATAATAAAACGGAACCAGGTCCGGTGTAAAACACACAGACCGGATGTTCCAACAGAATAACAGAAGAATGCCACCAAGTATAGGGTAGACCGCGTATACAGGTTATTCCAACAGAATAATAAGAAATGGAATAACAACAGTTCTCTTCATGAATAAGAAAGAATAACACCCCTTACCGTTTTAAAGAAGAACTGAAATAAGGAAGTAGTTAAGTAGCAGAATACTTTTCTTCTCTCTCTCTATTGTTTCTCTCTCTAGAGTTCAGTGAATTCGTGAGAAATAATGAAGGAATGAGCTGCTATTTATAGAAAAATGGAATGCATAGTAACTAATGCATGAACGGTCCAGATTGATTACTTTAATATGACGGTCCATATTTAAAGAAAAATCTTTTAAATAAAATATAATATATTCTATTTATAGAATAACTTTAATAAAGTATTCTGTTTTATATAAAAAGATGTTTCTGTTTTATTACGCTAATAATACGAATAAAACAAAACTTTATTATCGCTAAATAATTCATATTATTAACTGACAATAATTGAATCATACTAAGTGACTTCTCACATAAGCATTAATAATCAATACCGTGTGCTACTATGCAACCACACATATTACTGTACTTTTACTACCGAGTAGTTCAACAGTATTAATGGTAAAACTTTCGCCGTTATTTTTAATAAAATATTTTTATCGTTTTCTCAATCCGACAATAATTTCGTTGTGGGGTCCACCAATGATTGTGCCGTTGTACGAATATTCCCTGTTAAAACGAATATTCCCCGACCAATCGAATATTATATAACAACTTGCGTACTTTGCAAAATTTATAAATATTACCCACAACTATAATATTATATCAAATTAACTCCATAATATTCAAAAATGATATTTATAGAAAATTCATCTTTATTTATAAAAGTTGGGGTCTTACAACCTCCCCTTCTTATGAAATTTCGCCCTCGAAATTAGGGTACGTACCTGATATATCGAAGAGGTAAGGATACCTTGATTTCATTTCAGATTCTAACTCCCAAGTCATTTCCTCAACATCGTGGTTTCTCCACAAAACTTTGACTTGAGGTATAACCTTGGAGCGTAGAATATGTTCCTTCTTATCCAAGATTTGAACAGGAACTTCTTCATACGTCAAATCTTCTGCTATTTCGTCCGGTTCTAACTCAATAATGTGGTTCGGATCTTCCACATATTTACGTAACATGGATATGTGAAAAACGTTATGAACACGAGACATACTAGGCAGTAAAGCGAGTCTATAAGCCACATTTCCTACTCGATCGAGGATTAAAAATAGACCAATGAATCGAGGATTGAGCTTTCCTCTCTTTCCAAATCTCGTAACTCCTTTCCATGGAGCAACACGTAAGAACACATGCTCTCCTATATCAAATTTCACGTCCTTTCGATGAAGATCATCATAACTCTTTTGTCGATCTTGTGAGGTTTTTATACGTTGTCGGGTAGTTTGAATCTTTTCTGTAGTCATACGTACCAACTCCGGTCCCAACAACGTTGCTTCACCCACCTCATCCCAGCATACTAGAGAACGACATTTTCTTCCATACAACGCTTTGAATGGAGCCATGCCAATACTTGCTTGATAACTGTTGTTGTAGGAAAACTCTACCAATGGTAAGAACTTGTCCCAACTTCCCTTGAAGTCAAGGACACAGAGTCTTAATAAATCTTCTAGAGTTTGAATAGTCCTCTCTGATTGTCCGTCCGTCTGAGGATGATATGCCGAACTAAATCGTAAATCTGTGCCCATAGCTTTTTGTAAACTAACCCAAAATCGTGAAGTGAATCTTGGGTCTCGATCAGAAACTATGGATACTGGCATACCATGCAGTCTTACAATCTCGTTTATGTACATACGAAAAAGACGTTCAAGTGTATAAGTTTCTCGTATCGGTAAGAAATGAGCAGACTTGGTCAATCTATCAACAATGACCCAAATCGCATCAATACCTTGAGAAATCCTAGGAAGACCGGTAATGAAATCCATGGTAATGTGCTCCCACTTCTATTTTAGAATTTTAAGTAGTTGCAATGGACCTTTTGGTACTTGATTCTCCGCTTTGACTCATTGACAAGTTAAACACCTCGAGATAAACAGCGCTATCTCTTTCTTCATATTGCTCAACTAAAATGTATGACGAAGATCATGATACATTTTGGTACTTCCAAGATGGATTGCAAACGGTGTGTTGTGCGCCTCCATCATTATTTCATACTTTAAATCAGGGTTGTTAGGAACACAAAGTCTGGAGTTGACTCGAAGTATTCCTTCTTCATCGATTCTTGCTTCCGGCGTAGCACCTTCTTGCACTTTCTTCCTCATACGCATCAGCTCCAGGTCTGTAGCTTGAGCAACTTTAACTCTATCGATTAAAGTTGGTTCTACTCGTATATTCGCCATCATCACATGGGTCCTTGGAGTCTTTAACTCTATCTCCATCCTTTGCAAGTCACACAAAATGGGCCTTTGTATTGACAATATCGCACTCGTACTTGCATATGATCTTCTACTCAATGCGTCAGCTATCACGTTCGCTTTTCCAGGATGGTATTGAATGGTATGATCATAATCTTTCAACAGTTCAAGCCAACGTCGTTGTCGCATGTTAAGTTCCTTTTGAGTGAAGAAATATTTGAGGCTTTTATGATCCGTAAAGATCTCCACCTTCTCCCCATACAAGTAATGCCTCCAAATTTTAAGTGCAAAGACAACAGCTGCCAACTCTAGATCGTGAGTAGGATAATTCCTCTTATATTCCTTGAGTTGTCTTGATGCATAGGCTATGACTTTTCCATGTTGCATGAGAACGCATCCCAACTCTTTGCTCGAAGCATCACTGTAGATGACAAATCCCTCCGAGCCAGATGGTATTGTTAGAACAGGTGCTGAAATGAGTCTCCTCTTGAGTTCTTGAAAACTCTTCTCACATTCTTCGCTCCAACCGAACTTTGTATCTTTCCGAGTCAGCTGAGTTAATGGAGTAGCGATTCGAGAAAATCCTTCCACGAATCTCCGATAATAACCAGCTAAACCAAGAAAGCTACGTACTTCGGTCACTGATTTAGGTTGCTCCCAGCTTTGAATAGCTTCAATCTTTGCCGGGTCAACCGATATTCCACGACTTGATACTACGTGCCCAAGGAATGCTACCTCCTCCAGCCAGAACTCGCATTTCTTCAACTTGGCATAAAGCTTGTATTCACGAAGCTTTTGGAGTACCAGCCTCAAGTGTTGCTCATGATCTTCATGGCTTTTGGAATAAATAAGGATGTCATCAATAAAGACGACCACAAAGTGATCCAAATATTCCTTGCATACCCGGTTCATCATATCCATGAAGGCAGTAGGAGCATTAGTTAATCCAAAGGACATGACTAGGAATTCATAATGCCCATACCGAGTTCTGAAAGTCATTTTTGGAATATTCTCAGTTCTAACATTCAGCTGATGATATCCAGAACGAAGATCGATCTTTGAAAAGAATTGTGCTCCTTGCAACTGGTCAAACAGGTCATCAATATGTGGAAAAGAATTGTGCTCCTTTAAAAGGTTTTTCAACACTGTTATCGCTGGGACTCAACATAATAAAATAATCCACATCATCGAATCACCCCTGCACTACGGCCAAGGATATTCGTGTATTTATTAATGGTCATGATCATGCCAACAACTGTCCATCAATGCACTACGGGCCAATGAGGACTTTTACCACTTCATTTGTAACATTACGGTCATGATTACACCGAATAATCCCTGGTTATAATCACACCAAGTCCATCTATTCATTACATGCTATAGATGACTTTCAACATTTTATAAACATTAGGATGATGACAATGATATAAGAATTCAATAAAACAAGTTCAAGAATTAATTTATCCAAGAATTAACAACGTCCAAATTGTCAACATGATACTGCTTTGTGGAGTAAAATTCAAGAATGCTTAGAAGAATATTTTCATGAAAAGATACTAGATGAACCGCAATTATCAAGGATATTCCACTAATTTCATGGAGTATAGAAGTTAAAACTTAACCAACTGAGTATAATAAAGAATGGAATAACAAAAGAAATCACCCGGCATGCGATAGACCGCATAGACAGGTTATTCTAACAGAATAATAAATAATGGAACCAGGTTCGGCGTAAATGCACAGACAAGATATTCCGACAGAATAATAAATAATGGAACCAGGTCCGGCGTAAACGCACAGACAAGATATTCCGACAGAATAAAAAATAATGGAACCAGGTCCGATGTAAAATACACAGACATGATGTTCTAACAGAATAATAACAAGACGGAACCAGGTCCGGTGTAAAACACACAGACAAGATGTTCCAACAGAATAATAATAAAACGGAACCAGGTCCGGTGTAAAACACACAGACAGGATGTTCCAACAGAATAACAGAAGAATGCCACCAAGTATAGGGTAGACCGCGTATACAGGTTATTCCAACAGAATAATAAGAAATGGAATAACAACAGTTCTCTTCATGAATAAGAAAGAATAACACCCCTTACCGTTTTAAAGAAGAACTGAAATAAGGAAGTAGTTAAGTAGCAGAATACTTTTCTTCTCTCTCTCTATTGTTTCTCTCTCTAGAGTTCAGTGAATTCGTGAGAAATAATGAAGGAATGAGCTGCTATTTATAGAAAAATGGAATGCATAGTAACTAATCCATGAACGGTCCAGATTGATTACTTTAATCTGACGGTACATATTTAAAGAAAAATCTTTTAAATAAAATACAATATATTCTATTTATAGAATAACTTTAATAAAGTATTCTGTTTTATATAAAAGATGTTTTTGTTTTATTACGTTAATAATACGAATAAAACAAAACTTCATTATCGCTAAATAATTCATATTATTAACTGACAATAATTGAATCAAACTGAGTGACTTCTCACATAAGTATTAATAATCAATACCGTGTGCTACTATGCAACTACACGTATTACTGTACTTTTACTACCGAGTAGTTCAACAGTATTAATGGTAAAACTTCCGCCGTTATTTTTAATAAAATATTTTTGTCATTTTCTCAATCCGACAATAATTCCGTTGTGGGGTCCATCAATGATTGTGCCGTTGTACGAATATTTTCTGTTAAAACAAATATTCCCCGACCAATCGAATATTATATAACAACTTGCGTACTTTACAAAATTTATAAATATTACCCACAACTATAACATTATATCAAATTAACTCCATAATATTCAAAAATGATATTTATAGAAAATTCATCTTTATTTATAAAAGTTGGGGTCTTTAACCATACCCTCACCCAAGTAATAAAATTCATAAATTTGATAGGAATGAGAATAATTTATTACATTCTGATGGAACAACCAAGCACAAATTTTCCATTCCATGGGAATGAGTCACTCCATTTTCACCTTCATTCATTTAATCCAAACATAGCATTAATGTTTCAAATGATCTACAAACGAAATATAACTCATACTCTAATAAATTGAACTAGATATATATTTTTAAGCTGACTTCAATACACTTAATGTTGAAAATTTCCCCCCAACACCTACTACTCTAAAAAACTAAAAGAGCAATTTATAAATTTATCATATAAGCAAGGAATGTATGTATAAATTTGATTGAATATAATGGGAGCAAGAGATAGAGATAGGGACTAACTTAGATGGATCTGGTGAAGCTAAAATGGGGAAGTTAGAAAAGATATGATCCAACCTCTGGGCCACGAGTCCTCGATCTCCAATTACTGCCAATAAATACCAAATCATGGGAGAATCAGAGCATGTATTTGTAGTCGTACAAATATACTTTCACCAACTAATAAGCCATAGCCATAGGCCCATAGCCATTGCCATTGCCATAGCCCAAAAAGCTAATGAAGATGCCTACCTCGAATTGTTGGAGGTCTAGTACTGTCAGTAGCTTAATGTTATTCCCATTTCCTTAATTCATACATTACGCTTCTCTAACTGCTAATTGCCAAACGAACCCAGAAGAAACCGCAAAATTGTGCAAAACCCTAATAAGTAACAGGAAAGATTCATATACCGCAAGGAACCCATACTACCAAAAATCTGGGTATCTGAGACGGAAAATCCGTCTCAAATATAGTAGAATCCTTCTCAGAATTGAATTTGAGACGGATTTTGTTACGAACAAAATTCGTGTCAGTAGGCTGCGTTGATAATTTTTTCCGTCCAAAAATCCGTCTAAAAAAATTAGATACAAAAAACTGCCCATCTCAAAAAATTAGATACGGACACTATCCGTCTCAAATCCGTTTCAAAACTAACCCATGGGAGCTGAATTTTAAAACCGATTTTGCCGGTTTTAATTTTGGCGGGCAAAATTTGCTCCCTTTTTTAGTACTGTAATTTGAGACGTAAAACACAGTCTCAATTCCGTATCAAAATTGGTAGCAAACTATTTTCTTGCGCATATTTTGAGACGGGAACCATCCGTCTCAATTCTGTTTCAACTTTAGCACCAATATCTTTTTAGCCGTCTAAAAATTCGTGTTAACTTTGGCATCAATATCACACATTTTTTGAGATGGAAAGAAGTCGTCTCAATATATTTATTAACAACAAATTACAAATATTTTCATAATTTAATTTCGAAATCTAAAAATAAATAAGATGAAAGTAATAATGATAATTACTTATAAGACCCCAACTTATTAATAAATGAAATTAAATTTCCTCTATTTATTATTTTGAAATAGAAAAGGTTGATTTGATTAATGTGGTTAGTTATGGGTAAAATGCGCAAATATTTCAAATAAGCAAGTGGTTATAAAATATTCATTTTTGGTCGATGAATATTCGTGTGGTCATGGAATATTTTTTCTGTTGGGGAATATTCGTACGACGGCGCAGCTATTTGTAAGCCCCATAAAGGAAAACGATTGAATGGAGATAACGACAAAAATTGAGTTTTTATAAATAACGGCGTAATTGTTACCGTTAACACTGTTGGAATACCCGGTGGTTAAAATACAGTAATACGCGTGGTTGCACAGTAGCACACATATTGCACAGTATTTTTGAATTATTAATTCTTACGAAGGAAGGCATTACTCAATAATTGTTACAGTAGTTACTGTTCAATATTTTATTTTATTAATTTAATAATTGTTGCATTGATATTTTATATTATTGATATTTTAATAATTATCACTGCACAGTATTTTCCATTATCAGATCAATAATTCATATTATTTAAATAATATTATTAGATAGCATTATTGGCAATGTCTAGAAAGTTTTGTCTAAGGAGATGTTTGGTCATCTAATTGCGCGCTAGTAAGGAAAAATCCTTATTAGAAAGTCCCCTCTTTCTTGGAAACGGCCTGGTTGTCATAAATGTGATTCTGTAATATTATTTGTGAATAATTAATTATTGATTCATATGATAAGGAAATATTTATTTTATGTGGATATAAATGAGGGATATATTTATTGTGGTTAAAAATGAAAGAGTTAATGTTGAGGGGTTTATCAGTATTTTTGTCGGAATGGAGGTATTAAAAATCATGGTTTTTGAGATATTTTGCGGGGCTTCTAATTTTTAATCCGACCGTTGGATCGTGGTAATATTTGGATATGTTATACATATATAAGTTGAGTATATGTCCACAAATTTTGAACCGTTAAAAATGAACGTATGATTTGTTATGAATTTTACGAGATGACTGGTTCAGAAATTGTTAAATTTTCGGAGTTAATCATTTTGGTAGAAAATTCTAGAATTGGTGGGCCCCACTCTTGATTGGTGAAGAAATGTGCTGAGATTTTTATTCAAATATGGTGGGTGGGAATAGTAGCAGGTAAAGCCATCAGGTTGCAGGTTAAGTCTGCTTCGACGTGCTAACATTTTCCTATAAATAGAGGGCTAAGTTAGAATTGAAAATCACACCAGAATTCATAAGTTTTCTCTCTTTCTCTCTCTAGATTATTGAGTGTATTTTGTGAGTATTTAGATACTTTAAGAGTTGCTATTCAGCACAAGTTTCATTCAGCCTCATATCCGATATTCAGTCAGAAGTACGGTTATTTTGAGGTAAGGGATATTATTTTCTTCTTAAATGATATTATTTTCTTCAATATCATTATGCTGAAATATTAACATGAGTTTTTATCAAATTTGGAACTTTTTGTGTCGGGATTACTATTCACGTATACGGCACTATTCACGAATATGGCACTATTCACCAAAAAATAAAATTTTCTCTTTTTGTCCAAGATGTCTATTATGGTTACTATCTTTGATTGTATCCATGTTTTGATCTTTATTTTTGAATTCTGCTTCACAATTGATTATTATGAAGTATTATTGATCTTGGATAAACTGTTATACGAATCTCTACTGTTTGTCCTTCTGTCTCACTGGATTCGTTTTCTTTAAGATATTTTTCAACATCCTCAGTCCTGAATGATGATATTACTGAATATCTTTGGCCTGTAGTGCAAAGATGTATGATTACCTGATTAATATCTTTGGCCTGTAGTGCAAAGATGAACAGGTGTTGAGATGAACATGACCGACTGGTGTTACAAATGAATATCTTTGGCCTGTAGTGCAAAGATGAATATTTGATTCAAGATGTATATTGATTGATGTTACAGGGATAAAATATTGATGATGGACTTTTAAATATTAGAAGATAGTAAAATTCATTCTCTACTTGACTCTTCTAATGGTTTGATGTTTCCGCTGCAGTTGTTGATCTAAAACTTGTTGTCTATTATATTCTATCAGATTTTTTCCTGTTGAATACTAATGATAATTTGTTGTATATTATCTTAGTCATAATATTCTTTACTGGGCTAGTTGAGCTCACTCTTTTCTTTTTTGTTCCATTTTTCTTCTCAGGAGGTGAGAACATAGCAGGATCTAGTCGGGGTATGGAGTGATGGTTCTAGAAAGATGCTTTAGCAGTCCTCACTATTTCTGTAAAATAGTGTTTGAATAATTGTATTGAGGACTTATTTGAGTGTGAATATTGTCTAGAAGATAATATTTGTATTTAAACTCACAGTATGTGTTGTCGTATTTTGCACGACAATTGTATTATTGAAGTTGTAGTTTATTTTTTTTGTACCATGTATTTGGCGACTCAGAATGGGTGTTGTATACCTATTTTGGGGGCGTCACATTACTACTGTTATTTATAGACAATACTAGATAAGATATTTGTCGATGAGTACTATTACAAATATCCTATAAAAGATAACGTACTACAAGTCTCACCAAATACATCAAAAGTAACTTCTAAAAACTACAAATTTATAACTAAAAAATATTCATAATCACACGTTTTCATCCTTGATGGTAAATAAAAGTAACTTTTAAAAAGTATTACCTACAAGATCAACATGCATATATAATTATAAGTCAACATCCTCGTTACCATCACCTGAATCTTCATCATGCCCATCCTCGACATCAACATCCTACAGGTAGCAATACATGGACATACATCCTACAGGTAGCAGTACATGGAATGCATGTCAAATATATGAAATGAATGCATGCATTCTAAATATAAGACTAAGAAAACTGATTTCATACTATTTGTTAGCATAGTATGAAATCAATGACTCTGATCTAATATAGTCGTTTCTCCTTCTTACCTAACAATACCGTTCATTGTTTCGTATTATGATAAAGAAATCAAACTGCACATCGTTTGCAATAAAGCTATTTAAGGTATTTGACATCTATAGTCTTTAATTATGAATAAATGAAGGCTTTGCTTGTTCAACCATTAACTTGTACAACTAGAAAATATCATCAAAAACATTACTGCTCGTCAATCTTTGGAATCATAAGATCTTGACTAAAATGATAGGGATGCATGATTTTGGCTTTCCACATATAGCTAACACTGTGAGGACAACATCCATGATTTACAACAACAATTTAAAAATAAAACTTTCTTCCTACATGTACTACACAGACATGATCCACGATCAAATACTACACATAGACATGATCCATATACTGATATACTAAAAAAGCCTTTTCTAGCTTCAATTTGTTGGCATGCATCTAATTAATCATAAGATCTAGTACCTAATGTAATAGATAACTGGTTCTAACAATACGTGATAGACAATTTATACATTGTAGTAGACAATATCATCGAAACATTACTTGAGTCGGTGTAAGAGTACCAACAATAAATGACAGTCAGTTTATACATTGTAGTATACTCATCTCAACTGGATGCCTATCACTATCAGTAAGAAACAAAAACCTGTCAACCACGCAACTGATGTAGTCGAAACATTACTTTAGTGTAAGACTACCCCGCCCCCGACTAATAATGCCCACAACACCATAATTATGCTTTACACAATCAACAACTTGCGACATATTAATATGATAACTACATGATTTATATATATATATATATATATATATATATATATATATATATATATATATCCCTTTTCATCAATTCATCACAATGTTATAGGGATACAATGTTTTAACTTTATCTTTCCTCATCAGACAACCTACAAAAATTAAATACTAAGGACCCAAATAAATAGCTGAAGATCATACAAATTTGTGCAGAAGTTGGGCAGGAGGATTAGAGATGAAGAAAAGGGAACATGGAGCCAGTTGGTCGAGAGATTCATGGGCATGGATTGGACGAAGGATGAAGGAATTGAGAAATTTACAGTAAGGGATAATTTACAGTCACTCTTATTGATAGCATTCAACGAAATGAGAAACCGCCTAGACTTGCACTCAATTCTAGATTGTTGAAGAATGAAGACAATACTAGAATACTGGACAAGAAAAAACACTTACATCGCTATTTGGAAGATTTAACGACTTATCTCTCTGTTTCCTCATCCCTTCTTGAACTTCTTTATGCATAGTCTCTTCCAATTGTTTTGTTTTTGCATCCATCATAGCTTGAAATTGGGGGTCTTCATCGTAGCAAGGAAGAGAGATTGCATATCAAGTGATGTAGGGGTTTTACGCTTCTCCCAGAAGAAACCGTGAAAAAAAGAGGCGCAAAATAGCAAGAAACAATCATATACCGCACCCATATAAGCTGAGGGAACCTGAAAACCCGTCCCAAAATAGGGCTCCAACTCGAATTGTACGAACTGTAAAATCACCAACTGTAACTGTACGAACTGTACACCACCTCCGAACAGTAGGGAGAGGAATAATTGTAGGGAAAGAAAAGCGGCGCGTATAGTCACGTCGGAGCTCCAATTTGGTCGCGCTTCCTCCGGCCAAAAGCCCTGATCAACTCTGACCAACCTCAATTACATGGCGCCCTTTTTTAGTACTGTAATTTGAGACGTAAAACACAATCTCAATTCCGTATCAAACTTGGTAGCAACTATTTTCTTGCGCATATTTTGAGACGGGAACCATCCGTCTCAATTCCGATTCAACTTTAACACCAATATATTTTTAGCCGTCTCAAAATCCGTGTCAACTTTGGCACCAATATTGCACATTTTTTGAGATGGAAAGAAGTCGTCTCAATATATTTATTAACAATAAATTTCAAATATTTTCATAATTTAATTTCAAAATCTAAAAATAAATATGATCAAAGTAATAATGATAATTACTACTGTTATTTATAGACAATACTAGATAAGATATTTGTCGATGAGTACTATTACAAATATCCTATAAAAGATAACGTACTACAAGTCTCACCAAATACATCAAAAGTAACTTCTAAAAACTACAAATTTATAACTCAAAAATATTCATAATCACATGTCTTCATCCTTGATGGTAAATAAAAGTAACTTCTAAAAAGTATTATCTACAAGATCAACATGCATATATAATCATAAGTCAACATCCTCGTTACCATCACCTGAATATTCATCATGCCCATCCTCTACATCAACATCCTACAGGTAGCAGTACATGGACATGCATCCTACAGGTAGCAGTACATGGAATGCATGTCAAATATATGAAATGAATGCATGCATTCTAAACATAAGACCAAGAAAACTGATTTCATACTATTTGCTAGCATAGTATGAAATCAATGACTCTGATCTAATATAGTCGCTTCTCTTTCCTACCTAACAATACCGTTCATTATTTCGTATTATGATAAAGAAATCAAACTGCACATCGTTTGCAATAAAGCTATTTAAGGTATCTGACATCTATAGTCTTAATAAATGAAGGCTTTGCTTGTTCAACCATTAACTTGTACAACTAGAAAATATCATCAAAAACATTACTGCTCGTCAATCTTTGGAATCATAAGATCTTGACTAAAATGATAGGGATGCATGATTTTGGCTTTCCACAGATAGCTAACACTGTGAGGACAACATCCATGATTTACAACAATAATTTAAAAATAAAACTTTCTTCCTACATGTACTACACAGACATGATCCATGATCAAATACTACACACAGACATGATCCATATACTGATATACTAAAAAAGCCTTTTCCAGCTTCAATTTGTTGGCATGCATCTAATTAATCATAAGATCTAGTACCTAATGTAATAGATAACTGGTTCTAACAATACGTGATAGACAATTTATACATTGTAGTAGACAATATCATCGAAACATTACTTGAGTCGGTGTAAGAGTACCAACAATAAATGACAGTCAGTTTATACATTGTAGTATACTCATCTCAACTGGATGTCTATCACTATTAGTAAGAAACAAAAACCTGTTAGCCACGCAACTGATGTAGTCGAAACATTACTTTAGTGTAAGACTACCCCGCCCCCGACTAATAATGCCCACAACACCATAATTATGCTTTACACAATCAACAACTTGCAACATATTAATATGATAACTACATGCTTTATATATATATATGTAAGACCCCAACTTTTATAAATAAAGATGAATTTTCTATAAATATCATTTTTGAATATTATGGAGTTAATTTGATATAATGTTATAGTTGTTGGTAATATTTATAAATTTTGCAAAGTACGCAAGTTGTTATATAATATTCGATTGGTCGGGGAATATTCGTTTTAACAGGGAATATTCGTACAACGGCACAATCATTGGTGGACCCCACAACGGAATTATTGTCGGATTGAGAAAACGACAAAAATATTTTATTAAAAATAACGGCGGAAGTTTTACCATTGATACTGTTGAACTACTCGGTAGTAAAAGTACAGTAATACGTGTGGTTCCATAGTAGCACACGGTATTGATTATTAATACTTATGTGAGAAGTCACTCAGTTTGATTCAATTATTGTCAGTTAATAATATGAATTATTTAGCGATAATGACGTTTTGTTTTATTCGTATTATTAATGTAATAAAACAGAAACATCTTTTTATATAAAACAGAATACTTTATTAAAGTTATTCTATAAATAGAATATATTATATTTTATTTAAAAGATTTTTCTTTAAATATGGACCATCAGATTAAAGTAATCAATCTGGACCGTTCATGGATTAGTTACTATGCATTCTATTTTTCTATAAATAGCAGCTCATTCCTTCATTATTTCTTACGAATTCACTGAACTCTAGAGAGATAAACTATAGAGAGAAACTATAGAGAGAGAGAAGAAGAGTATTCTGCTACTTAACTACTTCCTTATTTCAGCTCTTCTTTAAAACGGTAAGGGGTGTTATTCTTTCTTATTCATGAAGAGAACTGTTGTTATTCCATTTCTTGTTATTCTGTTGGAACATCCTGTCTGTGTGTTTTACACCGGACCTGGTTCCGTCTTGTTATTATTCTGTTGGAACATCCTCTCTGTGTGTTTTACACCGGACCTGGTTCCGTCTTGTTATTATTTTGTTGGAACATCCTGTCTGTGTGTTTTACACCGGACCTGGTTCTATTATTTATTATTATTCTGTCGGAATATCCTGTCTGTGCGTTTACGCCGGACCTGGTTCCATTGTTTATTATTCTGTCGGAATATCCTGTCTGTGCGGTCTATCGCATGCATGGTGATTTCTTTTGTTATTCCATTCGTTATTATACTCTGTTGGTTAAGTTTTAACTTCTATACTCCATGAAATTAGTGAAATATCCTTGCTAATTGCGGTTCATCCAGTATCTTTTCATGAAAATATTCTTCTAAGTATTCTTGAATTTTACTCCACAAAGCAGTATCATGTTGACAATTTGGACGTTAATTATTGGATAAATTAATTCTTGAACTTGTTTTATTGAATTCTTATATCATTGTCATCATCCTCATGTTTATAAAATTTTGAAAGTCATCTGTGGCCTGTAGTGCATAGATGGACTTGGTATGATTATGACTAGGGATTATTCGGTATAATCATGACCGTAATATTACAAATGATGTGGTAAAAGTCCTCATTGGCCGTAGTGCATTGATGGACAGTTGTTAGCATGATCATGACCATTAATGAATACACGAATATCCTTGGCCGTAGTGCAGGGGTGATTCGATGATGTGGATTATTTTATTAAGCTGAGTCCCAGCGATAACAGTGTTGAAAAACCTTTTAAATCATAAAAGATAGTAAAGTTTATTTTCTACTTGACTCTTTTAATGGATTGCTTGTTCCGCTGCAGTTAAACTTGATGTCTATTATATTTTATCAGTGTAACACTGTTGAAGGCTAATGATAATTTATTCTGCATTATCTTAGTCATAATATTTCTTACTGGGCTAGTTGAGCTCACCCTTTCTTTCACTGTTCTCTTCAGGAAATGAGAACGTAGCTGGGGCAAGTCGGGGAATGGAGTGATGGTCCGAATGATAGTATTAGTTAGTAGTCCTCACTATTCTATGTAATAGTGTGTTAATAAATGTAATGAGGACTCCTTTTGAGTATGAATACTCTCTAGAAGATAATATTTGTATTCAAACTCACAGTTTATATTTTGTCGTATTGTACACGACAGTTGTATTAGTAAGTTGTATTTGTATTCTGTACTATGTATCTGATGACCCAAGATGGGTGATGTATACCTAATTTTGGGGGCGTCATAGTTGGTATCAGAGCTTAGGGATATGATCCCTGGCTAAGATGTGAGAATAGAACTAGGAGGGGAGAGACGAGGAATTCCTTCGCTAGTATGACCTACCTAAGTTTATTTGCATGGTATTTAATTGGTCAGTCATAATATAAGGATAATATATGACATATCAATTAACTTTTATTTTGTGACAGTATCTGAAAATGGCATCTGAGAATGTTGAGAATAGCAATGGAGCACAGGCGACTGTTGATTCAACACATATCAATAATCAGGATAATGTGCATCAGGAAGGTGACAATCCTCATGCAAACAACAACACTGACCAGATGATGAATGATGGAATGTTCAGAAACTTTATGCAGTTCATGCAACAGCAGGCGAGAGTGGCTCCTGTCCAAAATATAGGTGGAAACACTGAAAACTCTCGGACGGTCACCGCTAAACAGTTCAAGGAGCTGGGACCACCAGAGTTTAAGGGAGAGCCAAAACCACTTATAGCGAAAACATGGATAAAGCAGATTACCAAGATATCTGATGTCTTGGGATGCTCTGAGGTGCAAAAGGTTCCCTTTGCCGCCTTTATGTTGCGAGGAGAGGCAGATTACTGGTGGGAATTGATTAAGCGTACTCAACCTGCCGCACTGAAGATGTCTTGGGAGAAGTTCCAAGAGCTGTTCAATGACAAATACTTTTCCGAAAGTGTTCGTCACATGAAGGAGGTGGAGTTCATCAAATTGGAGCAGAATAATATGACCGTATCGCAGTATGAGGCTAAATTTGCTGAGTTGTCCCGGTTTGCGTCCCACTTGGTGGATAATGAAGAGCGAATGACGCGAATGTTTTTGCGAGATTTGAAACCTGAGATACGTCAACATCTTATTTCTCATAAACTGTGTTTGTATTTAGATGTTGTGAATAGGGCTCAGTTAGTGGAGCGCGATAACGAGTCAACGCAACCAAAAGAGAGCAGTCGGTAAAATGATAATACCAGTGAGAGCAGTCATCGAAGCGGTGACAACAAGCGTGGAGGGAATCAACAGGACATCAATGGTAACCACTTCGGTGGTAATCATGGTCAAAACAATAAGAATGGTCATTTCAAGAAGAGGAGATTCAATAATGATGGAAAGACGTCAGCACCAACACCCGTTGTTAAGGAAGGAGAACGACCACCTATCATATGTTTCAAATGCGGAGGGGAGGGGCACATCAGTCCAAACTGCGTGATGCCGTCTAAAGCATGTTATAATTGTGGAAGAGAAGGTCATTTAGCTCGATTTTGTCGTTTACCAAAAACAAGTTCATCCAAGATGGAGACACCAAAGGCTGTCCCAGAAAAGTCAAAACCGGTAGTGCAAGGGAGAGCGTTTGTTGTGACCTCCTAGAAAGCAAGGAACCCGAATGAGGTTGTAAGACCCCAAATTATTAATAAATAAAATTTAAATTTCCTCTATTTATTATTTTGAAATAGTAAGTGTTAAATTGATTAATGAGGTTAGTTATGGGTAAAATGCGCAAATATTTCAAATAAGCAGGTGGTTATAAAATATTCATTGTTGTCGGGGAATATTCGTTTGGTCGTGGAATATTCTTCCTGTCGGGGAATATTCGTACGACGGCGCAGTCTTTTGTGGGCCCCATAACGGAAAGCGATTGGATGAAGAAAACGACAAGTATATGTTGTTTATTAATAACGGCGTAGTTGTTACCGTTAATACTGTTGGAATACCCGGTGGTTAAAACTCAGTGTTACGCGTTGTTACACAGTAGCACACTGATTGCACCAATTATTGATTCTTACGTAAGAAGGCACTACTCAATAATGGTTACAGTAATTACTGTTCAGTATTTTATTTTATTGATTTAATAATTGCTGCGTTGATATTTTATATTACTGTTGTTTCAATAATTGTCACTACACAGTATTTCCCATTATCAGATCAATAATTCATATTATTTGAATAATATTATTATATAACATTATTGGCAATGTCTAGAAAGTTCTGTCTAAGGAGAGGTTTGGTCATCTAATTGCGCGCCAGTAAGGAGAAATCCTTATTGGAAAGCCCCCTCTTTCCTGGGAACGGCCTGGTTGTCATAAATGTGATTCTGTAATATTATTTGTGAATAATTAATTATTGATTCATATGATAAAGAAATATTTATTTTATGTGGATATAAATGATGGATATATTTATTTTTATGTGGATAAAAATGAAAGAATTAAAGCTGAGGTGTTTTATCAGTATTTTGTCGATGTGGAGGTATTAAAAATCATCCGTTTGTGGATTTCGGATATTTTTGGTTTGGAATTTGAAAAAACTTAAAGCTACAAAGTTGTAGAGAATTCGATTTCAGTCAGAATGGACATAAAATTCGTATTTTTCTGATAAACGGTCTATTTTCTATGAATTATTAAAGTTTTGAAAAATAAAATAATTTTTATTAAATTTATGGGGGACCCACTTTTGGTTGGTGCAACACATGGGCTGCTGAAATTTTCAGCATTGAGGGGCTGGTCTTGGTCATTGATAGCATACGTAGAATTGTTGTTTGAAATATTAATATTTTATTATTTTAGTCTCCTTTGGCGTTCTAGCATTTTCCTATAAATAGAGGGCTAAGTTAGAATTGAAAATCATACCAGAAACAAAGTTTTCTCTCTTTCTCTCTCTATATTATCGAGCGTATTCTTGTGAGTATACTTTGAGTGTTGCTATACGGTGCGAGTTTCTGTCAGCACTATACCCGAAATTCAGTCAGAAGTACGATTATTTTGAGGTAAGGGATGTTATTTTATTCGAAAATGATATTATTTCTTCAATATCATTATGCCGAAATATTGGTTGGAAATTTTTATCAAATTTGGAACTTTTCACGTCGGGGTTACTATTCACGAGTTACTATTCACGAGTTACTATTCACCGAAAAATAAAATTTTCTTCTTTTCGTCCAAAATATCTGTTCTGGGTACTAGCTTTGATTGTATCCATGTTTTGATCATTCTTGAATTCTACTTCACTAAAAATAATTATAAGGTATTTTTGGACATGGATAAATCGAAATACGAATCCGTAATATTGTTATTTTGTTTCACTGGATTCGTTTTCTTTAAGATATTTTTCATCATCCTCAGTCCTAAATGATACTGAATATCTTTGGCCCGTAGTGCAAAGATGAATGATTAACTGATGAATATCTTTGGCCGTAGTGCAAAGATGAACAGGTGTTGAGATGAACATGACCGACCAGTGATACAAGTGAATATCTTTGACCTGTAGTGCAAAGATGAATATTTGATTAAAGATGGTTATTGATTATTGTTACAGGGATAAAATATTGATGATGGACTTTTAAATCTTAGAAGATAGTAGAACTCATTCTCTACTTGACTCTTCTAATGGTTTGCTGTTTCCGCTGCAGTTATTGATTTAAAACTTGTTGTCTATTGTATTCTATTAGATTTTTTTTTCCGTTGAAGACTAACGATAATTTGTTCTGTATTATCTTAGTCATAATGTTCTTTACTGGGCTAGTTGAGCTCACCCTTTTCCTTTTTGTTCCATTTTTCTCAGGAGGCGAGAATGTAGCGAGTACTAGTCGGGGTATGGAATGATGGTTCTAGAAGTTATTTTAGTAGTCCTCACCATTTTTGTGAAATAATGTTTCAATAATTGTAATGAGGACTTATTTGAGTGTGGATATTGTCTAAATGATAATATTTGTATTTAAACTCACAGTTCTTGTGTTGTAATAATAAAGATGTAGTTGTTTCTGTACCATGTATTTTGGCGACTCAGAATGGGTGTTGTATACCTATTTTGGGGGCGTCACAGTTGGTATCAGAGCTTAGGGATATGATCTCTGGCGGAGATCGGAGAATAGAACTAGGAGGGGAGAGACGAATAAATCCTTCGCTAGTGTGTCCTACCTAAGCTTACTTATTGGTCAGTCATAATATAGGGGTATTATGTGATTTGTTAATTTATTTAATTAACCTTTGTTTTATGGCAGTATTTAAGAATGGCTGCTGAGAACGTTAACAATGGAGTGTATGAGACTGTGGAACAACCTTTAGTCACAAACCAGGAGAACGTGCAACAGGAAGGCAATATTCCTCCTGTAAACAACACTATCGAGCAAACGATGAACGATGGAATGTTTAGGAGCTTTTTGCAGTTCATGCAAAAGCAGACGAGGGAGACTCGTGTACAAAATACGGGTGGAAATAATGACAACACGCGGTCTGTCACAGCCAAGCAGTTCAAGGAGTTGGGACCACCAGAATTTAAGGGAAAGCCGGATCCGATCATGGCGGAAACATGGGTCAAGCAAATTACCAAGATATTCGATGTCTTGGGATGCACGGAGGAGCAGAAGGTTCCATTCGCTACCTTTATGTTCCGCGGTGAGGCAGACTACTGGTGGGAGTCTGTGAAGCGTACCCAGCCTGACGCACTCAATATGTCCTGGGAAACGTTTCAGAAACTGTTTAATGACAAGTACTTCCCTGAAAGTATTCGCCATATGAAGGAGGTGGAGTTTATCAGACTGGAACAAAACAACATGACGGTGTCCCAGTACGAGGCGAAGTTTGCAGAGTTATCCAGGTTTGCACCTCATTTGGTAGAAAATGAGGAACGTATGACGCGGATGTTTCTGAGAGGTTTAAAACCTGAGATTCGTCAATACCTTATCTCTCATAAATTTTCTCTGTATTCAGACGTTGTCAACAGGGCCCAATTATTAGAGAGAGATAATGAGTATACTCAACCGAGGGACCACAACCAGGGTCATACCGGTGATAGCAATCATCAGAGCGATGATAACCAACGAGGGGGGAAAAATACGAACAAAGGCGGTAACCACTCGGGTAGTCATCGTGGCCATGATAATAGGAGAGGTGAGTCAAGTGGAAATTTCAGAAAGAGGAGATTCAACAATGACGGGAAGACATCAGCAGCAGCACCAACAACAAATTTTAGGGGAGGAGAACGACCGCCAGTTAGATGTTACAAATGCGGGAAAGAGGGACATATCAGCCCAAACTGTCCACAACAATCCAAGGTGTGTTACAACTGTGGGAAGGAAGGCCACATCGCTCGAGATTGTACTATAGCGAAATCAAGTTCAGCGGGAGTGGTGATTCCAAGGGCTGTCCCGGATAAGGCGAAATCAGCAGTTCCTGGAAGAGCGTTTGTCGTAACTGGCCAAAACGTGAGGAACCCGAACGAGGTGATTACGGGTAAGCTAATCTTGAATTCTTGCGAAGTTTATACCTTATTAGATACCGGTTCTACCCATTCTTTTATCTCTCCTGCTTGTGCTCAACGTTTAAACTTGACTCCGGGAAAATTGGACTTTGACTTATCTGTTGAAACTCCGTTAGGTGAAACCTTTGTTACATCTACAGTTTATAAATCTTGCATGATCCAAGTTGGCACAATCACATTACCTATTGATCTTATCTCTTTAAAGATACTTGCTTTTGATGTGATTTTAGGAATTGATTGGTTAACCACTCATCATGCTAAAATTGATTGTTTTCGTAAAGTTGTTAGTTTTCATATTCCTAACCAACCTGTTGTACGAATTCAAACAACTAAACCATTAAAATCAATCACTGTTATATCAAGCCATAAAGCCATTCGTTTATTAAAAAACGGATGTCAAGCTTTCTTAGCCCATGTTATGGATTTGAATAAAGACACGTCAAATTTGAATAATATTCCTGTTGTTATTGACTTTCCTGACGTATTTCCTGAAGAACTTCCCGGTCTACCCCCGGAACGAGAAATTGAATTCTTTATTGATCTTGAACCTGGTACAAAGCCCATTTCTAAAACCCCATATCGAATGGCTCCTATTGAACTTCAGGAGTTAAAGGTCCAACTACAAGAGTTGTTGGACATCGGTTTCATTCGTCCTAGTACATCTCCTTGGGGTGCTCCTGTTTTATTTGTAAAGAAGAAAGACGGGAGTATGCGACTTTGTATTGATTACCGGGAATTAAACCATGTCACTATTAAGAATAGGTATCCGCTACCTCGTATTGATGACCTGTTTGACCAGTTACAAGGAGCACAATTCTTTTCAAAGATCGATCTTCGTTCTGGATATCATCAGCTGAAGGTTAAAACTGAGGATATTCCAAAGACTGCCTTCAGAACTCGGTACGGGCATTATGAATTCCTAGTCATGTCTTTTGGATTGACTAATGCTCCTGCGGCTTTCATGGATATGATGAACCGGGTATTCAAGGATTATTTGGATCAGTTCGTTGTTGTCTTTATTGATGACATCCTCATATATTCCAAAAGCCGTGAAGATCATGAGCATCATTTGAAGCTAGTACTCCAAAGGCTGCGTGAAAATAAGTTATATGCCAAGCTGAAGAAATGCGAGTTCTGGCTTGAGGAAGTAGCATTCCTTGGGCACGTGGTGTCAAAACATGGAGTATCTGTTGACCCGGCGAAGATTGAAGCAATACAAAGTTGGGAGCAACCAAAGACGGTGACCGAAGTACGTAGCTTTCTAGGTTTAGCTGGTTATTATCGAAGATTCATGGAAGGGTTTTCTCGAATCGCTACCCCATTAACTCAGCTGACTCGGAAAGATGTCAAATTCGTATGGAGCGAGGAATGCGAGAAGAGTTTTCAAGAGCTTAAGAGGAGACTCATTTCGGCACCTGTTCTGACAATACCATCTGGTTCGGATGGATTTGTTATCTACAGTGATGCTTCAAGCAAAGGGTTAGGATGTGTTCTCATGCAACATGGGAAAGTCATAGCCTATGCCTCGCGACAACTCAAAGAATATGAGAGGAATTATCCTACTCATGATTTGGAGTTGGCAGCAGTAGTTTTCGCGTTGAAGATCTGGAGACACTACCTGTATGGGGAGAAAGTGGAGATCTATACAGATCATAAAAGCCTCAAATATTTCTTCACCCAAAAAGAACTCAACATGCGGCAGCGACGTTGGCTCGAGCTGTTAAAAGATTACGATCATACCATCCAATATCATCCTGGAAAAGCAAACGTAGTAGCTGACGCATTGAGTAGAAGATCATATGCGGGTACGAGTGTAATGTTGTTAACACAAAGGCCCATTTTGTATGACTTGCAAAGGATGGAGATAGAGATGAAGGCTCCAAGTACCCACATGATGATATCAAATATACGAGTAGAACCGACTTTAATCGATAAAGTTAAAGCTGCTCAAGCTACGGACATAGAGCTGATGCATATGAAGAAGAAAGTGCAAGAAGGTTCTATTCCAGAAGCAAGAATCGATGAAGAAGGAATACTTCGAGTCCACTCCAGACTTTGTGTTCCTAACGATTCTGATTTGAAGTACAAGATCATGATGGAAGCACACAATACACCATTTGCAATCCATCCTGGAAGTACCAAAATGTATCGTGATCTTCGACATACATTTTGGTGGAATAATATGAAGAGAGAGATTGCAAAATTTATCTCGAGGTGTTTAACTTGTCAACGTGTAAAGGCGGAACATCAAGTGCCAAAGGGTCCATTGCAATCACTTGAGATTCCGAAATGGAAGTGGGAACACATTACCATGGATTTCGTTACGGGTCTTCCCACGGTTTCTCAAGGCATAAATGCTATTTGGGTTATTGTTGATAGATTAACCAAGTCTGCTCATTTCTTGCCGATACGGGAGACTTATTCCCTTGAACGTCTTGCTCGTATATACGTAGATGAGATTGTGAGACTGCATGGCATGCCAGTATCCATAGTTTCGGATCGTGACCCAAGATTCACTTCAAGATTTTGGGTTAGCTTGCAAAAAGTTATGGGTACAGATTTACGATTTAGTTCGGCATACCATCCTCAAACGGACGGACAATCAGAGAGGACTATTCAAACTCTTGAAGATCTATTAAGACTTTGTGTCCTAGATTTCAAAGGGAGTTGGGATAAGTACCTACCATTGGTGGAATTCTCTTACAATAACAGTTATCAGGCAAGTATAGGTGTGGCCCCATTTGAAGCATTATATGGACGAAAGTGTCGCTCTCCAGTATGCTGGGACGAGGTGGGTGAAGCAACATTGTTGGGACCAGAGTTGGTACGCATGACTACAGAGAAGATCCAAACGATTCGACAACGTATACAAACGGCACAGGATCGACAAAAGAGTTATGCGGATCTTCATCGAAAGGACGTGGAATTTGACATTGGGGATCATGTATTGTTGCGTGTGGCTCCATGGAAAGGAGTTACAAGATTTGGAAAGAGAGGAAAGCTCAATCCACGATTTATTGGTCCATTTCAGATTCTTGACCGAATAGGAAATGTGGCTTATAGACTCGCGTTACCTCCAAGTATGTCTCGTGTTCATAATGTTTTTCATATATCTGTGTTACGTAAATATGTGAAAGACCCAGACCACGTTATTGAGTTAGAACCGGACGAGATAGCTGAAGACTTAACATACGAAGAGGTACCTGTCAAAATCTTGGATAGAAAGGAGCATGTCCTACGCACGAAGGTCATACCACAAGTTAAAGTTTTGTGGAGAAACCATGCTATTGAGGAAATGACCTGGGAGTTAGAAACGGAAATGAAAGCGAGGTATCCTCATCTTTTCGAAACACCAGGTACGTACATCAATTTCGAGGACGAAATTTCATAAGGAGGGGAGGTTGTAAGACCCCAAATTATTAATAAATAAAATTTAAATTTCCTCTATTTATTATTTTGAAATAGTAAGTGTTAAATTGATTAATGAGGTTAGTTATGGGTAAAATGCGCAAATATTTCAAATAAGCAGGTGGTTATAAAATATTCATTGTTGTCGGGGAATATTCGTTTGGTCGTGGAATATTCTTCCTGTCGGGGAATATTCGTACGACGGCGCAGTCTTTTGTGGGCCCCATAACGGAAAGCGATTGGATGAAGAAAACGACAAGTATATGTTGTTTATTAATAACGGCGTAGTTGTTACCGTTAATACTGTTGGAATACCCGGTGGTTAAAACTCAGTGTTACGCGTTGTTACACAGTAGCACACTGATTGCACCAATTATTGATTCTTACGTAAGAAGGCACTACTCAATAATGGTTACAGTAATTACTGTTCAGTATTTTATTTTATTGATTTAATAATTGCTGCGTTGATATTTTATATTACTGTTGTTTCAATAATTGTCACTACACAGTATTTCCCATTATCAGATCAATAATTCATATTATTTGAATAATATTATTATATAACATTATTGGCAATGTCTAGAAAGTTCTGTCTAAGGAGAGGTTTGGTCATCTAATTGCGCGCCAGTAAGGAGAAATCCTTATTGGAAAGCCCCCTCTTTCCTGGGAACGGCCTGGTTGTCATAAATGTGATTCTGTAATATTATTTGTGAATAATTAATTATTGATTCATATGATAAAGAAATATTTATTTTATGTGGATATAAATGATGGATATATTTATTTTTATGTGGATAAAAATGAAAGAATTAAAGCTGAGGTGTTTTATCAGTATTTTGTCGATGTGGAGGTATTAAAAATCATCCGTTTGTGGATTTCGGATATTTTTGGTTTGGAATTTGAAAAAACTTAAAGCTACAAAGTTGTAGAGAATTCGATTTCAGTCAGAATGGACATAAAATTCGTATTTTTCTGATAAACGGTCTATTTTCTATGAATTATTAAAGTTTTGAAAAATAAAATAATTTTTATTAAATTTATGGGGGGACCCACTTTTGGTTGGTGCAACACATGGGCTGCTGAAATTTTCAGCATTGAGGGGCTGGTCTTGGTCATTGATAGCATACGTAGAATTGTTGTTTGAAATATTAATATTTTATTATTTTAGTCTCCTTTGGCGTTCTAGCATTTTCCTATAAATAGAGGGCTAAGTTAGAATTGAAAATCATACCAGAAACAAAGTTTTCTCTCTTTCTCTCTCTATATTATCGAGCGTATTCTTGTGAGTATACTTTGAGTGTTGCTATACGGTGCGAGTTTCTGTCAGCACTATACCCGAAATTCAGTCAGAAGTACGATTATTTTGAGGTAAGGGATGTTATTTTATTCGAAAATGATATTATTTCTTCAATATCATTATGCCGAAATATTGGTTGGAAATTTTTATCAAATTTGGAACTTTTCACGTCGGGGTTACTATTCACGAGTTACTATTCACGAGTTACTATTCACCGAAAAATAAAATTTTCTTCTTTTCGTCCAAAATATCTGTTCTGGGTACTAGCTTTGATTGTATCCATGTTTTGATCATTCTTGAATTCTACTTCACTAAAAATAATTATAAGGTATTTTTGGACATGGATAAATCGAAATACGAATCCGTAATATTGTTATTTTGTTTCACTGGATTCGTTTTCTTTAAGATATTTTTCATCATCCTCAGTCCTAAATGATACTGAATATCTTTGGCCCGTAGTGCAAAGATGAATGATTAACTGATGAATATCTTTGGCCGTAGTGCAAAGATGAACAGGTGTTGAGATGAACATGACCGACCAGTGATACAAGTGAATATCTTTGGCCTGTAGTGCAAAGATGAATATTTGATTAAAGATGGTTATTGATTATTGTTACAGGGATAAAATATTGATGATGGACTTTTAAATCTTAGAAGATAGTAGAACTCATTCTCTACTTGACTCTTCTAATGGTTTGCTGTTTCCGCTGCAGTTATTGATTTAAAACTTGTTGTCTATTGTATTCTATTAGATTTTTTTTTCCGTTGAAGACTAACGATAATTTGTTCTGTATTATCTTAGTCATAATGTTCTTTACTGGGCTAGTTGAGCTCACCCTTTTCCTTTTTGTTCCATTTTTCTCAGGAGGCGAGAATGTAGCGAGTACTAGTCGGGGTATGGAATGATGGTTCTAGAAGTTATTTTAGTAGTCCTCACCATTTTTGTGAAATAATGTTTCAATAATTGTAATGAGGACTTATTTGAGTGTGGATATTGTCTAAATGATAATATTTGTATTTAAACTCACAGTTCTTGTGTTGTAATAATAAAGATGTAGTTGTTTCTGTACCATGTATTTTGGCGACTCAGAATGGGTGTTGTATACCTATTTTGGGGGCGTCACAGTTGGTATCAGAGCTTAGGGATATGATCTCTGGCGGAGATCGGAGAATAGAACTAGGAGGGGAGAGACGAATAAATCCTTCGCTAGTGTGTCCTACCTAAGCTTACTTATTGGTCAGTCATAATATAGGGGTATTATGTGATTTGTTAATTTATTTAATTAACCTTTGTTTTATGGCAGTATTTAAGAATGGCTGCTGAGAACGTTAACAATGGAGTGTATGAGACTGTGGAACAACCTTTAGTCACAAACCAGGAGAACGTGCAACAGGAAGGCAATATTCCTCCTGTAAACAACACTATCGAGCAAACGATGAACGATGGAATGTTTAGGAGCTTTTTGCAGTTCATGCAAAAGCAGACGAGGGAGACTCGTGTACAAAATACGGGTGGAAATAATGACAACACGCGGTCTGTCACAGCCAAGCAGTTCAAGGAGTTGGGACCACCAGAATTTAAGGGAAAGCCGGATCCGATCATGGCGGAAACATGGGTCAAGCAAATTACCAAGATATTCGATGTCTTGGGATGCACGGAGGAGCAGAAGGTTCCATTCGCTACCTTTATGTTCCGCGGTGAGGCAGACTACTGGTGGGAGTCTGTGAAGCGTACCCAGCCTGACGCACTCAATATGTCCTGGGAAACGTTTCAGAAACTGTTTAATGACAAGTACTTCCCTGAAAGTATTCGCCATATGAAGGAGGTGGAGTTTATCAGACTGGAACAAAACAACATGACGGTGTCCCAGTACGAGGCGAAGTTTGCAGAGTTATCCAGGTTTGCACCTCATTTGGTAGAAAATGAGGAACGTATGACGCGGATGTTTCTGAGAGGTTTAAAACCTGAGATTCGTCAATACCTTATCTCTCATAAATTTTCTCTGTATTCAGACGTTGTCAACAGGGCCCAATTATTAGAGAGAGATAATGAGTATACTCAACCGAGGGACCACAACCAGGGTCATACCGGTGATAGCAATCATCAGAGCGATGATAACCAACGAGGGGGAAAAAATACGAACAAAGGCGGTAACCACTCGGGTAGTCATCGTGGCCATGATAATAGGAGAGGTGAGTCAAGTGGAAATTTCAGAAAGAGGAGATTCAACAATGACGGGAAGACATCAGCAGCAGCACCAACAACAAATTTTAGGGGAGGAGAACGACCGCCAGTTAGATGTTACAAATGCGGGAAAGAGGGACATATCAGCCCAAACTGTCCACAACAATCCAAGGTGTGTTACAACTGTGGGAAGGAAGGCCACATCGCTCGAGATTGTACTATAGCGAAATCAAGTTCAGCGGGAGTGGTGATTCCAAGGGCTGTCCCGGATAAGGCGAAATCAGCAGTTCCTGGAAGAGCGTTTGTCGTAACTGGCCAAAACGTGAGGAACCCGAACGAGGTGATTACGGGTAAGCTAATCTTGAATTCTTGCGAAGTTTATACCTTATTAGATACCGGTTCTACCCATTCTTTTATCTCTCCTGCTTGTGCTCAACGTTTAAACTTGACTCCGGAAAATTGGACTTTGACTTATCTGTTGAAACTCCGTTAGGTGAAACCTTTGTTACATCTACAGTTTATAAATCTTGCATGATCCAAGTTGGCACAATCACATTACCTATTGATCTTATCTCTTTAAAGATACTTGCTTTTGATGTGATTTTAGGAATTGATTGGTTAACCACTCATCATGCTAAAATTGATTGTTTTCGTAAAGTTGTTAGTTTTCATATTCCTAACCAACCTGTTGTACGAATTCAAACAACTAAACCATTAAAATCAATCACTGTTATATCAAGCCATAAAGCCATTCGTTTATTAAAAAACGGATGTCAAGCTTTCTTAGCCCATGTTATGGATTTGAATAAAGACACGTCAAATTTGAATAATATTCCTGTTGTTATTGACTTTCCTGACGTATTTCCTGAAGAACTTCCCGGTCTACCCCCGGAACGAGAAATTGAATTCTTTATTGATCTTGAACCTGGTACAAAGCCCATTTCTAAAACCCCATATCGAATGGCTCCTATTGAACTTCAGGAGTTAAAGGTCCAACTACAAGAGTTGTTGGACATCGGTTTCATTCGTCCTAGTACATCTCCTTGGGGTGCTCCTGTTTTATTTGTAAAGAAGAAAGACGGGAGTATGCGACTTTGTATTGATTACCGGGAATTAAACCATGTCACTATTAAGAATAGGTATCCGCTACCTCGTATTGATGACCTGTTTGACCAGTTACAAGGAGCACAATTCTTTTCAAAGATCGATCTTCGTTCTGGATATCATCAGCTGAAGGTTAAAACTGAGGATATTCCAAAGACTGCCTTCAGAACTCGGTACGGGCATTATGAATTCCTAGTCATGTCTTTTGGATTGACTAATGCTCCTGCGGCTTTCATGGATATGATGAACCGGGTATTCAAGGATTATTTGGATCAGTTCGTTGTTGTCTTTATTGATGACATCCTCATATATTCCAAAAGCCGTGAAGATCATGAGCATCATTTGAAGCTGGTACTCCAAAGGCTGCGTGAAAATAAGTTATATGCCAAGCTGAAGAAATGCGAGTTCTGGCTTGAGGAAGTAGCATTCCTTGGGCACGTGGTGTCAAAACATGGAGTATCTGTTGACCCGGCGAAGATTGAAGCAATACAAAGTTGGGAGCAACCAAAGACGGTGACCGAAGTACGTAGCTTTCTAGGTTTAGCTGGTTATTATCGAAGATTCGTGGAAGGGTTTTCTCGAATCGCTACCCCATTAACTCAGCTGACTCGGAAAGATGTCAAATTCGTATGGAGCGAGGAATGCGAGAAGAGTTTTCAAGAGCTTAAGAGGAGACTCATTTCGGCACCTGTTCTGACAATACCATCTGGTTCGGATGGATTTGTTATCTACAGTGATGCTTCAAGCAAAGGGTTAGGATGTGTTCTCATGCAACATGGGAAAGTCATAGCCTATGCCTCGCGACAACTCAAAGAATATGAGAGGAATTATCCTACTCATGATTTGGAGTTGGCAGCAGTAGTTTTCGCGTTGAAGATCTGGAGACACTACCTGTATGGGGAGAAAGTGGAGATCTATACAGATCATAAAAGCCTCAAATATTTCTTCACCCAAAAAGAACTCAACATGCGGCAGCGACGTTGGCTCGAGCTGTTAAAAGATTACGATCATACCATCCAATATCATCCTGGAAAAGCAAACGTAGTAGCTGACGCATTGAGTAGAAGATCATATGCGGGTACGAGTGTAATGTTGTTAACACAAAGGCCCATTTTGTATGACTTGCAAAGGATGGAGATAGAGATGAAGGCTCCAAGTACCCACATGATGATATCAAATATACGAGTAGAACCGACTTTAATCGATAAAGTTAAAGCTGCTCAAGCTACGGACATAGAGCTGATGCATATGAAGAAGAAAGTGCAAGAAGGTTCTATTCCAGAAGCAAGAATCGATGAAGAAGGAATACTTCGAGTCCACTCCAGACTTTGTGTTCCTAACGATTCTGATTTGAAGTACAAGATCATGATGGAAGCACACAATACACCATTTGCAATCCATCCTGGAAGTACCAAAATGTATCGTGATCTTCGACATACATTTTGGTGGAATAATATGAAGAGAGAGATTGCAAAATTTATCTCGAGGTGTTTAACTTGTCAACGTGTAAAGGCGGAACATCAAGTGCCAAAGGGTCCATTGCAATCACTTGAGATTCCGAAATGGAAGTGGGAACACATTACCATGGATTTCGTTACGGGTCTTCCCACGGTTTCTCAAGGCATAAATGCTATTTGGGTTATTGTTGATAGATTAACCAAGTCTGCTCATTTCTTGCCGATACGGGAGACTTATTCCCTTGAACGTCTTGCTCGTATATACGTAGATGAGATTGTGAGACTGCATGGCATGCCAGTATCCATAGTTTCGGATCGTGACCCAAGATTCACTTCAAGATTTTGGGTTAGCTTGCAAAAAGTTATGGGTACAGATTTACGATTTAGTTCGGCATACCATCCTCAAACGGACGGACAATCAGAGAGGACTATTCAAACTCTTGAAGATCTATTAAGACTTTGTGTCCTAGATTTCAAAGGGAGTTGGGATAAGTACCTACCATTGGTGGAATTCTCTTACAATAACAGTTATCAGGCAAGTATAGGTGTGGCCCCATTTGAAGCATTATATGGACGAAAGTGTCGCTCTCCAGTATGCTGGGACGAGGTGGGTGAAGCAACATTGTTGGGACCAGAGTTGGTACGCATGACTACAGAGAAGATCCAAACGATTCGACAACGTATACAAACGGCACAGGATCGACAAAAGAGTTATGCGGATCTTCATCGAAAGGACGTGGAATTTGACATTGGGGATCATGTATTGTTGCGTGTGGCTCCATGGAAAGGAGTTACAAGATTTGGAAAGAGAGGAAAGCTCAATCCACGATTTATTGGTCCATTTCAGATTCTTGACCGAATAGGAAATGTGGCTTATAGACTCGCGTTACCTCCAAGTATGTCTCGTGTTCATAATGTTTTTCATATATCTGTGTTACGTAAATATGTGAAAGACCCAGACCACGTTATTGAGTTAGAACCGGACGAGATAGCTGAAGACTTAACATACGAAGAGGTACCTGTCAAAATCTTGGATAGAAAGGAGCATGTCCTACGCACGAAGGTCATACCACAAGTTAAAGTTTTGTGGAGAAACCATGCTATTGAGGAAATGACCTGGGAGTTAGAAACGGAAATGAAAGCGAGGTATCCTCATCTTTTCGAAACACCAGGTACGTACATCAATTTCGAGGACGAAATTTCATAAGGAGGGGAGGTTGTAAGACCCCAAATTATTAATAAATAAAATTTAAATTTCCTCTATTTATTATTTTGAAATAGTAAGTGTTAAATTGATTAATGAGGTTAGTTATGGGTAAAATGCACAAATATTTCAAATAAGCAGGTGGTTATAAAATATTCATTGTTGTCGGGGAATATTCGTTTGGTCGTGGAATATTCTTCCTGTCGGGGAATATTCGTACGACGGCGCAGTCTTTTGTGGGCCCCATAACGGAAAGCGATTGGATGAAGAAAACGACAAGTATATGTTGTTTATTAATAACGGCGTAGTTGTTACCGTTAATACTGTTGGAATACCCGGTGGTTAAAACTCAGTGTTACGCGTTGTTACACAGTAGCACACTGATTGCACCAATTATTGATTCTTACGTAAGAAGGCACTACTCAATAATGGTTACAGTAATTACTGTTCAGTATTTTATTTTATTGATTTAATAATTGCTGCGTTGATATTTTATATTACTGTTGTTTCAATAATTGTCACTACACAGTATTTCCCATTATCAGATCAATAATTCATATTATTTGAATAATATTATTATATAACATTATTGGCAATGTCTAGAAAGTTCTGTCTAAGGAGAGGTTTGGTCATCTAATTGCGCGCCAGTAAGGAGAAATCCTTATTGGAAAGCCCCCTCTTTCCTGGGAACGGCCTGGTTGTCATAAATGTGATTCTGTAATATTATTTGTGAATAATTAATTATTGATTCATATGATAAAGAAATATTTATTTTATGTGGATATAAATGATGGATATATTTATTTTTATGTGGATAAAAATGAAAGAATTAAAGCTGAGGTGTTTTATCAGTATTTTGTCGATGTGGAGGTATTAAAAATCATCCGTTTGTGGATTTCGGATATTTTTGGTTTGGAATTTGAAAAAACTTAAAGCTACAAAGTTGTAGAGAATTCGATTTCAGTCAGAATGGACATAAAATTCGTATTTTTCTGATAAACGGTCTATTTTCTATGAATTATTAAAGTTTTGAAAAATAAAATAATTTTTATTAAATTTATGGGGGGACCCACTTTTGGTTGGTGCAACACATGGGCTGCTGAAATTTTCAGCATTGAGGGGCTGGTCTTGGTCATTGATAGCATACGTAGAATTGTTGTTTGAAATATTAATATTTTATTATTTTAGTCTCCTTTGGCGTTCTAGCATTTTCCTATAAATAGAGGGCTAAGTTAGAATTGAAAATCATACCAGAAACAAAGTTTTCTCTCTTTCTCTCTCTATATTATCGAGCGTATTCTTGTGAGTATACTTTGAGTGTTGCTATACGGTGCGAGTTTCTGTCAGCACTATACCCGAAATTCAGTCAGAAGTACGATTATTTTGAGGTAAGGGATGTTATTTTATTCGAAAATGATATTATTTCTTCAATATCATTATGCCGAAATATTGGTTGGAAATTTTTATCAAATTTGGAACTTTTCACGTCGGGGTTACTATTCACGAGTTACTATTCACGAGTTACTATTCACCGAAAAATAAAATTTTCTTCTTTTCGTCCAAAATATCTGTTCTGGGTACTAGCTTTGATTGTATCCATGTTTTGATCATTCTTGAATTCTACTTCACTAAAAATAATTATAAGGTATTTTTGGACATGGATAAATCGAAATACGAATCCGTAATATTGTTATTTTGTTTCACTGGATTCGTTTTCTTTAAGATATTTTTCATCATCCTCAGTCCTAAATGATACTGAATATCTTTGGCCCGTAGTGCAAAGATGAATGATTAACTGATGAATATCTTTGGCCGTAGTGCAAAGATGAACAGGTGTTGAGATGAACATGACCGACCAGTGATACAAGTGAATATCTTTGGCCTGTAGTGCAAAGATGAATATTTGATTAAAGATGGTTATTGATTATTGTTACAGGGATAAAATATTGATGATGGACTTTTAAATCTTAGAAGATAGTAGAACTCATTCTCTACTTGACTCTTCTAATGGTTTGCTGTTTCCGCTGCAGTTATTGATTTAAAACTTGTTGTCTATTGTATTCTATTAGATTTTTTTTTCCGTTGAAGACTAACGATAATTTGTTCTGTATTATCTTAGTCATAATGTTCTTTACTGGGCTAGTTGAGCTCACCCTTTTCCTTTTTGTTCCATTTTTCTCAGGAGGCGAGAATGTAGCGAGTACTAGTCGGGGTATGGAATGATGGTTCTAGAAGTTATTTTAGTAGTCCTCACCATTTTTGTGAAATAATGTTTCAATAATTGTAATGAGGACTTATTTGAGTGTGGATATTGTCTAAATGATAATATTTGTATTTAAACTCACAGTTCTTGTGTTGTAATAATAAAGATGTAGTTGTTTCTGTACCATGTATTTTGGCGACTCAGAATGAGTGTTGTATACCTATTTTGGGGGCGTCACAGAGGTCATCACGGGTAAGCTTATCATAAACTCTAACGAAGTCTATACTTTATTTGATACCGGTTCTACCCATTCTTTTATTTCTCCTACTTGCGCTCATCGATTAAATTTGATTCCGGAGAAATTAGACTTTGACTTATCTGTTGAAACTCCATTGGGAGAAACCTTCATTACATCCATGGTTTATAAGTCTTGTTTGGTTCAAGTTGGTACCCACACATTACCTGTCCATCTTATTTTATTAAAAATACTTGCATTTGACGCGATTCTAGGGATTGATTGGTTAAATACTCATCATGCAAAAATTGATTATTTTCGTAAGGTTGTTAGCTTTCATATTCCTAATCGACCTATTATGCGAATTCAAGCAACCAAACCATTAAAATCAATCGCTGTCATCTCAAGCCATAAAGCTATTCGTTTATTGAAAAACGGATGTCAAGCTTTCTTAGCTCATGTCACGGATCTAAACAAAAATACGTCAGTTTTGAATGATATTTCTATTGTTAATAAATTCCATGACGTATTCCCTGAAGAACTTCCTGGCCTACCCCCAGAGCGTGAAATTAAATTTTGTATCGACCTTGAACCCGGTACAAAACCCATTTCCAAAGCCCCATATCGAATGGCTCCTATTGAACTTCAGGAGTTAAAAATCCAACTGCAGGAATTGTTAGACATTGGCTTTATTCGTCCTAGTACTTCTCCTTGGGGTGCTCCTGTGCTATTCGTGCAGAAGAAAGATGGAAGTATGCGACTTTGTATTGATTATCGGGAGTTGAATCATGTCACCATCAAAAACAGGTACCCATTGCCACGTATTGATGACCTGTTTGACCAGTTGCAAGGAGCACAATTCTTTTCAAAGATCGATCTTCATTCTGGATATCATCAGCTGAAGGTTAGAACTGAGGATATTCCAAAGACGGCTTTCAGAACTCGGTACGGGCATTATGAATTCCTAGTCATGTCCTTTGGATTGACTAATGCTCCTGTTGCCTTCATGAATATGATGAACCGGGTATTCAAGAAATATTTGGATCACTTTGTGGTCGTCTTTATTGATGACATCCTTATTTATTCCAAAAGCCGTGAAGATCATGAGCAACACTTGAGGCTGGTACTCCAAAAGCTTCGTGAATACAAGCCTTATGCCAAGTTGAAGAAATGCGAGTTCTGGTTGGAGGAGGTAGCATTTCTTGGGCACGTAGTATCAAGTCGTGGAATATCGGTTGAC
Source organism: Panax notoginseng (assembly GCA_016801055.1). Taxonomy (NCBI): domain Eukaryota; kingdom Viridiplantae; phylum Streptophyta; class Magnoliopsida; order Apiales; family Araliaceae; genus Panax; species Panax notoginseng. The sequence goes on along the minus strand of CM029017.1, from coordinate 211,943,912 downwards.
CCGGCAAAGATTTAAGCTATTCAAAGCTGGGAGCAACCTAAATCAGTGACCGAAGTACGTAGCTTTCTTGGTTTAGTTGGTTATTATCGGAGATTCATGGAAGGATTTTCTCGAATCGCTACTCCATTAACTCAGCTGACTCGGAAAGATACAAAGTTCAGTTGGAGCAAAGAATGTGAGAAGAGTTTTTAAGAACTCAAGAGGAGACTCATTTCAGCACCTGTTCTAACAATACCATCTGGCTCGGAGGGATTTGTCATCTACAGTGATGCTTCGAGCAAAGGGTTGGGATGCGTTCTCATGCAACATGAAAAAGTCATAGCCTATGCATCAAGACAACTCAAGGAATATGAGAGGAATTATCCTACTCATGATCTAGAGTTGGCAGCTGTTGTCTTTGCACTTAAAATTTGGAGGCATTACTTGTATGGGGAGAAAGTGGAGATCTTTACGGATCATAAAAGCCTCAAATATTTCTTCACTCAAAAGGAACTCAACATGCGACAACGACGTTGGCTTGAACTGTTGAAAGATTATGATCATACCATTCAATACCATCCTGGAAAAGCGAACGTGGTAGCTGACGCATTGAGTAGAAGATCATATGCGGGTACAAGTGCAATATTAACAACGCAAAGACCCATTTTGTGTGACTTGCAAAGGATGGAGATAGAGTTAAAGACTCTAGGGACCCATGTGATGATGGCGAATATACGAGTAGAACCGACTTTAATCGATAAAGTTAAAGCTGCTCAAGCTACAGACCTGGAGCTGATGCGTATGAGGAAGAAAGTACAAGAAGGTTCTATGCCGGAAGCAAGAATCGATGAAGAAGGAATACTTCGAGTCAACTCCAGACTTTGTGTTCCTAACAACCCTGATTTAAAGTATGAAATCATGATGGAGGCGCACAACACACCGTTTGCAATCCATCCTGGAAGTACCAAAATGTATCATGATCTTCGTCATACATTTTGGTGGAGCAATATGAAGAGAGAGATAGCGCTGTTTATCTCAAGGTGTCTAACTTGTCAACGAGTCAAAGCGGAGCATCAAGTACCAAAAGGTCTATTGCAACCACTTGAAATTCTAAAATAGAAGTGGGAGCACATTACCATGGATTTCGTTACCGGTCTTCCTAGGGTTTCTCAAGGTATTGATGCGATTTGGGTCATTGTTGATAGATTAACCAAGTCTGCTCATTTCTTACCGATACGAGAAACTTATACACTTGAACGTCATGCTCGTATGTACATAAACGAGATTGTAAGACTGCATGGTATGCCAGTATCCATAGTTTCTGATTGAGACCCAAGATTCACTTCACGATTTTGGGTTAGTTTACAAAAAGCTATGGGCACAGATTTACGATTTTGTTTGGCATATCATCCTCAGACGGACGGACAATCAGAAAGGACTATTCAAACTCTAGAAGATTTATTAAGACTCTGTGTCCTTGACTTCAAGGGAAGTTGGGACAAGTTCTTTTCATTGGCGGAGTTTTCCTACAACAACAGTTATCAAGCAAGTATTGGCATGACTCCATTCGAAGCATTGTATGGAAGAAAATGTCGTTCTCCAGTATGTTGGGATGAGGTGAGTGAAGCAACGTTGTTGGAACCGGAGTTGGTACGTATGACTACAGAAAAGATTCAAACGATCTGACAACGTATAAAAACCTCACAAGATCGACAAAAGAGTTATGCTGATTTTCATCGAAAGGACGTGGAATTTGATGTAGGAGATCATGTGTTCTTACGTGTTGCTCCATGGAAAGGAGTTACGAGATTTGGAAAGAGAGGAAAGCTCAATCCTCGATCCATCGGTCCATTTTTAATCCTCGATCGAGTAGGAACTGTGGCTTATAGACTCGCTTTACCGCCAAGTATGTCTCGTGTTCATAACGTTTTTCACATATCCATGTTACACAAATATGTGAAAGACCCGAACCACATTATTGAGTTAGAACCGGACGAAATACTGGAGGATTTGACGTATGAAGAAGTTCCTGTTCAAATCTTGGATAAGAAGGAACATATTCTACGCTCCAAGGTTATACCTCAAGTCAAAGTTTTGTGGAGAAACCACGATGTTGAGAAAATGACTTGAGAGTTAGAATCTGAAATGAAATCGAGGTATCCTTACCTCTTCGACATACCAGGTACGTACCCTAATTTCGAGGGCGAAATTTCATAAGAAGGGGAGGTTGTAAGACCCCAACTTTTATAAATAAAGATGAATTTTCTATAAATATCATTTTTGAATATTATGGAGTTAATTTGATATAATGTTATAGTTATGGGTAATATTTATAAATTTTGCAAAGTACGCAAGTTGTTATATAATATTCGATTGGTCGGGGAATATTCGTTTTAACAGGGAATATTCGTACAACGGCACAATCATTGGTGGACCCCACAACGGAATTATTGTCGGATTGAGAAAACGACAAAAATATTTTATTAAAAATAACGGCGGAAGTTTTACCATTGATACTGTTGAACTACTCGGTAGTAAAAGTACAGTAATACGTGTGGTTGCCTAGTAGCACACGGTATTGATTATTAATGCTTATGTGAGAAGTCACTCAGTTTGATTCAATTATTGTCAGTTAATAATATGAATTATTTAGCGATAATGACGTTTTGTTTTATTCGTATTATTAACGTAATAAAACAGAAGCATCTTTTTATATAAAACAGAATACTTTATTAAAGTTATTCTATAAATAGAATATATTATATTTTATTTAAAAAAATTTTCTTTAAATATGGACCATCAGATTAAAGTAATCAATCTGGACCGTTCATGGATTAGTTACTATGCATTCTATTTTTCTATAAATAGCAGCTCATTCCTTCATTATTTCTTACGAATTTACTGAACTCTAGAGAGAGAAACTATAGAGAGAAACTATAGAGAGAGAAGAAGAGTATTCTGCTACTTAACTACTTCCTTATTTCAACTCTTCTTTAAAATGGTAAGGGTGTTATTTTTTCTTATTCATGTAGAGAACTGTTGTTATTCCATTTCTTGTTATTCTGTTGGAACATTCTGCCTGTGTGTTTTACACCGGACCTGATTCCGTCTTGTTATTATTCTGTTGGAACATCCTGTCTGTGTGTTTTACACCGGACCTGGTTCCGTCTTGTTATTATTCTGTTGGAACATCCTGTCTGTGTGTTTTACACCGGACCTGGTTCCATTATTTATTATTATTCTGTCGGAATATCCTGTCTGTGCGTTTACGCCGGACCTGGTTCAATTGTTTATTATTCTGTCGGAATATCCTGTCTGTGCGTTTCCGCCGGACCTGGTTCTATTATTTATTATTTTGTTAGAATAACCTGTCTGTGCGGTCTATCACATGCATGGTGATTTCTTTTGTTATTCCATTCGTTATTATACTCAGCTGGTTAAGTTTTAACTTCTATACTCCATGAAATTAGTGAAATATCCTTGATAATTGCGGTTCATCCAGTATCTTTTCATGAAAATATTCTTCTAAGTATTCTTGAATTTTACTCCACAAAGCAGTATCATGTTGACAATTTGGACGTTGTTAATTATTGGATAAATTAATTCTTGAACTTGTTTTATTGAATTCTTATATCATTGTCATCATCCTCATGTTTATAAAATGTTGAAAGTCATCTGTGGCATGTAGTGCATAGATGGACTTGGTATGATTATGACTTGGGATTATTCGGTATAATCATGACCGTAATGTTACAAATGATGTGGTAAAAGTCCTCATTGGCCGTAGTGCATTGATGGACAGTTGTTGGCATGATCATGACCATTAATGAATACACGAATATCCTTGGCCGTAGTGCAGGGGTGATTCGATGATGTGGATTATTTTATTAAGCTGAGTCCCAGCGATAACAATGTTGAAAAACCTTTTAAATCATAAAAGATAATAAAGTTTATTTTCTACTTGACTCTTTTAATGGATTGCTTGTTCCGCTGCAGTTAAACTTAATGTCTATTATATTTTATCAGTGTAACACTGTTGAAGGCTAATGATAATTTATTCTGCATTATCTTAGTCATAATATTTCTTACTGGGCTAGTTGAGCTCACCCTTTCTTTCACTGTTCTCTTCAGGAAATGAGAACGTAGCTGGGGCAAGTCAGGGAACGGAGTGATGGTCCGAATGATAGTATTAGTTAGTAGTCCTCACTATTCTATGTAATAGTGTGTTAATAAATGTAATGAGGACTCCTTTTGAGTATGAATACTCTCTAGAAGATAATATTTGTATTCAAACTCACAGTTTATATTTTGTCGTATTGTACACGACAGTTGTATTAGTAAGTTGTATTTGTATTTTGTACTATGTATCTGACGACCCAAGATGGATGATGTATACCTAATTTTGGGGGCGTCACAATATATATATATATATATATATATATATATATATATATATATATATATATATATATATCCCTTTTCATCAATTCATCACAATGTTTTAAGGATACAATGTTTTAACTTTATCTTTCCTCATCAGACAACCTACAAAAATTAAATACTAAGGACCCAAATAAATAGCAGAAGATCATACAAATTTGTGCAAAAGTTGGGCAGGAGGATTAGAGATGAAGAAAAGGGAACATGGAGCTAGTTGGTCGAGGGATTCATGGGCATGGATTGGACGAAGGATGAAGGAATTGAGAAATTTACAGTAAGGGATAATTTGCAGTCACTCTTATTAATAGCATTTAACGAAATGAGAAACAGCCTAAACTTGCACTCAATTCTAGATTGTTGAAGAATGAAGACAATACTAGAATACTGGACAAGAAAAAACACTTGCATCGCTATTTGGAAGATTCAATGACTGATCTCTCTGTTTCCTCATCCCTTCTTGAACTTCTTTATGCATAGTCTCTTCCAATTGTTTTTGTTTTGCATCCATCGTAGCTTGAAATTGGGGGTCTTCATCGTAGCAAGGAAGAGAGATAGCATATCAAGTGATGTAGGGGTTTTACGCTTCTCCCAGAAGAAACCGCAAAAAAAAAGAGGCGCAAAATAGAAAGAAACAATCATATACCGCACCCATATAAGCTGAGGGAACCTGAGAACCCGTCCCAAAATGGGGCTCCAACCCGAATTGTACGAACTGTAAAATCACCAAACTGTAACTGTACGAACCGTACACCACCTCTGAACAGTAGGGAGAGTAATAATTGTAGGGAAAGAAAAGCGACGCGTATAGTCACGTCGGAGCTCCGATTTGGTCGCGCTTCCTCCGGCCAAAAGCCCTGATCAACTCTGACCAACCTCAATTACATGACACTCAAGTACTCCAATAAAATCAGTAATAAAAGCATATAAATTGCACAACCTGAAACAAAAACCCCTGTACGTGGTGAAACAAACAAGATGCCACTGATGGCTAGGGAAGCACCTGCACACATATATATATATATATATATATATATATATATATATATATATATATATATGTACACATGTCTACTTTAAGCTAATACTCTTAGCCCACCACAGGCTCACCCAAAAGGTCCTGACTTAAAAGTACTATTGGTAGCAACTTAATTCCTTATACATAGATAAATTTTTTTCATATATTTCGATGTGTGACTAGGATGTTACAAAAATAAAAGACGCCCAACTGCTCTTTAAATATATCACCAACTAGAAACACTCTTCTTGTCCTTGTTCAGTGTCACAAAGGCTTCAACCAGACAAAACTACTAGTTCTAAACTAATGAGGCCTACTATCAACAGCTACATGCGGACACCAAGGACCAAGTAAAAAAGCCAGAGTTCACTTGGCTTCTCCATCTTGACTGCTTTTGGTGGTAGATGTGCTTCCCAAGCCATTAGCGGCATCTTATTTGTTTCCTCCACGTACATGATCACTTAGGGCTTTGGTTTCAGGTGGTACAATTTATATGCTTTAATTACTGATTTTGTTGGATTACTTGATTGTCATGTAATTGAGGTTGGTCAGTTGATCAGGGCTATTGGCTGGAGGAAGTGCGACACGCCTAAACGCACAACTTTTCTTTCCCTACAGTTATTCCTCTCCCTACTGTTCGGAGGTGGTGTAAAGTTCATACAATTACAGAAGATTAGAATTGGGCTTGCATGTAAAATATGTTGACTTTGCTAAGAAGATTAGAATTGAGCTTGTATTAAATTGACCCAAATTTGTGTCTCATGCTCTTTAGCCTCCTCTTTGGATTTCCTTGCGTTAGCTTTAGCCTAAACATCTTGGATCAATCCATTGAGACCTTGTTTGAACCTCTTAGTTCTTACCTTGCTTGACCCCTAAGTCCCTTTAGTCTTATTTAAGTCCTCGCATGCCATGTCCTCATCATGAAATCAAAGCCCTAAGTGATCATGTACGTGGAGGAAACAAAAAAGATGACGCTGATGGCCAGGGAAACACATCTACCAGTATAAAAGGCAATCAAGAAGGAGAAAAGCCAAGTGAAATTGTTCTAAAAATCCCCGCCTAAGTCCGCCTAGGCCCCGTCTAGGTGCTAGGCCCCCCCTTGGCGCCCCGCCTAGGTGCTAGGCTCCCCTGGCGCCTCATCTAGGCCCAAGACAACAAAAACGTTCCTCCAAAAAATTAAGCGGAGTCTAGGCGGAATGTTTTTTTTAATAACTACCCAAATCAGATCTTGTTATATTTATTTTTCTAATGATTTACCATATTCATAATACAGGTTGTAGCATATCAAATCACAACAAGAAGTGAACAATATCAAGTCAAAATGAATAATTTTATTATACTTGTAATTTTTTGAACTTGTACCAACTTTAAATTATATAAATGATGATACATTGGTAATATTTAGTTTAATTCAATATAATTCTTAAATTTATGTTTAGTTTCTTAAGTTTTAATATTGAATTAAATTCTTGAAATTTTAAATTTTATTATTTAATAGCAATCTTGTTTATGAATAAAACTAATACGTTAAAAACATGTTTGAACTTCGAACAATTGCATGTTTGTGTTTGAACTTTGACGTTAGCAATATGGATATGCGTTTGAATTTTAAGCAAATGTCTTTATTATTTTTATTATAGATTGTTTTGCTTTATATTATTGTTTTGTTTAGATAAATGTAAAATAAAATATTAAAATTGACTTATAATAAAAAATTTCGCCCAGGCCTTCTGCCTAGGCCCCCCGTGGCCTTCTGCCTAGCGCCTTCTGCCTAGCGCCTTTTAGAACATAGACTCTGGCTTCTTTACTTGGTCCTTGGTGTCTGCATGTGGCTGCTGATAGTAAGCCTCATTAGTTTAGAACTAGTAATATTGTCTAGTTGAAGCCTTTGTGACACTGAACAAGAACAAGAAGAGTACTGTTTCTAGTTGGTGATATATTTAAAGAGCAGGCAAGCGTCCTGTGTTTTAGTGCCAGAGTAATATATTACCAAGAGGGGTTGATGTTTGTTTCCCATTTCTAGTCTAGTTGTGATGTTATTCAGAGGGAAAATGTTTAGGCATTTTCAGGTTTGTTTTTTGTCACGGTATAGTAAACTACTAGAATGGATGTTGATTTTTATTTATTTTTTGAAAAAATTCATCTCATATATATACAAATGTCTATGTTAAGCTAATAATCTTATATTTTTATTTCACAGTGCTTTGATGATTAAAAAATGAATACTTACGTGGATCATCAACTAAAAACAATCTGACAAGTTATTTGTAAGTTATGTTTTGTAAGAGTCTTAAAGTACGGGCAACATCACTCATTTGTATTCGGATTGCAGCAACGGTGAGTGAAAGATCAGAAGAAGATGAAAAGAAAAATTAGAAAGACAAATGGAGTCCTCTATATGATAGAGAAAAATATGAATAGCAAACAAAGCTCTCCATTGATCATTAGACTCGATTATCTATTCTTTAATACTCCATAAAATGTTAGAGTCGAACAGTTTGAGTAGAGCAATACAGGCACATATAGCATATTTAAGCAACACATTGCACTAGCAAACTAAAATCCATTGCAAATAATGACAATACTATAAATAGAAATTGCCAGCACTACACGTAATCTAGTTGTTACCTCAAACAAACAAACAAAGCAATAATCAGAATAACAAATAACTTTAAATCAATATAACATTTGCATGCACAATAAAATATTATAGTTATACACATAAAAATCAATTAATATATATGTATATACCAGAAGCATCGAAGTGTTCCATTGAATAAGATCTAATTTAAACTTGAAAGCTATAAATTAGGGTTTTAATTTTTTTGATTGGGGATTTTTGGTATAACAAAAGTACTCCGAAATTGAGTTTGATTTTTGGATCGGAAGAGTAACTGCTGATTTACCTCATGGTTGGATAGGAAATGTTAAAGCTATACATATATATAGATTACTCAAGTGAAAGAGAAGATTAGAAGAAGAAAATATGAAAGAACCGACTTACACATAACTGATAACACATCAATTGTCTTTTGGGAAATTAGAATTGAGTTTGAATCACTAAATTTTCATGTATCCAGCCTCTTTTGTGGGATGATTCAGTCTTCAATTATCAAATCTCACCCCCCTCGAGCCTATAAACTTTTAATTTCTCTGTAAACGAAGGGGCGACTGAAGTCAAGTCTGAAGAAATGAAAGGGTACGTATAGTAAACAACCAAATCCAAACGGCTAAACCTTTCCACTCAGTTGCCCATATCAAAGATTAAGGATTGAGTAAGTACGAAACCCTAACCGAGTAAGGTTCATCGAGTAAGGAGCGAGTAAGGATCAGATGAAAGAGGCGAGCTCGAACCCTAAAATGAGAGAACAGTATTGTGTTCAGATTTGAGTTCAGTATTATAACCCAAAAAACGAGCTTGGCCCATATTCGGCTCGGATGCCTACCGAATCCGAGTCTCGGATTATATTTTCAGGTCGAATCCGAATCGGGTACCGAATAATCCGGACCGATTTTCAGCCCTACTTATATTAGCGGAAAATCCTAACACATAAAATACTGTTAAAAATTAATGAAAGTTACTCTATAGTCATATTCTTGTAATTTCCTACTTCAATACACATAGTAAAGGTGTCTCAAACTAAATATACATAAGCGGTCTCGACCTTGTATTGGACCTACTGGTCTAACCATCTTGTTAAAATATGTACTCCTTTCCCTTTTCCTTCGAGCAAATTTCAGAGCCTTGTTTAAATAGTTTGTTGGTTCTACTTTTTTTCAATGCGTACGTAGGTATGCTTCCAAACAACAGTATAGGTTCTTTTCCACCAAGAAGTGATTACATAGGGGGAGAGAGAGATAGAGAGAAAGCTGCAATAGGACGAGTATTCGATAGTTAAAACCCACATAATATAACTAAGAGAATGAGTTGTAAGCATTTGCTAAATATGTTCACTCTTCACAGTTATTTTGCTCTTCCATTTGTTGGAACAGAATTTTTAGTTTAGAGTTTTTGCTAGTAGGACTGCAGTCTGCAGAAAGAGTGTAGATTATTGAGAATGCACTTCATGTTATTATATCATCTCATCAAAAGAATAAAATAGAAAGTTATTCTTCCAAAAACCTACTGCTCTAAAAAACCAAAAGAACATTTATAAATTTATCCAATACTCTTATTCCGCAATGTATTTGATTGCACATGGGTGGAGGAAAATCATATGACAAAGAGCGATTGAATATAGTGGAGCAAGATAGAGAGATAGGGACAGACTATATCCGGCAAACATGAAGCCAACATGGGGAAAGTTAGGAATTATGCAATTGAATAAATTATATAATCAAACCTTAGGGTTCTGAGAAAGAAATGCTTGGCTATCTGGGTTGCATTCACTCCATGCATTAATCATCCCAACTCTTCTAGATACCTCACATTTCCAACTCTGTTACCATACTTATTCATCACATATTCTTCACTTTCAACAATTATAGTTATATTTGAGCTGCTGTTAACAAGTGGAGGCAGTAGAGGGCCTCTCCTAAGAGTCCTCTCCAATTACTTCCAGGGATAACCAAATCATTTACCTTCCATGAATTTAATAAGTGGAGGCAAGAAGGGGAAACTCCCTTACCTTCCAGGACATGCATATGTTTGAATTTCAGCTCCATTATATCGATGAACAAGTATATTACATAACTGGATGGAATAAGACATCAATGGCAACGTGAAGCAACTAAATCGGTTTACAATAAGTCAGAAAAATCTCTGGAACGAAGACTGTATTATACCTATCGGGGTTCACAAGAAATGATTTAAGTTGACTTGCATTGCTACCTTTGCTAGGTTTGACATTGAATGCTGCCTTCAAGTGTTGGCCAAATAATTGGCAGAGTAGCACAAGAGGGAACCTCTCTGAACAAAAAAGCATCTGTAAGAACTATATCAATTATGACCCAAAAAATGTAATAAGTATTTCCCACCAATCTTGAGAAGTGATGCTTGATCAGCACTCACCCGTTTCTAACACTTTCGTCATTATTTACAGGAACAATCTGATCATCAGGTTCATCCTCATCTTGCACAATTGTGTGTTTTATCCAATTCCCAAGTTGTGAAGCCATTCTTTAAACTTTAAAGACAATGTACTAATTAGATATAGAGGAAAATCTTTCATGACAACATGATGAAGGATCTGAAGTAGCAGTTGTACTGGCACAAGCTAACAGCACCATGATTCATCAAAGGGTAACATACAAAGTTAACGGCAAGAAACTGAAAGCACCTGCTCTGGCTTCTCAGTAATCTCTTCAATAAATGCACGTCTCTTCAAAGTGAAATGTAAATCAAATACTTGTGAAGCTTTCTTTTTTACCAACCACTTGAACTGTGAAAGAATTTGAAAACAAATGAAGCCAAACATAAATTTTCTATTAAAAACATTGAGATAAATATGTACAAACTGCAGTCTTGAAGCATCATTTAGTTAATGACTATATAACATATCCAGAGATTATCTCAACAGTTCTATCCTAGTATTAAAAAAATAATAAGCAAAAAGTTAATTTGTGTTTCTGAAAAGATGGCTGAATATTAAACTTACATAATTGCTCTCTTATCTCTAATCAAGTTGGGAAGATATTTCATAGTTCTATTAGTCACGTACTAACAATTTCACTGCTGCTCCTTTCCAAAAAAACGTTTAAAATTGAGAAGATAAAGTTTAAAAATCAATTTCTACCCTCTACTTTTGTACCAGAGTAGCAAAATATAGAATTTTAACCAAAAAAAATGAAACGAAATATAAAAGTTAGAGTTATTTGAAGTATTTGTAGTACATAGTTTAACTACTAAGCCATAGCCAAAATGCAAATGCTAAGGAAGATACCATAGATTATTATAGCTATTCTAATCCAGTATATAAAATAATTTTACGCTCAGCGTTCTCTACATCGTGTTTATTATATCATTTAATCAAAAGAATAAAATAGCAAATTATTCTTCCAAAAACCTACTGCTCTGAAAAACTAAAAGAACATTTATAAATGATATTTCCATTTGTGCAGGTAGGGGAAACTCCTTTACCTTCACGACTATTTCTCAAAATAATCTATGTGAAGTTCACAAACTATGGACATTAAATGACCACAAAATGAAGCATAACAATAATTGAGGTTTTGGGGGTTTGAACTAACAATTTCTGACTTGATTTTGGCTCCACTTTTATCAACAAATTCAGTAGCAGTTTCAATTATAGGGGCAAAGGGTTTGGTCTTTCCAAAAAGAAAGAAATAGAATTGACAAGAAACTATTCCAACAAAGTTGGGTGGTGTATCAAAATTAGACCCAACATTTGTAGAACAATATATGTGCAGGGACTAAAGAGTGAGTACCTCTTCAAAACCACTGCACCAAAAAGCTGAAAACTTCTCGATCATGTGTAGCTAGTAGCATTTTACTTCTACTGAAAATAAATAAATAAATAAACCTCTGTTAACCATATTAGCAGCAAACATTTTGTAGCAGAGTAGCAAAATACAGAATTTTAACCAAAAATAAAATGAAATGAAATATAACAGTGGTTGATGATGAATCAAAATTAAAGAGTGAGTTTCTCCAAATAAGAATCAGAATATAAAGAAAGCTTAATAAGATATTCATAGTGAGAATCTCAACTATAAAGTAACACATGCCATAACAATGCATGAAGAAAACTATAGTTTCTTTACATACATTCTAAAACTGGGCATGAATCTGACGAAACAAGGAAAACTAGAGCTGATTGATTCCATCTCCCATTTGAATTTGATTAATCGATAGATTACACTTGTCGGATTGGATTGCTAAAGGAAGCAGACGAAACCGGGAAAACCGAACGAAACCTTAAAAAGCAGCTGAAACGCTCGTCACCGTAGAAGAACCAAATAACCTGATAAAACCCGAAAACCCGGCCCAAAATCCGAATAAGACCCGAATTGTACGAACCGTAAAAACTTCAAACAGTAACTGCACGAACTGTAATCCTCTTCCGCACAGCAGGGAAGGAGGAACCGTACGGTGAGAGAAGTGGCGCGTATGGGCGCGTGCAACCTCCGATTCCACTGTCCGTCGTCCGGCCGACTTCCCGGGAGGGTTCACCCTTCTGGACAGCGTACGACTTGGGGAGATTTTGGTGTGTTATGTCGGTAATGGGAGTCTCTAGTCTTAACGTAGTTCTCAAGTGGAAAGAGAGGGCTTTGCAGTCCAGCTGCTGTGGTGATTTCTTCAGTTCAAGTGGAGCAAGCCTAATTGGTCTGTATTATCCGTAGAGAATAGAACAGAGAGCTTCATAATTGGAGAAGAAGAAGAAAAAATACACATGCTGGTAAGTAATTCATCCCCCATAATTATTATATTTTGAATTTTAAAGGATATAAATTCATTAAATTTTATTTTATACAAACATGAATATTATAAATTATTGTATGTATATATTATTGCTATTGCTATTGCTAATTACACTGTGTTTAGTCTTCATAGTTAGATAAATTTACAATTTATATTACAAATTGAATTTAAAAATTCAAAAAAAAGATATATTTCTATTTTTGAATTTTTACCTACATTCCAACAATTTTATTTACTACTCCATTCCTTAAAAATTATTTCATTAATCTTGTTGACCATTTCTCTCATCCTTTAAAAATGGGAAAATAGAAAGGAGAACGAAGAAAATTTAGGAAAGAGATAAAAAGTTCATTGCTTGTGAGTTTTTTGAGCCAATAAAAAAAAAAATAAATTTTAAACAAATTTTCTTCCTGACTTTAATTTTTTTTAAAGGCTATGAATATCATATTAAAATACCCAAAATATCTTGTAATGGTTCTTAGAAGGAAAGAAAGTAATTTGTTTCCCTTATAAATTTTAAATTCTTTTATTTTATTCTATCTCTTAACTCACAAATAGTGTGTAAGTCTTTTAAAAAAACTAATGTTATGGATTTATTTATAAGGTTGGATAGTTATTATTATCCACCAAATAGTCGCATATCGTGTGTGATGTCATGTCATGTAGTGTACAATTTTTGTATATAATTTATATTTCATAGTATTATCCTTTTAAAATTTGTTAGACGAACTTGGAGGGTGCTTGTCTAGGTATTTTTTAAGCGAATTAAGTTTGTGTTTGATAAATCTGAGAATTAAGATCTGAATGATTATGATGTCTTAATAAATTAGATCATCTGAATGGTTATGAGGTCTGAATCTAAAAAATTGTTTGATAACAAAAAAGTAAGTTGTCTCTTAATGACACTATTTTACCATTTTAAAGGATAAAATTTTATTTAATAATTTTAAATATTCAATTTAATAAAAATGAGTACATAATATTGTTGAATATATTTATATAAAAAAAATTATCAAAAAAATTTCATTAAGAGGTACCTCTTAATTATTAAGATTTCATTTTATGTCTTACCGATTAAGAGGCATTCAGAGGTAACAAAAAACAAAACAAACATCATCATGCCTCTTAACGAATAAGAGACAATCCATTAAGAGGAAATCAGATGTAAACAAACAGCACCTAAGTGTTTGTTAGACGAGTCTATTTATTTATTATTTTATTGTGCATACTTATTATGCTATACACAATATACACTAAATGTTCAATTTTTAAACGAAATTTGTCAAAAAAATCATTTTTTAAAACTTAACAAATTTATTTGATGTATTGTAATTATAAAAACTTTATTAAATCAACAACATAGAATTCTGATATCGCGTTGATGCATAGTCAAATGTACAGTTAATGGTTAAAGTTTTGTTGTCAATTTTTTAAAAAAAATTATTTTTGTCTCTTTTTATATCCGAGATTTATTTCGTTTACAGTTAACGGTTAAAGTTTTGTTGTCAATTTTTTTTAAAAAATTATTTTTGTCGCTTTTTATATCCGACATTTATTTCGTTTTGGGACCCACCAATAATTGGTTATTACGGCGCCGTCGTACTTTACAGAAAGAATATTACCCGACAAAAAGAAATAAAGAATATTTCCCGACATATTGTTTACCTGATAATTTGCATATATTACCCTTAACTATAATATTTTATCAATTAAACAATTTACTGTTTAACAATAATAATAATAAAAAAATTTATTTCATAAAAGTGGGGATATTACAACTATCCTACTACATTAAGAGGTATGCATTATTGAAATTCTGCAATTAAGCACACCTAGAGGGAGGGTGAATAAGTGTAAATACCCAAAGTGATCTACAATGGTTAAATTTTAAAGTATACTATAGTAGGCGATAATCGGACGATCTAACCCTGTCCGTATTAGTTATGTTCTTCGTATGTTATAAACGGACAGCTAATACCTGTCCGTATTAGTATAAAATTTTTCGACGTAAACAAAATTTGCAGAATATTGAAGCTTAAAACAGAAACAAAAGAACAGTAAATCACACCAAGATTTTTACGTGGTTCAGCCCCTATCTTCTAGTCTAGAAGCCTAATCCACGCCCAATCTCAACTAGGATTAGAGACTCACTTTATTAAAATAATATTCAGCAATTACAAAGTAAATAGAACTCCCTGTTACAACGATGATCGATTGGACACCTCTGCCCCCTTTGCACCTCTGCAACACCTCTCACCTCTGAGACTTTGATAGCTTCGTTGTACAGATT
The DNA here is from genome assembly GCA_016801055.1 of Panax notoginseng. Classification (NCBI taxonomy): domain Eukaryota; kingdom Viridiplantae; phylum Streptophyta; class Magnoliopsida; order Apiales; family Araliaceae; genus Panax; species Panax notoginseng. The sequence continues at coordinate 211,928,807 of CM029017.1, read as the reverse complement.
GAATATTACTAAAATAAAATTCACAAGCCAACCTAGACTTGTACTATGTTTACAATAGATATTGAAAGAAGGAATACAATAACAACACTATAAACTGAGACTAAAAGAGTGATATTCTGATTTGTATGTATCTTAGATTAGCTTTTTTGATGAGTTTCTATTTTGCAGTCCTTGTTTTTCCTTGTAGCCGAGTAACAGTATATATAAAGGAGTAGAGCAACGGCTATGTCATGTAACATTCCAATTCATCAAAGCAACGGCTATTACTTTTTAATTAAAATAGAAGATAAACATTAGCTATAACAGTCAGTAGATATATATAAGAGATAAATTGCTATGAAGGAGTCAAATAAAATCCAAAGACTAGCTTAAAGAGTCCTACTAGCAATTAGCATGTTTCCTTCAAAATAGCAACTGTTGTTAGCATGTATCTTAAAAAAACAATAACTGCTCCATCAACTTTAAATAAGAATTCTTAGTAAAACCAATTCCTAAAAAATCTCCAAGCCAAATATGAATTGGTAACAAAACAGATAACATATATATAACCCAGCAATTCAAAAATATAAGATTCCTAGTTATATTAGATTCCATAAAAACTAAAGCACGTGGTAAAAATATAACCCAACTTGTTTTAGTCACTTTCCATCCTACAATAAACTTTTATGCCATACAAAGTGATTATGAAATCAACCCATGCAATAATTCATGCAAACTATTATATAATTAATATGCATAAAAATATTTAATCCAAATAAATCAAATAAGAACATTACACAAACCCAAATATATTGTCATTATTAAAATCACAAAAGATATAAACTAACATTCTCCCCCTTTTTGATGATGACAATATATTATCTTTTGAATTTATATGCTCCCCCTATCTATAAGGCTCCCCCTAAATTTATGCATATTAAGGAGCAAAAAAATGACAATAACCATCATTGCATATAACATGAATACCAATTCAAATACCAATAACATGGATACCAATTCAAATACCAATATCTCTACCCCTTTGGCATAATCAAAAATAAATTATTAAGCACAAGTTGATTAAAACATAATCATCATTACCCAAATATCTCTCCCCTTTTGTCATTAACAAAAAATAATTTAAATCAATTTAGCTAAATAGTTATCTTGCCCCATTTATCAATATTAAAAGAATAAGTTCAAAGATAAAAAATATCATAGGAGCATGTTTATAACAAAATCACATATAGCAAGTAAACAATACGATCATACATTTGTGATTTGTTACTTATATATCAACATTGTTGTTACCAATAGTAAGCTTGCTAGATGTGCTCTGAAGTTTTCGATTTTGGATTTTCATACTCAAATCTCTTCAAAAACACTTCTTTTAATCATCCAATGTGGAGGTCACCTATAATCAAATTTGGGGGATGATTTCCCACAGTTCGACATGATCTAGGAAGCTTGGTAGTGGTCATCTGTTCGTTGGATTCAAACTGTGATATATCAAATTTTGCATCTGAGTGTTCATCTGATTTTTCTTCTAAATCGGACTGGTCTGGCTGTCTGTTTTTTTGGTGTCTGCATGTCTGAGTTTTATACTAAAACGGACGGGTCAGGCTGTCTGATTTCAGTTGTCTTTCGTTCTGATTCGTACGGGTTAAGCTGTCTGGATTCTGCTATTTTATTTCCACGTTTCAGATTACTTTTTCCTGCAGAATACTCATTCTCTTCCTTTGACAGATCATGGTTAAGTTCATAAAAAAAATTACAAGTACAGATTCCTCATCATGATTGTCATGTGTATTAAATATGGAACATTTAGCATAATAAAAACTTTAGAATAAATAATATTATGAACCCTTGTGTTAGAAAATTCATATATCTAATTAAAATATTATTTAAAAAACAATAAGAGGTACTTACAGATTCCGCCAAATAATTTATAGGTAACTACTATTCGTCTCCTTTTTGACCTTGAGACATTTACAAAATAAATAAATAGTCTCTACCTTTTTGGTACGCAAATCTTCTTGGGTCCTTTTGGGTTAGTAGTATATTAATCACATTTCTTTATCCAAATTTTTTTACTCTAATTTTATTACAATTAGAATCAAAATGACCTTTAAAACCATATTTTTTACAAAACAAACAGTAAACAATAAAATAGTTTAAACCTTGGTTTATTATTAATCATTCTAATATTATCATTAGTTCTATTTTTTATATTTTAATAGGAATATACCCAATTCCTTGTTTATCAAGACTAGACCTTTGTGTCTCTAACATTACATTTAGATTCTCTTCTCCTTGCACAAGTTTAGCAAGATCATTTTTTAAAGATGCTATTTCTGCATTTGTTATATTATCATTATGTTGCATATATATCATTTTTCCATCATTAAAAGCATCTATGCATGCATCTTTCATTTTCAAATTTTCTTTTAACATTTCATTTTTATTTTTAAGATATTCATTTTTTTTTCTCTCTTTAACAAGCGACTTAACTTCATTCATTAGCTCATTTACACAATTCTTAAAATAATCAGTTTTCTTTTTGAGCTGTTGATTTTCATTTTGTAAAGCAATATAATCAGGCATAGATATTTCAAAAGCTTTATGAAAATTTGTTACCTCAAGTTGATCATCATCTTCTAGTCCTGTGAAACAGAGTTGGACATTTTCTTCTTCTTGTTTCGTTTTGGACTTGCTCATTGGAGTTGAGCTACCTTTTTGATTTTTCCTTTGTTTCTTCCGTTGAAGTAGTCTCTCGAGTTTTCTTGAGAGCATTTCAATTTCTTCATCAAAATATTCGTAATCACTTTCATTGTTGCTCTCGACTTGAAGTGCCAATATTTTCTTTATTGGTGCTTCATCCTCTTCATCATACCTCTTGAGTTGATTTTCAAATTCTTCAAGCTCTCCAAATAAAGTGAGAGTTTCCATCGTACTAATTGTTGGTGAGTCTTGGAGAGTTGTGACTTTCGGTGCAAACCGTTTGGGCATGGCTCTTAGCAGCTTTATATTAATTTCCCTCTAATCAATTTTTCGTCCCAGCATACTTAGAGAATTCATTAGAGTGAGAAATCTCCCTTGAGCTTCAATAATTGTTTCATCCTTTTATAACTTGAATAGCTCATAGTCTTGCATAAGCATACTCAACTTCACCTTTTTGACTTTGGAAGTACCTTCGTGGCTTGTTAAGATAGTATCCCACATTTCTTTTGTTGTGTTAAACGATGATACTTTATCGATTTCAACTTGGACCATTCCGCTTAGCAAGGTGTTCATGGCTCTTGAGTTGTAGGAAAACATATAGCTTTCGTTCGCATCCATCTCCATAAGAGCCTTTGGTTTGCCATCGTCATGTCTAGGAATGAAAGGTCCATTTTCAATAACCTGTGAGACCTCAAATTTTATGAATAAAGATTTAAATTTCTCGAAATATTTTTTTAATATTATGGTGTGGATTTGATATAATGTTATAGTTGTGGGTAATATTTATAAATTTTACAAAGTAAGCAAGTGGTTATATAATATTCGATTGGTCGGGGAATATTCGTTTTAACAGGGAATATTCGTACGACGGCACAATCATTGGTGGACCCCACAATGGAAGTATTGTCATAGTTAAAAAACGACAGAATTATCTTTTAATAAAAATTACGGCAGAGGTGTTACCGTTAAAATGGTCGAACTACCCGGTAGTAAAAGTACAGTAATACGCGTGGTTGCATAGTAGCACACGGTATTGATTATTGATGCTTACGTAAGAAGTCACTCAGTTATACTCAATTATTGCTACAGTAATTGCTACATCATATCTCACATATTATTGATTCAATTATTGTCACAATATCATCTGCATAATATGATATATTATTAAATTAATAATTGAGACGGCAAAGTTATTCATATTATTATTTACAATATTGACAATGTCTAGAAGTTCTGTCAAGGAGATGTTTGGTCACCTAATTGCGCGCCAATAAGGAAAAATTCTTATCGGAAAGCCCCCTCTTTCCTGGGAACGACCTAGTTGTTAAATATTATGAATTATAATATTAATGATGAATAAGTTCGTGTTGATTAAAGATGAAATTGATAGTTCTATTGTGTGGAAATTATTAGTGTTAGTAGAAATCGATATTTATTTCGATAATAATTGATGTAAGGAGGTTATAGTGACCAATCGGGTATTCGGGGCACTTTTCGTGTCGGAGTACTATTCACGGGTTACTATTCACTCTAGTATTGTTCAATCGGGTATTTGGGACACTTTTCGTATTGGGGGTACTATTCACCTGAAAAATATATATCTTTTCGGCCCAAATCATTTTTGAGTACAATATTATTCCATGAGAAGATGTGATAATTTTTCAGACAGTTGGTTGAAATTATAATAGTAAATCAATATGGATCGTTGGTTTAAAGTTTTAAATAGTAACTTGTCCCTTCGGTTTTCCAAGAGTTACTTGTCCCTTCGGTTTTCCAAGAGTTACTTGTCCCTTCGATTTTTCAAGAGTTACTTGTCTCTTCGGTGTTCCAAGAGTTAATTGTCCTTTCGCAAATAGTAGTTGTCTCTTCAATATTACCAAGAGTCATTTTGACCCTTCGTTAAGACCAAGAGCTACTTTCAGTTCTTCTATAAATAGAAGCTCATTCCTTCATTATTTCTTACGAATTCACTGAAACTCTAGAGAGAGAAACTATAGAGAGAAAGAAGAAAAGTATTCTGCTACTTCACTACTCCAATATTCAGTTTTTCTAAGGTAAAGGATATTATTTTTTGTACTCATAAGGGGTATTATTTCTTTTGTATTCATGAAGAGAGCTTCTGTTATTCCATTCTTTATTATTATACTGGAATAACCTGTTTATGCGAAGTACCGCATACATGGTGAAATTCTTCTGTTATTTTATTCTTTATTATTATGTTGGAATAACCTGTCTGTGCGGTCTATCACATGCCTGGTGAATCCTGTTTATATTCCATTCTTTATTATTCTATTAGAATATCCTGTCAGTGTAGATTACACATGACCTGGTTGCATGACCTGGTTTCATTCTTTATTATTCTGTTGGAATATCCTGTCTGTGCGGATTACGTATGACCTGTTTCTATTCATTATTATTTTGTTGGAATAACCTGTCTGTGCGGTCTACCGCATGCATGGTGAATTCTTTTGTTATTCAATTCTTTATTATTCTGTTGGAATAACCTGTCTATGTGGATTACCACATGCATAGTGAATGATCCTTCGTATTCATTCCTTATTAAATTGTGAAAATGATCTGTCTACGTGGATTATCGCATGGCGGGCGAAAATCTATTTGCAGTTTCATATATTCTATTATACTTAGTTGGTTAAAGCTTTGGCTTCTATACTCCATAAAATTAGTGGAATATCCTTGATATTTGCGCTTCATCCAGTATCTTTTCATGCAAATATTCTTCTGAGCATTCTTGAATTTTACTCTACAAAGCAGTATCATGTTGACAATTTGGACGTTATTAGTTCCTGGATAAATTAATTTATAAATCTTTAAAATTTATTCTTGAACTTGTTTTATTGAATTATTATGCCATTGCCATCATCTTCATGCTTATATTGTGATGAAAGTCATCTTTGGCTTACGTGCATAGATGGACTTAGTATGATTATGACCAGGGATTATTCGATATAATCATGACCGTAATGTGACGAATGATGTGGTAAAAGTCCTCATTGGCCTGTAGTTCATTGGTGGACAGTTGTTGGTATGATTATGACAATAGATTATTCGGTATAGTCATGACCATTGATGATTACATGAATATCCTTGGCCGTGAAGCAGGGATGATTCGATTTTATTTATTAAGCTGAGTCTCAGCGATAAAGTTGATGAAAAAATTTTTAAATCATAGAAGATAGTAGATTTTATACTTTACTTAACTCTCCTAATGGATTACTTATTCCGCTGCAGTTTTTGATCTAAAACTTGTTGTCAATTATATTCTATCAGTTGTTATACTGTTGAAGGCTAATGATAACTTATTCTGCATTATCTTAGTCATAATATTTCTTACTGGGTTACTTGAGCTCACCCTTTTGCTTTCATTGCTCTCTTCAGGAAATGAGAACGTAGCTGGGACTAGTCGGGAAACAGAGTGATGGTCCTAGATGGTGCATTAGTAGTCCTCACTATTCTGTAAAATAGTGTGATAATAAATGTAATGAGGACTCCATTGAGTATGGATATTGTCTAGATGATAATATTTGTATTAAAACTCACAGCCTATGTTTTGTCATATTTTACACGACTGTTGTATAATTAGTTTGTATTTGTATTCAGTACCTTGTATCTTGCGACCCAAGATGGGTGATGTATACCTATTTTGGGGGCGTCACATAACCCATCATTCCCATGGGTCTCTTTTAAGAAAAATCTTCATTCTGAACTTCCAAAAGTTGAAGTTTTCACTTCCGAGGAATAAAGGTGGACGACTTGTGAATTGACCCTCTTGAAAATTGAGGTGTGCCATAGGATCTTTCCCTACGACCTGCAAAGATCAATATTAGTAGAGCCTTGCTCTGATACCAAATGAAATTCTGCAATTAAGCACACCTAGAGGGGGTGAATAGGTGTAAATACCCAAAGTGATCTACAATGGTCAAATTTTAAAGTTTACTATAGCAGGCGATAATCGGACGGTCTAACCCTGTCTGTATTACTTATGTTCTTCGTCTGTTATAAACAGAAAGCTAATACCTGTCCGTATTAGTGTAAAATTTTTCGACGTAAACAAAAATCTGCAGAATATTGAAGCTTAAAACAGAAACAAAAGAACAGTAAATCACACCAAGATTTTTACGTGGTTTAACCCCTATCCTCTAGTCTAGTAGCCTAATCCACGCCCAATCCCAACTAGGATTGGAGACTCACTTTATTAAAATAATATTCAACAATTACAAAGTAAATAGAACTCCTTGTTACAACGACGATCGATTGGACACCTCTGCCCCCTTTGCATCTCTGCAACACCTCTCACCTCTGAGACTTTAATAGCTTCGTTGTATAGATTGAATATTACTAAAATAAAATCCCAAGCCAACATAGACTTGTACTATGTTTACAATAGATATTGAAAGAAGGAATACAAGAATAACACTGTAAACTGAGACTAAAAGAGTGATATTCTAATTTGTATGTATCTCAGATTATCTTTTTTGATGAGTTTCTATTTTGCAGTCCTTATTTTTCCTTGTAGCCGAGCAACATTATATATAAAGGAGTAGAGTAACGGCTATGTCATGTAACGTTCCAATTCATCAAAGCAACGACTATTACTTTTTAATTAAAATAGAAGATAAACATTAGCCATAACAGTCAGTAGATATATATAAGAGATAAATTTCTATGAAGGAGTCAAATAAAATCCAAAGACTAGCTTAAAGAGTTCTACTAGCAATTAGCATGTTTCCTTCAAAATAGCAACTGTTGTTAACATGTATCTTAAAAAAACAATAATTGCTCCATTAATTTTAATTAGAATCCTTAATAAAACCAATTCTTAAAAAATCTCCAAGTCAAATATGAATTGGTAACCAAACAGATAACATATATATTATTGGGTGAGTGCATATTTTGATTTGATGTTTAAAGTAAATGCTCATGATTATGCAAAGTCCTTCAAGGAATATATGTACAAGGACTTAGTGATAGATCAAATTTTTTAGGTTGATCTAAGCTTTAATTAATGTTTATCATTCTGTAAATGAATGTATAGATAAAGAGATCAAAGATGTTAGGTTGAACTTGAGATGTAATAGATAGGCTTCCAAGATGTCAGGAATAAGTATGTGAATGTTATTCCTATTTTACATATGATTTGATTATGATACATATATGAATGAATATGCAAGTATGCTTGCATTAAGAAAAGCTGTAAAGTCCTTTGATAGATAATAGAAACATGTGTATAAGGACTTAGAATAAATTGATCAAATATGTTAGGTTGATCCTACATAGGCAAAACAGCTTTGTAAAGTCCTTAAAAAGAAATAATGTACAAGGACTATAAATATAGAAAGATCAAGCATGTTAGGTTGATCTTATGATGTAATAGATAGGCTTGTCTGATAGTCGAGCACTGCACCAGAAATTGTAGTCTGCCAGGAGAGTCAAGGAAAACTCGGGAGCTATCGAGGCAGAATCGTAGTCTGTAAGATTGTAGATCTCGGAGTTCATAGACTGCCAGGAGAGATGAGGAAGGATCGTAGTGTGTCGAGAAGAACTTCCTCGGAGCCGTAGTCTGCTGAGAAAGTCATGTTCAGAATCATAGAGACAGTCTGCCTACGAGCCGACCGAGCATCTGCCAAAGCCAAGTCAAGAATCGTAGACTACACCAGGAGTCGTAGAGTCTACTAATACCGAAGCCAAATCAGGATCGTAGACTACACTCGATGTCGTAGAGTCTACTGATCATATCTGAGGCAGAGATCGTAGTCGAGCAAGATCAGATGAAGACAACGAGCACAAGGACAGAAATCGTAGTGTGTCAAGATCTGATCTCGGAGTCGTAGTGTCTGCACAGCGGAAGCTGAATCATAGAGTGCAGAACTAAGATGTGCTCACAACGCCAAGGCAGAATCGTAGAGCATATACGATTCTCAACAATTGAGCACTCCCAGAATATCCAAAGGAATGAAGCCTCTGGTCTAAGCTGCAATGCTACATCCAACCTGAAGGAAACCAGAGAGCACTCAACGAATGGCATGCAAGCAAATTGAAAATCTAAGCATTAGCCCAATCAACATTCAGATTGAGTTGGGAAGCCATTCGAAATGAAGTCTTCCACAAGTTGATCAGAAGAGGACTTCAGTAACTGACTAAGAAAAGTTATCAAGTGCAGTAGCTGTCAAGAAGACAGAAGATGACGATCTTGGAAGCAACCAGGATCGTAGTGTTTACCACACAAAGAAGGAACTGATGATGTGTACACAGAGATACTGGTCAGCCTCTAAAGAACAAGGCTAAAGTGATTAAGCATTGGGTCAGTCCATTGATGATAAGTGAACGGGAGATCACAAGGAGAAAGCGAGCTGGACACGCCACAAATTTGAAGTGTCTTGCTATTCAGAAGGGGCCAGAGCAAGGAGTCAAGCCATCAGTATCTGAGAATAGTTGAGGCAAACAGAAGCATTGAAGCACTGCACAGAAGAAGGAAGAGGTGTTCTACATTGAAGATCAAATCAACACTCTTCAGGATCGTAGTGTTGACTCTATAAGTTAATGAGCAACATTTAACAAGACACTACGATCAGGTCCAAGATGACATGCATCAGAATCGTAGAGTTCGGTCATCCGAAGATTGAAGCATTTGCAACGGTTCAATCTGAAGAGTGATATTCGGACAAGAGCTTATTGAGAGTATCGATGCAAAAGGACAACCTCTGATCGAAAAATCAGAAGGAGGAAATAAAGTCGTTGACCTGCCCAAGACATTAAATTGACATCTCTGATGGGATAGGTGAAACAGTAGACTGCAGTGTCAGAAAGTCATGTCATGTCACATCTGCAGTCTGCACCAAACAACTCGAGATCTGTGAAGCAATTTGAAGAGCTTTCTATTGGGAGAATGCATATTCTAATTTGATGTTTTATTGTATATGCTCATGATTATTTGTAAGGTCCTTAAATGAATATATGTACAAGGACTTAGTGATGGATCAAAATTGTTAGGTTGATCTAAGCTTTTAACGTGTATCATTCTGTTTAAAGAATGTATAGATAGAAAGATCAAAACTGTTAGGTTGATCTTGAGATGTAATAGATTAGTCTTGAAAAAATTGTAGTGCATCCATCTGATCAACATTGCAGAAGTCAAGGCAGAAACGTAGAGCTTAATGGATCGTAGTGTGTGCCTGCCTTGAAAGGACTCTTCAGAAATCGTAGAATGGTTCCAACGTTTGCCGAGCCAACTTCACGATCGTAGTGTGCTCTCGGAAACGTAGTGTCAACAACACGAGCAAGTAAAGATCGTAGTGTGCAAGGATTTAAGAGAAATCATAGTGCTCTCATATGACAGCATCAGATCAAGCACCAAGGAAACAAGTCACTATGATCTAAATCGTAGTGTATCATGATTTGAATTGTAGAGCTTCATTCTGTCTTATGTCAGAAAACGTCGAGCCTCATGATTTATGTGAAGACTGATTCCAATATATGAGGAATGGATTCTAGACGTTGCAGTGCTCATCAGTCCCAAAGTATATGAAATATCCTTAGTATGCAATAAAGAAGCGTATTGAAGAAGCTAAGGATAGTACCATGAATAAGAGGGACAAAACATCTTTTGAGGTGTTAGGTGAAAAAGCAGTCTGCAGTGTCAGTGGGCCAGATTGCAGAATTCAGAAGATGTACAAAAATGTCTCCAACACAGTACAGAAAATTCAGACGCATTTAATTCCACAACGGATAGATCCAACAGATAGTTTTCAACATCACATATATACAGATCAGACAGATGAGAGAGATCCAAGCAATCATTAATCAAACAACATGAACATCTCTCTCAAGCTCAACTCTACGATTTGAGATATTGCAAAGCTTGCTCAGCTACTCAGTTCTTAACGAACCAGTGCTTACACAGCAACTGAGTAGCAACCTTCAAGAACGCAACAACAACTTCCAATCAACTGAAGAAGAGTACCAAGTCTGCTGGACTTGAAGAGTTCGTAGTGAACTGTAAGAAAGCCAAGTCTGCTGGACTTGAAGAGTTCAAGAGTGAACTAGAGAAGTTCCTAGGCTGCTGGTCTAGAAGGAATCTGTGTGATTCAGAAGATTATAAAAGACATCCTTAGTGGATATCCTACTCGTTGAGTAGAAGAGTGGACTAGGAGCTTTGAGTGCTCTGAACCACTTAAAAACAACTGTGTCGTTTACATTCATGCTATATCTGCTATAATTGCCTTACTCGCTCATAACTCCATTGCTTGGTAAAGAAGATTAAAACAAATACTAATTTCGCTAAGTTTTAATCATTATCTAAGAACAAATTTAAAGAGAAAAGATTTTTAAATATCTATTCAACCCCCCTTTCTAGATAACTTGTGCCTACTAGGAACTAACAATTGGTATCAGAGCAGGTTCTATTTTACAGCTTACACGCTTTAGTAGATCCAAATGACACTCGTACCAAGCGAATCCAGGATCGGGGGAGGCAGCAAACCACCAATGTGCAACAAGGATAAATTTGCTAACTGGAAAGTCAGGATGCAAGCTTACATGGACTCAATAGATGAAGATCTATTTGAGACTGTTCAGAATGGACCCTACATACCAACAAAGCTTGCACCAACCATTGACGATCCAAACAGAGTTCAAATCAAAGTTAAAAAGAATGGACAGACTCAGAGAAGAAAGCTGTCCAACTTGACAAAAAGGCTAAGAACATCCTGCTCCAATCCTTAGAGGACGATCTGTTTGACAATGTTGTAAACTGCAAAACTGCCAAGGAAGTTTGGGAAGCACTGCTGATCATGCACGAAGGAACTGAAGAAGTTAGAGAGAACAAACAGTCTCTTCTAACACAGCAGTACAATATGTTTGCTCATGTGCAAGGAGAAAATGTAACTGCCACCTATGAAAGATTCAACATTCTGCTCAACTCTCTACGAGCATATGGAAAGATCTATCCTAACAAAGATCTGACCATAAAGTTCATGAGAGCCCTATTGAGCAAGTGGGATGCCAAGACCACTGCAATAAGAGAGTCAAAGAATCTTAACGAGATGACAGTTCAACAACTATATGGCAATCTCCTAACATACGAGCTGGAGTTGACCCAACGTGCTGAAACCCTATTAGAAGGAAGAAGGAAGGAAAACGGTGTTGCTCTCAAAGCAACTGAAAGCGTATCAAAAGTCGTCACTGAGACTGAATTTGACGATGATGAAGACGATGATGACGATCTTGCCATGATGGTAAGAAAGTTAAGAAGGTTCATGCGTCAAGGCAAAAATAGCAAACAAAAGAAGGTCAGCAACTACAGAAGCCAGGAGCAAATAAATGATCTATGCTACAACTGCAAGAAGCCTGGCCACTTCATTACCGACTGCAACAAACCTCTAAGAGAAGAACTAAAGAAGAAACAACATGGAAAGAAAGAATACAAAGGAAACAAGAGGCCTCATAAAAGAGACAAAGGCCTGGTAGCTGGAGGATCATGGAGTGATTCAGATAATGACTCAAATGCTGACTCTGGAGATGAAGAAGAACCACAAGTGGCCAATCTGTGCTTAATGGCCAAGCATGCAAAGGACAAACAAAGCCTCAACATTCACAATGTAAATCTCGATGAGGTATTTGATTTCAACTCACTTGATGTAGATATGGATGACTTAAGAACTGCACTGCGCGGCATAACCAATGATCTACATCGATACATGAAGTGGTTCAGAGTATTGTCTAAGGATCATTCACTTCTTCAAGAGGAGAAGAAGAAAGTTTAAGAAGAGCTTGAAACAACACTTCTAAGTACTAATCTTCTCTCCAAGCTTAAAGTTGAGAATGAAACTTTAAAACAGACAAACACACATCATGCACAAAGAGAGTCTAAGCTAACCTCTAAAATTGAGGATTTAGAGAAGACTATCTCTGCATGAAATAAATCCTCATCATCCATGGACTGCCTGCTCTCTAGTCAGAGAATCACATTCGACAGAACAGGCTTAGGCTTTGGGGAATCCATATCAGAGCTAAGTGTGGAAAAGACAATGGAAACTAGCTCTAGTAATGTCTCAGGTTTTGGTAGAGGCATTGCCTTTGTTAAATCCTCACAATTGGAAGAACCAGTTCAACCTTGTTCTATTGATTCTAGTTACACTCAGAGAAGTAAAGGATCACATGCTGGTCTGGGGTTCATAAAGGAGAAGAATAACCCAACCTCTACTTACCAACCTCGAAGAATCGTAGAGTCAAGCAAAACCAACTCTACGAATCAATTGGGAAGGTACAGTAGAGGTAAGGCACACTCATCACTATTTATGAAACCTAAGGATACGTGGAAGAAAGAAAATCAGTTTAACAGAAGGTTAACTAAGGAACCACACAAGTCCAAGTGGAAGATGAATCACCACACACACAGAGGCATGCATCATAATAGATGTTTCATATGTGATAAATATGGTCATAGGGCCACAAAGTGTTATTATAATTCCATGCATGTGAGACCCAAGACTAGACAAGTTTGGGTTCCCAAAGGCACTAACAATGAAGGACCCATGCAAATATGGGTACCAAAATGAAGGTTAAAATGTTTTGACAGGAAAAGAGCTCCACGACCTCAACATGGTATCTAGACAGTGGATGCTCAAGACATATGACAGGGAACAAAGCTCTACTATCTAACTATGTAGAAAAGGAGGGTCCCTCAGTCATCTTTGGAGATAACGACTCGGGCAAGAAAAGGGGATATGGCTCTGTTGGAAATGGTGCAATATCTTTCAGCAAAGTAGCTTATGTGGAAGGACTCCAATACAACCTTCTAAGCATCAGCCAACTCTGCGACAAGGGTCATCAAGTGACATTTCTCAACAACCAATGTCAAGTCATAGATCTAATGACATCTGCCATAAAGCTAACCGGAATACGAGAAGGAAATGTCTACACAGTAGATCTTGGTCAACTGAGCTCAGATGAGACAATATGCTTTCTGGCAAAAGCTTCCGAGGAAATGAGCTGGCTATGGCATAGAAGGCTGTCTCACTTAAACTTCAAAAGCATGTCCAAACTGGCATCAAAATACCTCGTAGCTGGCCTACCCAAGTTCAACTTTGTGAAAGAAAGGCCATGCAATGCCTGCCAACTTGGAAAGCAAACGAGAAGCTCATTCAAAAGCAAGACTACCAACTCCATTAACAAGCCCCTGCAGCTGCTCCATATGGATCTCTTTGGGCCAATCCCAACAACCAGTCTTGGAGGAAAAAGATACTCTCTAGTCATAGTCGACGATTACACCAGATTCACATGGGTATTCTTCCTAACTTCAAAAGATGAAACGAGCTCCGAATTAATCAAGATGTTCAGACTGGTGATGAATGAAAAAGGAGAGAAAATCAAGGCCATAAGGAGTGATCATGGCAGAGAATTCGATTTCTCAGAAATAGATCAGTTCTGCACAGACAATGGGATCAGTCACAACTTCTCAGCTCCTCGAACTCCTCAACAAAATGGAGTAGCTGAAAGGAAGAACAGAACATTGATTGAGGCTGGAAGAACTCTACTGGCTACAGCCCATCTACCTGAGTACTTCTGGGCATAAGCTATCAACACTGCATGCTACACGCAGAACAGATCACTCATACACTCTACGATCAAGAAGATGCCCTACGAACTGTGGAAAGGAAGAAAGCCAAGTGTCAGCCATTTCCATGTCTTTGGCTGTGCATGCTATATTCTTAACAATGGAAAGCAGTATCTGACAAAATTCCAGCCCTAATCAGACGAAGGGATCTTTCTTGGATATGCCACAGACAGCAAGGCTTACAGAGTGTTCAACAAGAAGTCACTGAATGTTGAAGTCTCAATACACATCATCTTTGATGAAACTGACTTAGACAAAAGAGTACCTCAAGACACTACGACCGATAGTGCAAACACTACGAATGAAGTCGTCGAACTCAACACTATGATCGTAGTGCCAGATAGTGAAATCGTAGAGCATGAGAATGTGATCGTAGAGAGATCAATGCAAGACAGCGAGCCTCCACTCCAAGAAGAAGAAATAGACCTTGAAGATTTAAGACAGGAAGGCATCCGAACAGATGTTCCAACCGGTAGCAGATGGGCAAGATATCACACTCAGGATCTAATCATTAGAGATCCAAGTGCAAGAGTCAAAATAAGAGCTGCTACTCAGAATGAATGTTTTTATCTAAGCTTCCTGTCACAAATAGAGCCAAAGAAGATAGAGGATGCTATGGAAGACTCCATTTGGATAGAAGCCAAGCAGGAAGAACTCAACCAATTTGAACAAAGCAAAGTGTGGAGACTGGTACCAAGGCCAGAAAGTCATCCTGTCATAGGAACCAAGTGGGTCTTCAGGAACAAAATGGATGAAGATGGAGTCATCACTAGAAACAAGGCAAGATTAGTGGCAAAGGGTTGTTCTCAAGAAGAAGGCATTGACTATGATGAGACATTTGTACCTGTTGCCAGACTAGAAGCCATCAGAATCTTTCTTGCCTTTGCTGCCCACATGAAGTTCAAAGTCTTTCAGATGGATGTCAAGAGTGCATTTCTAAATGGAGAGCTTCAAGAAGAAGTCTACGTAGAACAACCTCTAGGTTTCATCAATCCATCTCTTTCCAATTATGTCTATAGATTAGATAAAGTGTTATATGGTCTTAAACAAGCACCTAGAGCATGGTATGAAACACTGACTAACTTCTTAATAGAAAATGGGTTCACTAGAGGTAGAGTAGATACCACCCTATTTCTTAGAAAGCATAAAGACAAAGTCTTACTGGTTCAAATATATGTTGATGATATCATTTTTGGTTCTACTGACGAAAAGTTATGTAAGAGATTCTCTAAGCTAATGCAGAGCAAGTTTGAAATGAGCATGATGGGTGAGCTGAATTTCTTCCTTGGACTGCAAGTGAAGCAAACTGATGAATGAATATTCATCAACCAAGCCAAATACATCAAAGACTTATTAAAGAAGTATGGCATGGAATCAGCCTCTCCCATGAAAACACCAATTGCTCCAGCAACCAAGCTTGACAAGGATGAGAATGGTAAATGTATTGATATAACTCAATACAGAGATATGATAGGTTCTCTTTTATACCTAACTGTCAGTAGACCATATATAATGTTTGCAACTTGCATATGTGCTAGATTTCAGGCTAATCCTAAAGAGTCACATTTGTCTGCTGTGAAGAGGATCTTCAGATATCTCAAGGGTACACCCTACTTGGGGCTGTGGTATCCCAAGAAATCCTCATTTGAACTAATAAGATACACAGATGCTGATTTTGTAGGATGCAAAATAGATAGAAAAAGTACCAGTGACACCTGTCAACTTCTTGGAAACAGACTTGTGTCCTGGTTTAGCAAAAAGCAAAACTCAGTGCCTACTTCAACTGCAGAAGCTGAATATATTGCTGCTGGCAGCTGCTGTGCTCAGATCCTATGGATGAGAAATCAGCTAGCTGACTATGGGTTTGATTTCAAATCTATTCACATACACTGTGATAACACTAGTGCCATAGCAATAACTCATAATCCTGTCATGCATTCTAGGACCAAGCATATAGAAATAAGATATCACTTTATTAGGGATCATGTGTAACACCCCGATATTTTCTATATAAATAAATCAGAAATTTTGCGTATAAATTTTTTTTTATATATTAAGGATGAGGATTTGTACAAGATATTGTATATATATTTATGTGGTAAATAAAAATATATTTATTACGTAATTATTTCCAAATGAATTTATTTTAGAATTATTGATATTCTTATAATAATTAATTTATAGTGGAAATGTTTTATTAATTATTTTTCGTGAAAATATATAATCATATATTATTTAAATAATATATGAAGTGATTTTTAGAATAATTATAATAATTATTTTATTATATGAATTTTAGTACGAATTGTAAAGTTAATTATTTTACCTTAATTATTAAGGTTAAATAGGAAGAATAAATCAGATATGAAATCCAAATCCTATTTTTGGGTTATTGCCAAGGTATGAAAATAATAATATAATATTAATTATATTTTGATTTTTCAGTGTTATAAATATGTACTGTATTTGTATTGATAATGATTGGTCAATTATGGTGTTTAATTTCAAAACCCTAATATTATTTGGTTAAACCCTAATTTGAAAATCAACTGTGAGTTTAAGACTGTTGTATGACGGTGTTATATGTTTTATGATGTGTATTATATAATGATTTGATTAATTAGGTAAACCCTAATTATAATCTAGAAACTCTAATTATTATTTTTGAAAAACCTCAAGTTATTATAAAATCCTAATTTCTAAAATGAAGAACCCTAATTTGAAATTTAAATTAGAGTTCGAGATTGATTGTAATTATGTTAATATGATTAATTAACAAGTATTATAATTACAATTGTTAATTTTAGAAACCCTAAAATTTTAAACCTAATTTGAAAATTAGAAAACCTTATTATAATTTAGTAACCCTAATTATCAAAATCTTAAACCCTAATTGCTATAATAGCAAAGTCAATGATAATTATATGATCTAAACCCTAATGTTTATGTATAATGTGATTAGATAATTAATCACAATTAGAAAATCCTAATTTCAAAATTTTAGGAAACTAAAATTTTATTTAATTTTTATTTGATTTTATTTATTGTGTAAACCCTAAAATGTAATTCTAGAAAAATAAATGTTGGAAAATCTTAGGATTAAACCCTAAGGGTTAAACCCTAAGGGTTTGCCAAGTTCCAAGTATGCCATTTAATGAATTACCAATTGACCATATTGCCCCTAGTTACATTATTTTGGCTAATATGTAGGTTTTGACATTAGGTTTAGTTGGTGAACCAAACCCAACAACTCCATGTGCTAAAAACTCCAGCAACAAGCAATATCAATCAGCCAATTCATGCATCAAGACTTGTATAAGTAGATCTAGGAGAGAGAAAATTCATTTGTTCACTTACATTTTGTCCAACACTCAAACTAAGCTCTCTCTCTCTCTCTCTAACCATCAAATTACACAAGTATATTAGTCCCAAATCAAAGCCCCACGTTTACCATAAACAGATCAGCAACACAAAATCAGAAATTTTTCAAAGAAAGGTATGAACGAACCCTAGAATTTCTGTCCAACGATTCTGTGTTAGATGTTAATTTTTTGTGTTAAACATGTTATATAAGGTGTCTAAGGATGATCTGGGTTGCTAGATGTTAGATCCATAACATCTAGAGGCTCGGATTTGAAGATTTGCAAAATCTGGAAAAATAAAATTTTGTCTTCTGACAGTGAATGTCAGTCCTTATATCTCTGTGATCTGTATAGATTTTGGTGTTTTGAAAGCTTTTAGTTGTAGTCGAGTATGTGTTCTTTAGTCTGAAAGTTGAATCAAGGTCATAGCTTCAACATATTGCAAGTTATTTGTGGTCAAAGGTCGTTGACCGACCATGATCAGACCAATTCTGGGTAACCCAGAAACTAGTTTGCAGTGTCTGACAACATTTTTGTCAAGCTCATATCCGTAATGTTATAGATGTTCTGATGTTGATATTGAGTAGATCTTGTAGCCTGTTAGTTGTACTATAGATCCATGCTTTTAAATCCCTTAAACATCAAATGGATTTAACATAGTGGCCGGTCAAAGTAGGTACATTGTTCACGGATTCGGTTTTCTGGGTAACCCAGAAAACCTATGAACACAGTTTCTGACGAGGTTTGATCGGTCTGGATCTGACGATTTTGTTATGTTTTTGTTGATATTATGTGATAGATCTATTCTCCTACATGTTAGCTACACACTACCGGTTTTAAATCACAAAAATATTACAAGATTAACAAGTTGTGGAAGCCCAAAACGAGCCAGTCAAACTGTTCTTCATTTCTGGGTAACCCAGAAAATGAAGAACAGCACTGACAGTTTGTTCAACGCTTCAGATCTCGTTAGTTATGCATGGTTTGATGATGTTGGTTGTTGGATCGTGTAGTCTTGTACTTGTACTACATTATCTTATCAACAACATGTTCAGAAACACATCACGCACGCTTTTAATCTTGGTCAAACATGGTCCCTCGAAACTGTCTATGGTGTTCTGGATTTTTGCCAAGAACATGAAGAACACCTATAGCGACGGTTCTGTCGCTATAGGTGGTCTTTAGCGATAGATTATTTAATATTTTTTTGAAAATTAATTATTAAATAGAAAAAATTAGTTTTTAATTATTAAAAATACAAAATAAATTATTAAAAATTATTAAAAATTCCGAAACTTAGTATTTAATTATTTTTAATATATTTCATAAATATTTAATATTTTTGAAATATTAAAAGTATTTAATTTATTTAATTATAATATTAAATAAATTATTTAAAAATGATTTTAATATTAGAAAAATCATTAAAAATTATATTATGATATAAGAAAATATTTTAAGTTATTTTTAATGACTTTTAATATTTTATGATAAATTTCATTAATAAATTGATATTAATGGTAATTAATTTATTTACTAAATGAATTAAATAAATTAATTAAAAATGATTTTATTATATTAAAAATCATATTAAATGAAAATAAAGTGTTTAAAAATATTTTAAGTTATAAAATATAACTTTTAATATTTAAAGGATAATTTCATTAATAATTAAATATTAATGATTATTAAGTTATTAGTTATGATATTAAATTTATTTAATAATTATATTAAATAAATAGTTTATAAATAGTTTTATTACTTTAAAAATCATTTAAAAAGGATATAAATGAATTAAAAATATTTTAAGTTATGAATAATGACTTTTAATATTTTGATAAATAGAACATTAATACTTTAATATTAATGATAATTATTTAAAAATGATTTTAAATGTTTTAAAAATCATTTAAGGGTAATATTAATACTTTAAAAGTATTTTGAGTTATTATACATAACTTTAATATTTTGGAAATAATTTCATTAATAGTTTAATACTAATTAAATATTTATTATAATAGAATTGATTGGTATTTAAATCATTTAAATATGATTCCAATGTTTGAAAATTTATGATAAATTATAATAAATATTTTAAAATTTTATTGAGTCATTTAAAAATAATATGACTGATACGTACTGATGTTAAGTTATAGTATAGAGTCTTAGACTCGATAATTACCCGATAAAATTGTCGGTAGACCGACATGTTTCAGAAATTGATCTGGACTTAGATATTTTGATTGTATAAGTGATTATTTGTGATTCAATGGTTATTAAACATAGGTGCTAATGTGATTAGGTTATGTGTTGACTGCAATAAGCAGTGTTATGTGTTATAGTATGTTGTTCTAATCGAACGATCTATCTTATTAATGATAGGTCGTGAGATAAGCGATAGATCTTAATTACAAGTTGTAAGCAGCGCTTCAGGCAAGTATCTAACCTTTGCATTTTCTTTATGCAATGGATGTGAGTAAGAATGTTTCTAAACTATATTATTATTGTACAGATTATGAACTTTATATTATATAAGCTCATTGAATATCAACATGTTAGTATATGATAATTCGGACATATATATTCTGTTCGTTAATTTCTAGAAGTGGTTAAACAAGTGTCCCCACTTGGATAATCATTGTATTTAATCACATGTTGATATACCTTTGTCAATTACCCATATACAGATATATTGAATTATAGATTATTGTTGAACAAGATAAAACCTTTGATTTAGAACCCAGACAGGTATGAACATCCCTACACGGGAAAATTTTTATGCGCTCCGGCGGACAAAGGATGAACGATAATATCGTTCTAGCAATGTAGTATTGATCAATGCAGGGCATAACGGGCTGATCACCCCCGTGCCCGTAAGTTATGACGGTTTACAGATGAATTTCTGTTTAACCTTTTCGAAAATAAAAACAATGTTCATGGCATGTCACCATAACCCCAGTTATAGTCATTATGTAGTTTCAAAAATTTGAAAGAGAGTTGTTATGTTATTATTATCGGTTCAGAATACTTCACAACTATTGACTTGTTGTAGAAGAATAGTACAAAGAAAACAGTTAAATTCTTTCAGCTTATATATATATATATATATATATATATATATATATATATATAATTGCTATTGCTTGCTGGGCACTCAAATGCTCATCCTTGCTTAAATTTAAATGTTTTCAGCTAAGTGCGAACGACCAGAGAACTCTGCTAAGAACAAAGGAAAAGGGAAGGTTGCTGAATGAACGAATTACTATGTTATGTAATAGTTTAATGTTATTAAGACAATTATGATATATATTATCTATCATGGGTTGTAATGAATGTTTAAAGGTTTCGTACTTGGGAGTTAGACTCTGATAATTATGTAAATTAATTTGATCTTTTATATTATTGTTATTATTATTAGTATTATTCCGCTCATAGAAATGGTATCGTGAAGAACCGAGTTCGGATTTCAAGTACCCGAGTTTGGGGTCCTCACAGGTTGGTATCAGAGCTATAGGGTTAGAAACCTTAGGTGGGCTAGACCTTAGGCTATAACCTTAGAACAGAGGAAAACGTTGAAAATATAAATAACTCATATAGAGTTTAAAAAGAGATGAATTGACTAAATTCATCGTCAAACTAAATAAAAGATAACTTGTATAAAACTCTTATTTGTTGTGTGTATATACTATATGCTAATTAGAATAATTTATGTGTGTAGATGTCAGGTGAAAAAGGATTCGATTACCCTCGGATCGTAAAGAAGGAGCCAATATCGAAGCCGATAGCTGAAATAGAGGCTCACAATGAAAACAACTCAGACGATGTGGTTATTGTGAAAAATATAGTACCAGATCCGGAGATGGTGGAGCTGACAGATAGTGATTCGGATACTAAAGTTGAAGCTGATCAAGTATCAACGGAAGTGCAGGATCTGAAGAACAAGGTGTCTTCTTTGGAAAGGCTGTGGGAGATAGAAAAGCTGTTGAATAGTCAGTTGCGTCAAGCGTTAATAGAAACATTGGAAGGACAAGATAAGCTTAAAATCTAAATTGGTCAGATGGGAGCTACAAGCAACACATCGTGTGCAGCTCCGGATAAGAAGGGGAAAAGAAAGATAGAAGACCATGATTTAGGAAAATTCAATAAGAAGAAATGGAAAGGAATTTGTTATCTTTGTGGATATGAAGGACATACCACCCCGTACTGTCCTGACTACAAAAAAGGAGCATGTTATGTCTGTGCTATAGAAGGTCATCAGGCGAGAGAATGTCCAAGGAAAAGGTGTAATAAATAGGTAGTATAGGTTCTGTTGTGTAGGAGTGTTTAATATAATACATATGATAAGTATGTTTGTGTAATGTAATGTTTCCAACTTTGTATTAAGTCAAGACAGTAAATCCCGATCTTTGTGGTCATAAAGGGATAGCTGAAGTTCAAAGCATTTTGTGCTATGTAAAATATTCGTTAAACGAATATGAATCTATGTTTGAGAAATGGTGAAATAAGTTTAAAATATTAAACTTATGTGATAAGGTTTAGAATGTAAGTTAAATTATGATTTTTTTTTCAATCAGATAATGCCGCCAAGACGTCGAACTCGCAATCAAAGGGCAGAGGAATCTGTCAACAACGTTGAGGAACAACAACAACCAGATCCAATGCAGCAATTTGCGAACATGTTAGCTCAGGCTATGCAACAGGGAATACCGGTCGCTGGAAACCAGCCGGGCAATCGCTTAGCGAACTTTAAAGACTTTAAGGCTGTAGGACCACCAGAATTTAGAGGTACAACCGACCCTGTAGAAGCTCAAACTTGGGTTAAGGAAATTGAAAAAGCGTTTATGGTAGCTAGGGTAGATGAGGGGCAGAAAATTGCTTTTGCCACTTACATGATGAAGGGGGAAGCAAATTTTTGGTGGGAAGCGAATCAGGCTAGGGCAGGAGAAGGTGTAGTCACATGGGATAGATTTAAAACTTTGTTTTTCAAAAATTATTTTTCACCAAGTATGCAGGCGAGGATGGAGGTTAAATTTTTAGAGTTGAAGCAGGAGAATATGACGGTGTCTGAATGCGCCGCCAAATTTAATGAGTTAGCTAGGTTTGCTCCGCATCAAGTTGATACGGAGGCTAGGAAAGCTAGAAAGTTTGAGCTGGGATTGAAACCCTGGCTCTATAACAAAGTGGCGGTGTTGCAAATTCCTACATTTGCAACACTCATGGAGAAAGCGATCATAGCTGAGGAGGGAAGTGAGGCCATGAGCCTTTACAATAAGGAGAGGAAGAATAAGGGTAAGATAGAAGGAGCTAGGAAGGTGGAAATTAATAGTGGGAGCAGGAGTGGAGATAGTAAGAGGAAGGTGAGCAGTTTTGCAAGTGTACAAGTGAAACAGGAAGGTGTTAAGAAATAGATAGTGCCATGTAAGACATGTGGGAAGAATCACTCGGGGGAGTGTTTGCAAGGAAACTTTGTTTGCTATAAGTGCGGGCAGGAGGGCCATATTTCTCCCAACTGCCCCAATCCTAGGATGAATAGTGGATGTTTTATATGCGGATCGATAGAGCACAGGGTGAAAGATTGTCCAAAAAGGAGGGTGGAGACAGGAAGTGTGAACATGGGCACTGGCAGCGGAACGTTAGCAATCACGGGACCGACTTCGTCAAGCAAGCCAACAAAATCTACGGCAAGGGTCTACAACATGACAGTTCAGGATACGGCAGCAGCTGGCACTGGAACTCCAGGTATTATTCGTATGCCTTTTTATTTTCTTATGCATGATTTTCCTATATATAGTAAAATTATTTTATAAAGAAATTTTGAGGAGGAATTTGAGTTCTGTTAGAAACCAATTTTTCTGTGTAATCAGAAAGACAAGCTTCATGTGAATAGTTAAAAAAAACAGCTCGATCAAAGTTGATCGAGATTTACTTACAATGATTGTGTATGTTATGTACCAGGTATGTATAGGTTTTAAAACGATGATTCCGAGGACGGAATCTTTATAAGGGAGGGTGAATGTAACACCCCGATATTTTCTATATAAATAAATCAGAAATTTTGCGTATAAATTTTTTTTTATATATATTAAGGATGAGGATTTGTACAAGATATTGTATATATATATTTATGTGGTAAATAAAAATATATTTATTACGTAATTATTTACAAATGAATTTATTTTAGAATTATTGATATTCTTATAATAATTAATTTATAGTGGAAATGTTTTATTAATTATTTTTCGTGAAAATATATAATCATATATTATTTAAATAATATATGAAGTGATTTTTAGAATAATTATAATAATTATTTTATTATATGAATTTTAGTACGAATTGTAAAGTTAATTATTTTACCTTAATTATTAAGGTTAAATAGGAAGAATAAATCAGATATGAAATCCAAACCCTAATTTTGGGTTATTGCCAATGTATGAAAATAATAATATAATATTAATTATATTTTGATTTTTTAGTGCTATAAATATGTACTGTATTTGTATTGATAATGATTGGTCAATTATGGTGTTTAATTTCAAAACCCTAATATTATTTGGTTAAACCCTAATTTGAAAATCAACTGTGAGTTTAAGACTGTTGTATGACGGTGTTATATGTTTTATGATGTGTATTATATAATGATTTGATTAATTAGGTAAACCCTAATTATAATCTAGAAACTCTAATTATTATTTTTGAAAAACCTCAAGTTATTATAAAATCCTAATTTCTAAAATGAGGAACCCTAATTTGAAATTTAAATTAGAGTTCGAGATTGATTGTAATTATGTTAATATGATTAATTAACAAGTATTATAATTACAATTGTTAATTTTAGAAACCCTAAAATTTTAAACCTAATTTGAAAATTAGAAAACCTTATTATAATTTAGTAACCCTAATTATCAAAATCTTAAACCCTAATTGCTATACTAGCAAAGTCAATGATAATTATATGATCTAAACCCTAATGTTTATGTATAATGTGATTAGATAATTAATCACAATTAGAAAATCCTAATTTCAAAATTTTAGGAAACTAAAATTTTATTTAATTTTTATTTGATTTTATTTATTGTGTAAACCCTAAAATGTAATTCTAGAAAAGTAAATGTTGGAAAACCTTCGGATTAAACCCTAAGGGTTAAACCCTAAGGGTTTGCCAAGTTCCAAGTATGCCATTTAATGAATTACCAATTGACCATATTGCCCCTAGTTACATTATTTTGGCTAATATGTAGGTTTTGACATTAGGTTTAGTTGGTGAACCAAACCCAACAACTCCATGTGCTAAAAACTCCAGCAACAAGCAATATCAATCAGCCAATTCATGCATCAAGACTTGTATAAGTAGATCTAGGAGAGAGAAAATTCATTTGTTCACTTACATTTTGTCCAACACTCAAACTAAGCTCTCTCTCTCTCTCTAACCATCAAATTACACAAGTATATTAGTCCCAAATCAAAGCCCCACGTTTACCATAAACAGATCAGCAACACAAAATCAGAAATTTTTCAAAGAAAGGTATGAACGAACCCTAGAATTTCTGTCCAACGATTCTGTGTTAGATGTTAATTTTTTGTGTTAAACATGTTATATAAGGTGTCTAAGGATGATCTGGGTTGCTAGATGTTAGATCCATAACATCTAGAGGCTCGGATTTGAAGATTTGCAAAATCTGGAAAAATAAAATTTTGTCTTCTGACAGTGAATGTCAGTCCTTATATCTCTGTGATCTGTATAGATTTTGGTGTTTTGAAAGCTTTTAGTTGTAGTCGAGTATGTGTTCTTTAGTCTGAAAGTTGAATCAAGGTCATAGCTTCAACATATTGCAAGTTATTTGTGGTCAAAGGTCGTTGACCGACCATGACCAGACCAATTCTGGGTAACCCAGAAACTAGTTTGCAGTGTCTGACAACATTTTTGTCAAGCTCATATCCGTAATGTTATAGATGTTCTGATGTTGATATTTAGTAGATCTTGTAGCCTGTTAGTTGTACTATAGATCCATGCTTTTAAATCCCTTAAACATCAAATGGATTTAACATAGTGGTCGGTCAAAGTAGGTACATTGTTCACGGATTCGGTTTTCTGGGTAACCCAGAAAACCTATGAACACAGTTTCTGACGAGGTTTGATCGGTCTGGATCTGACGATTTTGTTATGTTTTTGTTGATATTATGTGATAGATCTATTCTCCTACATGTTAGCTACACACTACCGGTTTTAAATCACAAAAATATTACAAGATTAACAAGTTGTGGAAGCCCAAAACGAGCCAGTCAAACTGTTCTTCAATTCTGGGTAACCCAGAAAATGAAGAACAGCACTGACAGTTTGTTCAACGCTTCAGATCTCGTTAGTTATGCATGGTTTGATGATGTTGGTTGTTGGATCGTGTAGTCTTGTACTTGTACTACATTATCTTATCAACAACATGTTCAGAAACACATCACGCACGCTTTTAATCTTGGTCAAACATGGTCCCTCGAAACTGTCTATGGTGTTCTGGATTTTTGCCAAGAACATGAAGAACACCTATAGCGACGGTTCTGTCGCTATAGGTGGTCTTTAGCGACAGATTATTTAATATTTTTCGGAAATTAATTATTAAATAGAAAAAAATTAGTTTTTAATTATTAAAAATACAAAATAAATTATTAAAAATTATTAAAAATTCCGAAACTTAGTATTTAATTATTTTTAATATATTTCATAAATATTTAATATTTTTGAAATATTAAAAGTATTTAATTTATTTAATTATAATATTAAATAAATTATTTAAAAATGATTTTATTATTAGAAAAATCATTAAAAATTATATTATGATATAAGAAAATATTTTAAGTTATTTTTAATGACTTTTAATATTTTATGATAAATTTCATTAATAAATTGATATTAATGGTAATTAATTTATTTACTAAATGAATTAAATAAATTAATTAAAAATGATTTTATTATATTAAAAATCATATTAAATGAAAATAAAGTGTTTAAAAATATTTTAAGTTATAAAATATAACTTTTAATATTTAAAGGATAATTTCATTAATAATTAAATATTAATGATTATTAAGTTATTAGTTATGATATTAAATTTATTTAATAATTATATTAAATAAATAGTTTATAAATGGTTTTATTACTTTAAAAATTATTTAAAAAGGATATAAATGAATTAAAAATATTTTAAGTTATGAATAATGACTTTTAATATTTTGATAAATAGAACATTAATACTTTAATATTAATGATAATTATTTAAAAATGATTTTAAATGTTTTAAAAATTATTTAAGGGTAATATTAATACTTTAAAAGTATTTTGAGTTATTATACATAACTTTAATATTTTGGAAATGATTTCATTAATAGTTTAATACTAATTAAATATTTATTATAATAGAATTGATTGGTATTTAAATCATTTAAATATGATTCCAATGTTTGAAAATTTATGATAAATTATAATAAATGTTTTAAAATTTTATTGAGTCATTTAAAAATAATATGACTGATACGTACTGATGTTAAGTTATAGTATAGAGCCTTAGACTCGATAATTACCCGATAAAATTGTCGGTAGACCGACATGTTTCAGAAATTGATCTGGACTTAGATATTTTGATTGTATAAGTGATTATTTGTGATTCAATGGTTATTAAACATAGGTGCTAATGTGATTAGGTTATGTGTTGACTGCAATAAGCAGTGTTATGTGTTATAGTATGTTGTTCTAATCGAACGATCTATCTTATTAATGATAGGTCGTGAGATAAGCGATAGATCTTAATTACAAGTTGTAAGCAGCGCTTCAGGCAAGTATCTAACCTTTGCATTTTCTTTATGCAATGGATGTGAGTAAGAATGTTTCTAAACTATATTATTATTGTACAGATTATGAACTTTATATTATATAAGCTCATTGAATATCAACATGTTAGTATATGATAATTCGGACATATATATTCTGTTCGTTAATTTCTAGAAGTGGTTAAACAAGTGTCCCCACTTGGATAATCATTGTATTTAATCACATGTTGATATACCTTTGTCAATTACCCGTATACAGATATATTGAATTATAGATTATTGTTGAACAAGATAAAACCTTTGATTTAGAACCCAGACAGGTATGAACATCCCTACACGGGAAAATTTTTATGCGCTCCGGCGGACAAAGGATGAACGATAATATCGTTCTAGCAATGTAGTATTGATCAATGCAGGGCATAACGGGCTGATCACCCCCGTGCCCGTAAGTTATGACGGTTTACAGATGAATTTCTGTTTAACCTTTTCGAAAATGAAAACAATGTTCATGGCATGTCACCATAACCCCAGTTATAGTCATTATGTAGTTTCAAAAATTTGAAAGAGAGTTGTTATGTTATTATTATCGGTTCAGAATACTTCACAACTATTGACTTGTTGTAGAAGAATAGTACAAAGAAAATAGTTAAATCCTTTCAGCTTTTATATATATATATATATATATATATATATATATATATATATATATAATTGCTATTGCTTGCTGGGCACTCAAATGCTCATCCTTGCTTAAATTTAAATATTTTCAGCTAAGTGCGAACGACCAGAGAACTCTGCTAAGAACAAAGGAAAAGGGAAGGTTGCTGAATGAACGAATTACTATGTTATGTAATAGTTTAATGTTATTAAGACAATTATGATATATATTATCTATCATGGGTTGTAATGAATGTTTAAAGGTTTCGTAGTTGGGAGTTAGACTCTGATAATTATGTAAATTAATTTGATCTTTTATATTATTGTTATTATTATTAGTATTATTCCGCTCATAGAAATGGTATCGTGAAGAACCGAGTTCGGGTTTCAAGTACCCGAGTTTGGGGTCCTCACATCATGTGCAAAATAGAACTATATCTTTACAACATATCCCTACTGAAAATTAACTTCCTGATATTTTTACAAAACCACTAGATGAATCCAAATTTAATAAGTTGATAAGTGAGTTAGGCATGCTAAATCTTTAACCATGAAATATATGCTCTAGATTGTGCTAACTATGACAGATATAAAGGCTGTACTCAAAATCATAGACATGATAAAGGAAAGTTCACGATCGTAGAGCTGAACAAAAGACTACCTCAACGATCGTAGAAAAGACTCAACTATCATAGTGCAGACTCGACGATGACCAAAAGTTCCTTCAACAAGCAAAGTGAATCCTGTGATGATAAGCTTCATAACAACGCAATCTCTCTAAGAGGTGCCTAAGGGACAAACCTAACCCTTGAATCATACCAAGAGGTTGGCCCTTCCTGAGTTACCTTAAAAAGAATGCTTAGTCAAAAACTCATCACAAGGATCCAGTCAGACTCGACGATCATAGGACAGACACTACGAATGCTGATCAAACTCAATGATTGCCGGACAGACTCGACGATCGCAGGACAGACTCAAGGAATAGAAAACCACCTCTACGATCGTAGTCATCTTAAGGACACCTCAGCTTTGAAAAGACTCAAAGGGCAAATCAGGACATTCCTACACAGTCAAAATCGTAGAGCCAAGCAAAAGGCGACACCTGTCCCACTAAGCCAAAAAGAGAGAGGGAAGCTGCTAGTACAAATTGGAACCATGTTTTTGAAATCTGAAGTTCAAAAGATTATCTCTCTCTTTCTCTCTCTCAAAGCAAAACCCTAAATCAGAAGAAAGCTCAGTTGTATCTCTCTTCTCAACTACATAATCAATGGTTGCTTCAAATGTAATTTTAGGCTACAGACTCTGTTTCGATGAGTTCAAGGATGCTCCACCAAAAATTCACAAGACCTTAGCACTACTGATGAAGGCAGGTCTCGAAGAGGCTCTGAGCACCGACACCCTCATCTACCTCAAGCTGGTAAAAGAGTTCTACAAGAATGGAGTGTACGGACACAACACCATCACTACACGGGTAAGAGGAGTTGAAATGAGTCTAAGGGAAGAAGACGTAAATATGGCCCTAGGTTTCAAAAATGTACGGCACCCATTTCTAGACAGCATAAGATTTCAAGAGGGACTGAAGAAAATGCATCACAAGAAGAACCCCTCTGTGAAAGGCTACAAAAAGAAAGAGTTTCCTCAGAGGTATGAATTTCTGGCTGACATTATTGGGAAATGCATATGCTGCAAGAGCTCAGGTCATGACTCGGTAAATGAAGTTCAGCACAAGCTTATGACGGCTATGGTGTATGGAACATAACTCAACTATGGGGATGTACTGCTCGAGTGGATCGGCAAGTGGATGGTAAACTCGAAGAAATCAAAGAGCACTCCGAAGATGCTGTATGGGAGATTCATTAGCATCGTTCTGCAATCTACATTGGGTGACAAAATTGGGGATGATGAAGGAGAAGCCATCAACCCAAATCGGAGAATGACACAGCAGTTGTTTAAGAACTGGGAAAGGAACCCTGCTGAGTATGTTCGAATGATGACAGAGTCCAGTGGGAGATCTGAAGAACTAAAGAAAGCAGGCTTTCCAGGAGGAATGTCTGTTTTCAGAGAAGTTGAAGAAGAAGGAGAAGAAGATAAGGGAGAACCCTCTACTCTTGCCAGAAAAAGCAAGGGCAAGAGAAAGCTAAGGGCAAGACAAATTGAAGAGCCTCAATGATCAACAACTGACATTCCTGCAGAGTCCTCTGACATTGAAACTCTAAGGAGGATAAGGAAGATGCAACAGCAAGAAGAAGCTGAAGAGGATCAAGTAACCATTTCACAGATCCTAAAGACGAACAAAACTGGTCGCAAGTCCAAAAGACCAACAGTTTCTTCAATCGTAGAGACTCTGCTCTTCTCTGAAACCAGGCCAAGTGTGGCAGAAATGGAAGAAGCAGCTTCAAGAAGAGTGGCTGTCCAAAAGGACAAGGCTAAGACTCAGGAGAATCCAGAAGTTGTGGCTAAACCCACCAAAGCAAAAAGAAAGCTGGTCAAGAAGTATATTCTTGAAAATGAAAAGGTGCTAAAAAGGGAAGCCAAGAGTATGGCTGCAAAAGTAGAACTGCCCCAAGCAAACGAAGAGGAGGATGCTCCAGCTGAAGGGGAGAACCCTGAAATTCTCATGATTGAGTATACACCAGCTGAGGGGGAGAAGTCTACAGCTCAAGAAGATGTTCCAGCTGAAGGGAACTTTCTAAACCTCCAAGAAGATGATCAAGCTGAGGGGGAGTTTCTAAACCTCCAAGAAGATGATCATGCTGAGGGAGAGCCTCATGATATCCCAATGGCAGAAAAAGAGGTTCCTGCCCAAGATAAAGTTGAAACAATGCCAAACCTTCCAGAGGCCATCGAGATAATGGAATCTTCAGAAGAAACCAAAGAAGAAGAAGATGATGATGATGAGCTTGAAATCACTGGTGTAGGGAAAGATGGATATAGAAGCTATCTGTACAACCAAATGTTTTCTTACCTACCCATGATGGCATACCATCAAGCTCAAATCCTGAACTCATGGGATCACATGTTCTGGAGCTTCAAGGAATATCCAGCAATCTCAGTTCTGGCTCATGGATTTCTAGGGACAATCATCTTTGCCAAGAGATTGCTTACCAATCATTCCTCATCAAAGGATAAACCTGAGGTATTATCTATCCCTACCAGCTTTAGAGTTAATCACATGCCATCATCTTCATTTAGCTATTTCTATGAATTTCCTAAATGGCTGGAAGTGATTCTCAACCCAGTAAATCAGTTTCCAGTTGCAGAATCCCAAAATTCTGTAACTGAAGAACTAGAAGAAATCAACCTTACCCTGCTCCCTCAAATCACCAACTCTACGATTCCAGACTCAAGTCACATCGTAGAGTCCAACATTGAAATCGTAGAGTCACCCATCCCAGACATCCAAACCCAAGCACCTCCAGCTGATATACCTTTCTCCTCATCACATGACTATTTCAGTCTTGATCTTGCTTTGTACAATTTACAAGATCAATCTCAACCAAGAACCCCTCAAATGGACAATCCTCAATCAAATGATACATTTCCAAACCTGCCCACCAAGGATGACTTGAAAGAAACTACTGAGCAGATGATCAAGTCTATCGAGGCAAGCTTGGAATCTCACTCTGATCTCCTGAACATCCGGCTGAACCAAATGATACAAGCTGCAAACAAATTCCCTAGTACTATGAATACCGAGCTCACTACGAGGCTAAGGGAAATTATCAAAGAAATTCTGAAGAGTATGTTAGACAGAGATGAGATACATTTCCAGCTTGCTGCCAAACAAAGAGAGGCTGTGCTCGAAATGCAGAAACACCATGACCTTCAACATAAAATTATGTTGGACAGCATCCTCAACTTGAAGGCTTCTGTGTACGACTTCCAGAAATCTTATGCAAATCAGGAGAAGTATAATGATACGATTCTGACAGTCCTCCAAAATAAAGAAGCAAGATCTGAAAAACAGATCAAGGAGAATAAAGAGGACATTGCTCAAAACCAAAGCCAACTAAACGAGCTTGTTCAAGGAGTTAATAGGCTATCTGCAGATATTCGAACCCTTGATGCTGACATAAAGGGGGAGAATAAGAAAGGGAAAGGAGATCAAGGAAGCCAAGGCAGAGGCAGAGGAGGTCATGCTCATGCAATTTAAGAAAGGGGAAGAAGTTAATTTCATGCTCAAACATCATGAAGCCCTCCTGCAAGACCATCACATCATCAGACTCAACGATCTGGTCAGCAGACAATTGTAATAGTTATTCCTCTGAGTAATCAGGAGCCAACTCCTAGCTCACAAGACTTGACTACTGTATGCATAAGAATGTCGATTGGAGATCCTGCATTCATGCGCAGACATGAGGAAAATCCAGTTCTAAGTCTAAGTGAGCTGGAGTAGTTAGCAAGAAATGAGGAAGCTCAAAGGAAAAGAAAGGCTGAGGAGTACGCCAACCCACCCCCACGAAAGAAGCCAAAAAAATAGAGATAAGTTGAAAATTTAAATTTCTTATTGATGTAATGCTGAACTGTAATATCTTCTGATCAATAAATTCATGCTTATTCTCTAGAAATTTCAGCTGCACACTGAAATACTAAGTCATGTTTAAATTTCCTGCAAATGCATCTAGTCATTAATAATCATGACAACAAATCTCCTTGGTTATGTCAACATCAAATAGGGGGAGATTGTTGGGAGAATGCATATTCTGATTTGATGTTTTATTGTATATGCTCATGATTATATGTAAGGTCCTTAAATAAATATATGTACAAGGACTTAGTGATGGATCAAAATTGTTAGGTTGATCTAAGCTTTCAACGTGTATCATTCTGTTTAAAAAATGTATAGATAGAAAGATCAAAACTGTTAGGTTGATCTTGAGATGTAATAGATTAGTCTTGAAAAAATCGTAGTGCATCCATCTGATCAACATTGCAGAAGTTAAGGCAGAAACGTAGAGCTTAATGGATCGTAGTGTGTGCCTGCCTTGAAAGGACTCTTTGAAAATCGTAGAATGGTTCCAACGTTTGCCGAGCCAACTTCACGATCGTAGTGTGCTCTCGGGAACGTAGAGTCAACAACACGAGCAAGTAAAGATCGTAGTGTGCAAGGATTTAAGAGAAATCGTAGTGCTCTCATATGACAGCATCAGATCAAGCACCAAGGCAACAAGTCACTATGATCTAAATCGTAGTGTATCATGATTTGAATTGTAGAGCTTCATTCTGTCTTATGTCAGAAAACGTCGAGCCTCATGATTTATGTGAAAACTGATTCCAATATATGAGGAATGGATTCTAGACGTTGCAGTGTTCATCAGTCCCAAAGTATATGAAATATCCTTAGTATGCAACAAAGAAGCGTATTGAAGAAGCTAAGGATAGTACCATGAATAAGAGGGACAAAACACTTTTTCAGGTGTTAGGTAAAAAAGCAGTCTGAAGTGTCAGTGGGCCAGAATGCAGAATTCAGAAGATGTACAGAAATATCTCCATCACAGTACAGAAAATTTAGACGCATTTAATTCCACAACGGATAGATCCAACGGATAGTTTTCAACATCACATTTATACAGATCAGACAGATGAGAGAGAACCAAGCAAGCATTAATCAAACAGCATGAACATCTCTCTCAAGCTCAACTCTACGATCTGAGATATTGCAAAGCTTGCTCAGCTACTCAGTTCTTAACGAACCAGTGCTTACACAGCAACTGAGTAGCAACCTTCAAGAATGCAACAACAACTTCCAATCAACTGAAGATGAGTACCAAGTCTGCTGGACTTGAAGAGTTCGTAGTGAACTGTAAGAAAGCCAAGTCTGCTGGACCTGAAGAGTTCAAGAGTGAACTAGAGAAGTTCCTAGGCTACTGGTTTAGAAGGAATCTGTGTGATTCAGAAGATTGTAAAAGACATCCTTAGTGGATATCCTACTCGTTGAGTAGAAGAGTGGACTAGGATCTTTGAGTGCTCTAAACCACTTAAAAACAACTGTGTCGTTTACATTCAAGCTATATCTTCTATAACTGCTATATCTGCTATAACTGCCTTACTCGCTCATAACTCCATTGCTTGGTAAAGAAGATTAAAACAAATACTAATTCCACTAAGTTTTAATCATTATCTAAGAACAAATTTAAAGAGAAAAGATTTTTAAATATCTATTCAACCCCCCCTTCTAGATAACTTGTGCCTACTAGGAACTAACACTTTCAAAGGCTACTTTCCAATGAGAAGATTGGGAAAGAGTATAAATCAGCTAGAGCCTTAAAGATCAAGAGTTGCTGGAGTTGCCGAGTTTGGAGTAATGGTGGACTGATCTAAACCACATGAGATAATGAGTCCGAAGGCTCACTCTACGATCCACCAAGAACACTTAGAGACAGAAAAAGAAAGAAGTAGAAGTGAGAGTTCTACAATATAGAAGTGAGAGTTCTACTACCAGAAGAGTGTTCTGAACTTCCGAGAGAAAGAAGAGCATCAATGTCATCTTGATGTCCATCATGGGAAGACTCCAAGTACCGGAGAAAAGAGCTTACAGTCATCTTGGAAAGTCCATCATGAGAAGGCATCAAGTATCAAGAAAGAAGATCACCAATGCCATCATATTGGCAAGCATGATAAAGTTTCTAAGTACCTAGCAGAAGAGCTTATAGTTATCTTAGAAACTCATCATGCGCAGCCATCAAGTATCAAGAAGAATGATCTTCAAGGCAGTTCATCAAGGGATCATCAGAAGTGGTTGAGTAACTGAAGAAGCTGATCGTCATGCAACACTCAACTGTACTTCAAGGATGATCACGCCAAGCTGCTAAGTACAAAAGATGTTTAGAGTATAAAGACATCTTAGCAGCTCAGCACCAACTCCAACAAACAAATAAACAAACAACTCAACAACAAGAAGCCAGGGCTTGAGGGGTCCTTGTCCGGAGGGACTAAATGAAGTTCCAAGCCTGCTGGACTTGAAGAGTTCCTAGGGAACTAGAGTAGTTCCAAGGCTGCTGGCCTTGATGAGTTCTTAGTGAACTGAAGTCCCAAGGCTATTGGCCTTGAAGGAATCTTAGTGATTCAGGGTGCTGGCCTTCCTTAGTGGAAATCCTGCTAGTTGAAAGCATAAGGGTGGATTAGGAACTTGAGTCTCTGAACCACTTAAAACTCCTTGTGTCTTTTACTTTATGTCATTTACATTATGTACTTTAACTCCTATAACTGCTATGTATGTTTTAACTGCTTACAACCGAACTAACTCTAAGAACAATGTATGTATGATTACGAATATATCAATGAAGGGGATCTTTTACTTATTTCGATGTGCTTGAAAAGATTTTTATGCTTGTTAGATGCTAATTCATTAGCAATACAAAATAAACGAGAAAAGTATCTGAAATTATAAAGGATCTATTCAACCCCCCTTCTAGATCTATATTGTGCCTACTGGGAACTAACAATTGGTATCAGAGCAGGTTCTCATGCTAATCAAAAGCTAATCGCTTTGAGTCTGATCCTAGGCACAAACATTGTTCTAAACTTAGTTTAGTAGTAAGTCAATTGTTATATGCAGATGAGCTCACACGTCAGAAATATTGTGTACAGGTAAATGTGTATATACACCTGAAGCTGCTCAGATTGGTCAATATTCTTGATTGCCATATCAACAAGACCAATCCCTGCCCACAGTTAATCTTGGAGTCTAAAGACAAGGCTAGGAAGCTCAAGAGACATCAACAGAAAAGAGTCAAACATCCACCAGCCTGAAAAGATGCAAAGGCCATACATGCTAAGTAATGCTTATCCAGAGAAGAAAGAAGATCTTCTCAAACATGTGTCTGGCCAACCATCAGCTGGATGTAAACCTTGTGAACTCAAAGATGTCAGAGAACTAAAGATGCTGAGATTCTCCTAGCTTACATCTTCAAGACCATGACTGACTGAGTGAAGATCAACTGAAGCTACAAGCTGTCAGAAGCAAATGAGAAACTATGCACATCAATGCCTAACCTCAATATATCTAAGCTAAATGACTATTAAGGAACTGACAGTAAAAAGGTACGGTTCCTCATTAATATAATTGTGTACATCATGTTGCACCTCCTTATGAACTATAACAGTATTATTTCAAGGAATCATAATCTGCCTAAAAAGGTGAAGAGAGAAAGTACACTGAGGTTGGAAATTCAAATGCTTATAAACCTTCTCTCCATCCAAGTTTTAGGTTGAAGATGATATCTTAAAGGAAATCTGAAATAGGTCATAAGTGCATCACAGGTTAAATTAATTTTATGTGAAGTAATCTTTGCTGATTGGTTAGTATGTGTGTACAACCTATGTTCTAAGTGTTTAATAACACACAGAGTATGATCAGTTCTACCAAAGTATCTTGAAGATTCGTAAAAACCGATCAGCTCCATGAATCAACCAGATACAAATAAATCGTAGAGTTGATTCTCACTCTGTGAACATTTAAACCCTGTGAACATAACCTAGCAAATGATGAAACCATTAAAAAAAAGGTGTTTTATTAAAAATAGCAAATCTCACACACACTCACCATCATGCATCTCAAAATGTATTATCTAAATTAGTTATATGCATAAATATGGCTGTTGGTGTCAAATATGATGATTATCCAAATACATGAGGAACAGGGGTTTAGAAAATTAACCTAGTAGGACCCGTTTAACCATGGGTACCAAAAATAGAAATTTATAACCTGCAGGTACTTGGTCTATCTGGCCACACTAAGGAATGCTAAAGCAGAAGACTTCAGTCAAGAAGATTCAACCAGCAGAAGGCTTAAGACTGTTCAGAAATGATTCTGATAAAACTCCTATATGTCAAAGCCTGTCCTTGAAGACCTGCTGAACTGATCTGAATAAAACTCACATGGCTGCTGATCTTTATATAAGAGCAGGTCATTCAACCAAATATGAAAAAGGGTCTTAGATGCTAAGTCATGCAAAGCATGTCATAATAGAAGAAACCTCAAGGAAGCTCACCTCAAAGGATCATCGAGCATCAAACATGAGGAATTCATTACGGGAGCATAACTCCACAAGTACACGCTGACAAGGAAGACTATGTTCGTAGTGCTGTCAAAGGATCGCAGAATGATCAACTCTAAAGATGCTCATCTCTACGATACAAGAAGATTCAATGACTTCAGCCAGAATGAGATATACAAAACTGGCTTCTTCTACATATGAAGAAGAAGAATTTATATCTCTTTGAGAAGACAGTATCAACTATGGGGGAGCAGTAACCTGCTAACAGAACAGCAACTCTAAAACAGCATTAAGATATACTATGAAGCAATGTACCATCTACAGAGTCCCAAAACTTTATGACTGATGAACCAAATAAAGATCCATAGTCAGTAGGAACATCTCAAAACGTACTACTGATAACCTATCAGCCACCCAACTCAAAATCGTGAAATTCCTACGATCAAACATCTGATCGTAGTGTAAGAGAAGGAGGACACCACAATTACAACAAATGCAATTGTCTAAAGTTGGTAGAGGACCTCCCCAGCAGAAATGGTCAAATGAGATATCAGTATAAATCACTTCTAAAGTATTTCATCTGGAAATCGTCTCAGGGACAAACCTGACCCTTAGTTCACTCTAAGAGGTTGGCCCTTCCTGAGCTACCTTAACCTAGAAGGATTGCTTAATCAAGTTCATCTCAAGGACCAAGATAGTAAACGATCATAGAGTAGAGTTTGAAGTGAATTCAACGATTGTGGTGCAATCTCAACGATCATAGGAGCAGACTCGACGATTGCAGTCCTACCAGAATACAGTAGCTCTTGAGGAGCTCGGAAGAACTAAACAATTGCTCAACCGTTCAAAATATGAGGAGATAAGGTCGAACACTGGATGGAAAGATGACCTGAAGATTCGTCTCAGAAGTAGAGTCACCAAACCTTCATAAAGTACATCAGTGGTTAAGCTATGCAGTTTTAAGATAAGAATTAATGTCAAAACCATCCACTGCAGCATCTTTCAGAAGAAGATCATTGAGTCGACGAAGCAAATTGTAGAGTTTATAGCCACCTTACCATACTAGTCTACGAACCAAAATGGTCAACGGTCAATCCACGTTATGAACGCCTGTTTGTTTTAAGGGACATTAAACTAAAGAGGTAATGGGGGAGTTACAGCTCATTACTGGGCATCGTGCAACCAACAGTTGGTTGACACATCACTGCTTATGCAGAGTCAGAAGGAACTGCCATAAAGATAAATTTAAAATCTGCAAACAGTTATCAGAAACTATCGAACCTCTCTTCCTCCCATTTTTAAACCCTACAATCCTCTCAAAAGCCAAAATCAATTAACCTTCCAGGGCCTTGCCCAAATCACGATGAGCCATTTCTCATAAGCTCCTCTGAATCAAAATACCCATATTCCTTGAACTATTCTAATGGAAGATTGGAAAGTAATCACTGGCATTCTACTCGGCTTTAAAAAGTTCGAAAGATCAGAAAAGAAGTTCAAGGACATACTTGAGCTCGTAAAGAATGTTAGGTTCTCTGAGTGCTTGGAGGCCAACACTCTAGTCTATACAGAGCAAGTAAGCAGTTCTACTCAAGTGCTTCAATGAATTCTGGGTTTCTGACCATGAAGGTGAAAGGAGCAAGTCTGAAGATAAGAGCATCAGACATCAATCAATGTCTAGGGTTTTCCAACCAAGGTCTGATAAACTTGAATGAGGTCGACATTGAAAAAGGCAAGAGGCTAATGCGATACCAAAGAAACCCTAATCTAAATGACATGAAGAAGAAGGAGTTTCCTGAGGAATTCGAGTTCCTTGATAAAATAGTGGGAAAGTGTATATTGTGCAAGGATACTGCACATGACACTGTGCTTTATCAGCAGTTAAATATTATGTCAGCAATAGTTCAGAAGAAGCAAATCAACTTTGGAGCCATCTTGTATGATCAGATCCAAATGGGTAGAAAAGGATGAGGTGAAGAAGTCTACAGAAAAACCACTTACAAAGGTGTTTCATGGAAGACTGCTAAGTAATGTGCTGAAGAAGAAGCTGGGAGGAAAGATCAAGGATGATGAGGGAGAGACTCTAAATGTTCACAAAGTAGCTGTTCATAAATTGGAAGAAAAACCCAAAGGAGAACAGAAGGCTGACAACTGGGAGCAGCAACAAGGCCTCTATAAAGAAGAGGAAGGCAAAAGAGGTAGAAAGCTGTGAGTCTGATGACTCTGTACCAGCAGCAACCACACTAGCCAGAAAGAAATCTAAAGGTGTGAGGAAAACTAAGGCTCCTACAAGAAGTCTATCCACAGAAGACAAGGTTGAAGAAGAAAAGGTCTCAACTATAGAGACCACAAAGAGAAGAAGTAACAGATTACTTCAAGGGCCATCCAGCTAGAAAGCTAAAGTGGTAAACAGACCAGTCTCAATTTACCAAGAAAGTATATCTGACGAAGAAAAGGACGTAGAGTCAGAAGAAGAGAAGGCAACTGAAAATCTCAAGGATGAGTCCCCATAGACCAAATCTAGTAATAAAGGTGAAGTTGGATTAACGAAAGAAAATGCAGCATCTACTGATGAAGAAGAATGCACAAGCCCTGTGGCTAACTCTCAGAGCATTCACTCTGATGATAAAGACAAGATACAAGTTGATCCAACTTCATCCTCAAATGCAAATGCTCAAACCAACATAGATAATGGGTCAGATGATGTTAATTTTGAAGAAAAAGGACCTGCCCCTGCCAGTGATGAACCTCAAGGAAGTTCGTCTGATGATCCAAAAGCTTCAGAGTCTAAAAAAAAAGAAGGGTCTGACTCTACCATGGCTAAACCTCCAAGGAGAAGGAAGAGCTACAGACTACAAGCCAAATTTGCCTCCAAAAAGAGAAGTGATCAATCCACTGCAGTTATAGAATTAAGTGATGATGAGTCTGAATCAAAGGAAGAAGATGTTGTGTAAGACCCCAACTTTTATGAATAAAGATGAATTTTCTATAAATATCTTTTTTGAATATTAAGGAGTAAATTTGATATAATATTATAGTTATGGGTAATATTTATAAATTTTGCAAAATAAGCAAGTGGTTATAAAATATCCATGTTGTCGGGGAATATTCGTACGACGGCGCAGCCATTAGTGGGCCCTATAACAGAATAACTGTCGGATGAAGAAAACGACAAATTTGAGTTTTTATAAATAACGGCGTAATCGTTACCGTTAGCACTGTTAGAATACCTAGTGGTTAAAATAGAGTAATACGCGTTGTTACACAGTAGCACACAGTATTGCACAGTATTGTTGAATTATTGATTCTTACGTAAGAAGGCACTACTCAATAATTGTTACAGTAATTACTGTTCAATATTTTATTTTATTGGTTCACTAATTGCTACGTTGATATTTTATATTGTTGTTGTTTCAATAATTGTCACTGCACAGTATTTTCCATTATCAGATCAATAATTCATATTATTTGAATAATATTATTAGATAGCATTATTGGCAATGTCTAGAAAGTTCTATCAAGGAGAGGTTTGGTCACCTAATTACGCGCCAATAAGGAGAAATCCTTATTAGAAAGCCCCCTCTTTCCTGAGAACGGCCTGGTTGTCATAATTGTGATTCTGTATTATTATTTGTGAATAATTAATTTTTGATTTATATGATAAGAAAATATTTATTTTATGTGAACATAATTGATGGATAGGAAAATTTTTATTTTATGTGGTTATAAATGAAGGAATTAATGTTGAGGTGTTTTGTCAGAATGAAGGTATTAAAAAATCAAATCGGTGTTCTTAAAGCTCTATTGTGTGAGTGATAATTTTGATCCGACCGTTGGATTGTTGTGATTTTTGGATATGTTATACATATATAAGTTAAGTATATATCCACAAAGTTTGAACCGTTAAAAATTAACGTGTGATTTGTTATGAATTTTAAGAGGTGTTAAAAATTGTCCGTTTGTGGATTTCGGATATTTTTTGTCTAGAATTTTGAAAAACTTAAAGCTACAAAGTTGTACAGAATTCGATTTCGTATGGAATGAACATAAAATTCATATTTTTCTGATAAAAGGGCTATTTATTATAAATTGTTGAAGTTTCAAAAATTAAATATTTTTATTAAAATTATGGGTGGGACCCACTTTTATTTTTAAAACATGTGGGCTGCTAATTTTTTTTCTTCCAAGATGGCATGCTAGTCTTGGATGGCTAGCATGCGTAGAATGAAGAAAATTAATATATTATTTTATTAATTTAGTCTGCTTTGGCATTCTAGCATTTTACTATAAATAGGCGCTTAAGTTAGAATTGAAAATCACACCAGAATCAGAGAATTCTTCTTCTATAATCTTGAGCGTATTTCTTTAGAGTTTTAGAAATCTTTGAGCGTAGAAAATAGTGAAAGTTTTCTTCAAGAATATCCTCGTTA
Source organism: Panax notoginseng (assembly GCA_016801055.1). Taxonomy (NCBI): domain Eukaryota; kingdom Viridiplantae; phylum Streptophyta; class Magnoliopsida; order Apiales; family Araliaceae; genus Panax; species Panax notoginseng. The sequence continues at coordinate 211,887,211 of CM029017.1, read as the reverse complement.
TACCAGTTAGAATACTCTTCTTTTCAAAGTAAGGGATATTATTTTTGTTCAGTATTCATATAAAATAATATTTTCTTCCATACTCTGTAGTATGTAAGTAATATTATTTCGTTTTAGATTTCGAATTCTATACTCATTTTGTTAAAATTTTGGCTTCTATACTCCATGAAATTAGTAGAATATCCTTGATATTTGCGTTTCATCCAGTATTTTTACATGAAAATATTATTCTGAGCATTCTTGATAAGTTTTTTAACTTTTTTATGTCAGAGTACTATTCACGGGATTACTATTCTCGAAGTACTATTCACGGGATACTATTCACTCGAGTACTATTCACCCGGAGTATTATTCATGATAAAAATTGATTCGTTTTCGGTCCAAATTATTTTTGGTACAATATTACTCTTGAATTTTACTCCACAAAGCAGTATCATGTTGACAATTTGGACGTTATTGATTTTTGGATAAATTAAATTATAAATCTTTAAAAATTTATCCCTGAACTTGTTTTTATTAAATTCTTATATCATTGTCATCATCCTCATGTTTATATTCTGTTAAAAGTTATCTGTGGCCTGTAGTGTATAGATGGCCTTGGTATGATTATGACCAGGGATTATTCGGTATAATCATCACCGTAATATTACAAGTGATGTGGTAAAAGTCCTCATTGGCCCGTAGTGCATTGATGGACAGTTGTTGGCATGATCATGACCATTGATGAATACACAAATATTCTTGGCCCGTAGTGCATGGATAATTTGTGGTCGTGATACTAATGAATATCCTTGGTCGTAGTGCAGGGATGATGTGGATTATTTATTACGCTGAGTCTCAGCGATAAAAGTGATGAAAAACCTTTTAAATTATAGAAAATAGTAGATTTTATTCTCTACTTGACTCTTCTAATGGATTACTTGTTCCTGTGACAACCCGAGAATTTAGATAATTATTAAAATCCTAAAATGATGGATTAAAGGTTATAAGATGAACCTAGACAGAAAATAAGTGTATGGAATTGACGTTTCTGTGAAGGAATTTTAAGGATTTCAAAATTTTTAAGAAGAACCTATATGGTTTCTGAATTGAATGAGAATAAAGAAATATGGGTTACAAAATTTTAAAACCCTAGAAATGAATTAATATGTACTTGAAGGAATATCGAGAATAAGGTATTACGATACCTGTAAATTCGGTGTGAACTGAATAGTCTAAAAAATGTTATATAAGTACATATGGAAATTTTATTAAGGAGATAAGATTTCACATGAAGAGATGTTATAAGGTTAAACGAAGATGAGTATATGTATAAAAATATATATACTTAGTAAGGTGCTATATATATTTTAGCAAGAGGAGTGATGAATTAAGTTAATGATATAAGGATCAAGATAAAACTATGTTAGTAATTAACATAGCTTGAACGTTGGCCTTGAATGGCAAATAAGAATTTGAATAAGTATAAAGTCATTAGTTAATACGATTAGCAATAAGAAAGGAGTAATTTAAAACTCAAAATTTGAGTTAGAGATAAAATTTTGAAGCATGGACTGCTCGGTTGCGTCCGGAACGTCAAGTTTAGTCAAAATGGACAATAAACACAAAATGTGTAAAGGTTGACTTTTGGTCAAAGTCAACAGTTAACTTTTTATGGAGAAAAATCAAAATTAGTGTGAGAAGTGAAAGATGTTATATGGATAATGATATAATATTTAATATTATACCAAATGATATAAAGTAAAAATATGAGAGAAGATCCAATATGCAAATATGTATATTGGTATCAAAGCAGTCAGTAAATTAAATTCATATTTGAATAATTGATTGAATATATTAATTTATATATTTAATATATAAATAAATTGTTTGAGAGGAGGAGGAACTTAAATTTAATTATACAATATAAATTGTATAACTTAAATAAGTTGTTTAAATTAAGTATGATAATTAAATTACCTAAAGGGTTATTTTTATTTAGTGGTTCTAGTATTTAATATATACTAGTGACCTAATCTAAGAGAATTGTGGAGCATGTCACAATTTATTTAATGATTATGTGAGCAAGTGAATACGAATATTATGTGATGACAAATAAAAGAAACTAGTGTAATCCTAATTATATATTAGGAATGAAGGGTTGAATAACTTAAGGGTTATGAGATGAGAGAATTATGGTATATAAAATATATACTAATTCTAAGAGATTTATTTTATACATCTCGGTTAATTAATTTTACAACCTAATTATAGCAAGTCTAATTGGGTTAAGGAAATAAATGTGCATAAGTAAGGAATTATGTTATAATTGAGGAAATGAAAACCCTAATTAAATAATTAGGGAATGGTAATATTAGAAGTGTTGGAAGATGTTAATTGTTTTAGCTCAAACATTTTAATTTTAGAAGTCCAAAGGAATTATTTGGGAGCCCAAAACTTAGCCCAATAGAAGAGGGACATTTTGGACATTAAGTATGCTAGATAAAGCAATAAAAATCAAAGCAAGACTTGGTAGAATACGGCCAAGTGGCCGGTCATTTGAGAGGAAAAGAAAGGGAGAAGAATGTAATCATTTCTTACTTTAGTTGGTGAGCAACTGCCACCTACTTCTAATATGTGTCCACATTTAATTTGGCCAACACTTTGGCATTTCCTCCAAACAATCTTTTGGTGATTTAATGAGAGAAAAAGAGAGAATTAGTGGAGAATGGGAAAGGCCACATGGCCGGATACTATGTGGGAGAGAAAAGGATGATGAAGTTAGACAATTATAGTATATCTATATCTAATAAAAAGTCTATCTTATTTTCTCTTTCATCTATTATTCTTCTTATTTTCTATTCCATCTCTTTTCCTTACCAAAAAGAAAACCAAGAGGGAGAGAGAGAGAAGCAAATTTGACAGCCCCTAGAGTGAAAGGAGAAGTGAGAGTTTTTGGTAAGACATCAAAGCTCCATAATCAAACAATGAAGAAGAAGAAGGAGAGCATGGTAATCAAAGGTATAAATACCTTTTATTTATGTATTTTTGATTATTATAAATCAAACCTTGAATCTATGTTTCTAAACTTAAAAACCATGAATATACTTGTTATTGAGTGTTTCATGTTTAGATATACCCATTTTGGGTGTTGTTTTAGCTGGAAATCAAAAATAAAGAAAAGTGATTTTTCTAGTTTATGAGCCTAAAAATTTCTAAGTACTTTAGATTTCCACCGTTTTTGATCTACACATTCTTTTTACGATCCGTCAAAGGGATGTGCTAGATATGTAAGTTAACTACTAAACCCAAGTGGTAGAACTCAAAAATGTTGAGTACACAGTCCATAGTGATTGATTTAGCAAAAATTATTTTGTGTTTTTAAGGAAAAATAGACTGTTTTGGACAGTCAAGTGTAGGGACAGTTTCGTCATTTTTTTGGCATTCCAAAAATTCTAGAAAAATCTGGGAGAGTACTACGATAAGTTATCTAACATCTCCAAGTGGAATCACCGAAAAAGGAGTTGTATATTTCCGCATGGAAAATGTTTAATAAAGCACGGAAAACTGCAAAATGACATTTAGCTTCTGCCTAAAATTTTAAAAGGGCATTTTTGGCCACTTAATTTGTGAGAAAATATATGGTATAAAGTACCTACTGTCCAAAAATGAGCTCATTCCGACTTAAAATGACCAAGTTATGACCATTTCAATTTCTGTGATTTTTCGACGAAAATGGCTATAACCGGAGTTCTATAACTCCAATGGCCACGAAATTTAAACTGGAGTGTCATGTTAACACGTATAAGATTGTGTCAAGAGATGGGAATTTGTGGAGTTAAGCACGGGATATCTAATTTCTTAAGGAATTAACTAAAAATAATTTTTTAAAAATACCAAAGGAAGTTGGAAAATTTTGGAAAAATACTTTTTGTGTATGAAATATGTGTATACATGTTTGGACAAAGGATAGAAAAATAGTAAACTGATTTGGTATTTTCGTGAAAATGATATGGAATCCAGCTTACTGGATTAGAAAATCTGATGAATCCAGCTTGCTGGATTGAAAAGAAGTTTACTGAATTGAAAATATGTTGAATCCAGCTTGCTGGATTGCAATCTAGTTGCTGGATTTGTAATCTAATTTGCTGGATTGCAGTTTGGCTTGCTGGATTGGAAATTTGTTGAATCCAGGTTGCTGAATTCTGTATCCAGTCTGCTGGATTGGCAATTTGGTTGTTAAATTTAGAATCCAAGTTGTTGGATTAGTATTTGACTTATTAGAGTATAAAGAAGAACTTATAATGTATAAGATTAAGTGTTTAATCATAATGAATATGATACAGTAATTGAAGAATTATCCAAGAATGAAAATAATACCGATGTGTTAGGATGTTATCTAATATTTGATTAAGTGTTAGATAATCAATTGACAAAGTAATTGTATTATGATACAAAGTAGAATATGTTGATTGAAAGACCAATCTTATTATTAATGATAGGTCTTACCAAAAGAAGTTAACTTAAACTGCGTAGCAGTAGTCAACGAATCAGGCAAGTTTTTCCTTAACTCAAACATGAGTTGTATGTTCAAAGCATGTTAATGAATAATTGTTGTTGATTATTCACGTCTATATTGATTATTGATTCGCACGTTGTGTGACGCCCCCAAAATTAGGTATACATCACCCATCTTAGGTCGTCAGATACATAGTACAGAATACAAATACAACTTAGTAATACAACTGTCGTGTACAATACGACAAAACATAAACTGTGAGTTTGAATACAAATATTATCTTCTAGAGAGTATTCATACTCAAAAGGAGTCCTCATTACATTTATTAACACACCATTACATAGAATAGTGAGGACTACTAACTAATACTATCATTCGGACCATCACTCCGTTTCCCGACTTGCCCCATCTACGTTCTCATTTTCTGAAGAGAACAGTGAAAGAAAGGGTGAGCTCAACTAGCCCAGTAAGAAATATTATGACTAAGATAATGCAGAATAAATTATCATTAGCCTTCAACAATGTTAAACTGATAAAATATAATAGACATCAAGTTTAACTGCAGCGGAACAAGCAATCCATTAAAAGAGTCCAGTAGAAAATAAATTCTACTATCTTTTATGATTTAAAAGGTTTTTCAACACTGTGATCGCTGGGACTCAGCTTAATAAAATAATCCACATCATCGAATCACCCCTGCACTACGGCCAAGGATATTCGTGTATTCATTAATGGTCATGATCATGCCAACAACTGTCCATTAACGCACTACGGGCCAATGAGGACTTTTACCACATCATTTATAACATTACGGTCATGATTATACCGAATAATCCCTAGTCATAATCATACCAAGTCAATCTATGCACTACATGCCACAGATGACTTTCAACATTTTATAAACATGAAGATGATGACAATGATATAAGAATTCAATAAAACAAGTTCAAGAATTAATTTATCCAAGAATTAACAACGTCCAAATTGTCAACATGATACTGCTTTGTGGAGTAAAATTCAAGAATACTTAGAAGAATATTTTCATGAAAAGATACTGGATGAACCGCAATTATCAAGGATATTCAACTAATTTCATGGAGTATAGAAGTCAAAACTTAACCAACTGAGTATAATAAAGAATGGAATAACAAAAGAAATCACCCGGCATGCAATAGACCGCACAGACAGGTTATTCCAACAGAATAATAAATAATGGAACCAGGTCCGGCGTAAACGCACAGACATGATATTTTGACAAAATAATAAATAATGGAACCAGGTCCGGTGTAAAACACACAGACATGATGTTCCAACAGAATAATAATAAGACGGAACCAGGTCCGGTGTAAAACACACAGACAGGATGTTCCAACAGAATAATAATAAAAACGGAACCAGGTCCGGTGTAAAACACACAGACAGGATGTTCGAACAGAATAATAATAAAAACGGAACCAGGTCCGGTGTAAAATACACAGACATGATGTTCCAACAGAATAATAGAAAAATGTCACCAAGTATAAGGTAGACCGCGTAAACATGTTATTCCAACAGAATAATAAGAAATGGAATAACAACAGTTCTCTTCATGAATAAGAAAGAATAACACCCCTTACCGTTTTAAAGAAGAGATGAAATAAGGAAGTAGTTATGTATCAGAATACTCTTCTTCTCTCTCTCTATAATTTCTTTCTATAGTTTCTCTATTTAGAGTTCAGTGAATTCGTAAGAAATAATGAAGGAATGAGCTGCTATTTATAGAAAAATAGAATGCATAGTAACTAATCCATGAACGGTCCAGATTGATTACTTTAATCTGACGGCCCATATTTAAAGAAAAATCTTTTAAATAAAATATATTATATTCTATTTATAGAATAACTTTAATAAAGTATTTTGTTTTATATAAAAAGATGTTTCTGTTTTATTACGTTAATAATACGAATAAAACAAAACGTCATTATCGCTAAATAATTCATATTATTAACTGACAATAATTGAATCAAACTGAGTGACTTCTCACATAAGTATTAATAATCAATACCGTGTGCTACTATGCAATCACACGTATTACTGTACTTTTACTACCGAGTAGTTCAACAGTATCAATGGTAAAACTTTCGCCGTTATTTTTAATAAAATATTTTTGTCGTTTTCTCAATCCGACAATAATTTCGTTGTGGGGTCCACCAATGATTGTGCCGTTGTACGAATATTCTCTGTTAAAACGAATATTCTCCGACCAATCGAATATTATATAACAACTTGCGTACTTTGTAAAATTTATAAATATTACCCACAACTATAACATTATATCAAATTAACTCCATAATATTCAAAAATGATATTTATAGAAAATTTATCTTTATTTATAAAAGTTGGGGTCTTACACGTTGTGCATATTGTAAACGTTCATCAGGTATGAAAGGCTGATCACCTTCATTACCATTTGGTTAAGTTAATCTGTTCATGTTTATGCATGACCATTCATTTTTATTGACTTGGTCGTTCAGCTAAGAAAATTTGTTCATGCTCTTTCACAATGTTTATATTGCTGAAAGTTAGCTAGCTTATTGTTCAATTCTTTCAATCATGATATATCTTTATTGAATTTAAACTTGCTGGGCAAATTTGATGCTCACCCTTGCTATATCATGATAAAAATTTTCAGATTAAGATGAAAGCTCGAGTAAAGACAGAAGCAAAGTCAAAGTGCAAGATTAAATTACATTGCAGTTAGATCTATTAAATTTTCTGACGAAAATAGTATTGTAAATCTTCTAAGATATTGAAGGTATGTATTAAGTTAAGGTTGTAGACCTTGGGAATGATGTGTAAAAGTTTAATGTATAAACAAATTATGTTTATATCTTCCGCAATAATTATAGAATTAGTATACCAGATCCTTGGTGATTAGGACCGAGATTTGGGGAAGCTGCCGTTCCGCTGCAGTTAAACTTGATGTTTGTTATATTTTATCAGTTTAACACTGTTGAAGGCTAACGATAAATTATTCTACATTATCTTAGTCATAATATTTCTTACTGGGCTAGTTGAGCTCATTCTTTTGTTTTCATTGTCCTCTTCAGGAATGAGAACGTAGCCGGGACTAGTCGGAGAACGGAGTGACGGTCCAGATGATAGCATTAGTAGTCCTCACTATTCTATGAAATAGTGTGATAATAAATGTATTGAGGACTTATTTTGAGTTTTAATACTTTCTAGAAGACAATATTTGTATTAAAACTCACAGCTCATGTTGTATAATTAAGTTTGTATTTGTATTCTAGACCATATATTTGGCGACTCAGAATGGGTGATGTATACCTATTTTGGGGGCGTCACATGCTGTAGAAGGTTCTAGTAATGAAAATCAGCAAGAAGAATTCTATGATGAAACAGATGAAAAGAGTCAGCATGACACAAGCTCAGAAAGTGATAAAATGAAGGACCAAACTGATGAGTCCGATGAGGGAAATCTACAAAGGCCCAACTCCAGTTCCGCAGAAGAGGAACTAGAATTCTACCCAGTTCTCTCTCCAGTAAAAATCACCAGGAGAATAATAGTGAAAGTCTCTGATGAACCTCCAGAAGTACCTCCAAAAAGGTGGGTAAACTATGGAAATGAAGAGCTCAAGGTTGTGAGGATGACTGCATTTGAAGTGTTTAAAAACTAGAACAACATGGAGATGGACTGCACTACTATCCTCTACAACCCTGGTGATCTGCTGATAAGATGGTTTTTTCGATGGATGCCTTGGTTAAGGGCACATACTGAAAGAGATGGAAGTTACTTCAGCTGGTGCTACTCTCAATTTCCAAGCCTGGAGCTGGTGTCTCAGAACTTCCCAAGGGTGAAGAATTTTGCAACATTGATGATCAAAGACCAGCCCCATTACAAAGTTTACAGACATGCTGGCAACCATTATATTCTCTTTGATCGTAGAGTGGACTCTGAAGGCAGAAGGAATATAGCCAAGGAGATAATAGTAGAGTCTGTTCACTCTACCAATGATGGTGCTCAAGTCCAAAATGAGGACCCTCTATCTGCCCAAGCACTGTTAACTGACATTCCTTCATCCTCAAATGACAATTGGTACTCAACGATTGTTCAGATTCTCAAAGCTTTCGAGAATCTGTCCAAGGACGAAAATCGTAGAGTCCAATCTGATGCTCAACAAGAGGCTGCCCAACCAGACGATCAAACTCCTATGGAGCAGAAGCTGTTGAAGAATTCTGATGAGTTGGCTGAGAAGATGTCTCTAATAAATGAAGAGTCAAAGAGGTTGACAGCAACAGAAGATAACTCAGCTCCAGATAGACTCCAAACCGCCATGGCTGATGTATCTCTCAAAATCAAAGAGAGAGATCACATCTATCTGAAGGCCATAAATGATCAAAAGGTAGAAGCTCTACGAATACAAAAGGCCAATGAAGAGAACCTCCAAGTCCTCTATGACAAGATTGACAACATGAATCAATCATTCTCTATGTAACTTGAGCTGAGCCAACAAGAACTTAAAATGGAAGTTGGTTACTCCTCTTACCTGATGGAGCGACTCATGTCCAACATGGAGCAGCTCTCCCAAATGATTAATGACAAAAAGGGGGAGAAAAAGAGGCACAGAAAGACGAAGAGTAAGAGGCATTCAAGGAAAAGTAGGGAGAGCAGAAGAAGTGAAGACAAGAAGGCCAAGGGAAAGACAAAGAAGAAAAGAACAGAAGAAGAAGCAGTGTCATCATCTGAGGGGGAGCCAAAAGATGATGATCATATGATCGCAGAGTTTGAGGGTGAGCAAACTAAGCAAGAAGATCATAAGTCTGAAGGGGAGCAGAGCAAAGATAGAAAGCATCATCCTAGGGGGAGCAGGAGCAAGAAGGTCAAACTGATGAATAGCTGATCAACAGACATCCTGGAAACATACATGGAGCCAAAGAGGTACATCTCTAACTAGTTAGGTATGTTCTGGATCCAGGATGTAAAATATCATAGTATATTAAATTCCATGTCATTAAATGGCATTCATGATTATCTGTTTTAGAAATACAGCTGCTCACTGTATATAAGATTCATTCATAACATGTATATGCACTTATTATTTTTGTCATAATCAAATAGGGGGAGATTGTCAGGAATAAGCATGTGAATGTTATTCCTATTTTACATATGATTTGATTATGATACATATATGAATGAATATGCTAGTATGCTTGTATTAAGAAAAGCTGTAAAGTCCTTTGATAGATAATAGAAACATGTGTACAAGGACTTAGAATGAATTGATCAAATATGTTAGGTTGATGCTACATAGGCAAAACAGCTTTGTAAAGTCCTTAAAAAGAAATGATGTACAAGGACTATAAATATAGAAAGATCAAGCATGTTAGGTTGATCTTATGATGTAATAGATAGGCTTGTCTGATCGTCGAGCACTACACCAGAAATCGTAGTCTGCCAGGTCCGGTGTAAAACACACAGACAGGATGTTCCAACAGAATAATAATAAGACGGAACCAGGTCCGGTGTAAAACACACAGACAGGATGTTCCAACAGAATAATAATAAAAACGAAACTAGGTCCGGTGTAAAACACACAGACGGGATGTTCCAACAGAATAATAAAAAAAACGGAACCAGGTCCGGTGTAAAATACACAGACAGGATGTTCCAACAGAATAATAATAAAAACGGAACCAGGTCCGGCGTAAAACACACAGACATGATGTTCCAACAGAATAATAGAAGAATGTCACCAAGTATAGGGTAGACCGCGTATACAGGTTATTCCAACAGAATAATAATAAATGGAATAACAACAGTTCTCTTCATGAATAAGAAAGAATAACACCCCTTACCGTTTTAAAGAAGAGCTGAAATAAGGAAGTAGTTAAGTAGCAGAATACTCTTCTTCTCTCTCTCTATAGTTTCTCTCTATAGTTTCTCTCTCTAGAGTTCAGTGAATTCGTAAGAAATAATGAAGGAATGAGCTGCTATTTATAGAAAAATAGAATGCATAGTAACTAATCCATGAACGGTCCAGATTGATTACTTTAATCTGACGGTCCATATTTAAAGAAAAATCATTTAAATAAAATATAATATATTCTATTTATAGAATATCTTTAATAAAATATTTTGTTTTATATAAAAAGATGTTTCTGTTTTATTACGTTAATAATTCGAATAAAACAAAACGTCATTATCGCTAAATAATTCATATTATTAACTGACAATAATTGAATCAAACTGAGTGACTTCTCACATAAGCATTAATAATCAATACCGCGTGCTACTATGCAACCACACATATTACTGCACTTTTACTACCGAGTAGTTCAACAGTATCAATGGTAAAACTTCCGTCGTTATTTTTAATAAAATATTTTTGTCGTTTTCTCAATCCGACAATAATTTCGTTATGGGGTCCACCAATGATTGTGCCGTTGTACGAATATTTCCTGTTAAAACGAATATTCCCCGACCAATCGAATATTATATAACAACTTGCGTACTTTGAAAAATTTATAAATATTACCCACAACTATAACATTATATCAAATTAACTCCATAATATTTAAAAATGATATTTATAGAAAATTCATCTTTATTTATAAAAGTTGGGGTCTTACAGAGTAACTGAAGAAGTTGAGCGTCATGAAACACTCAACTGCACTTCAAGGATGATCACACCAAGCTGCTAAGTACAAAAAATATTCAGAGCATAAAGACATCTTAGCAGCTCAGCACCAACTCCAACAAACATACAAACAACGCAACAACAAGAAGTCAGGGCCTGAGGGGTCCTTGTCCGGAGGGACTAAATGAAGTTCCAAGCCTGCTGGGCTTGAAGAGTTCCTAGGGAACTAGAGAAGTTCCAAGGCAGGGCCTTGAAGAGTTCTTAGTGAACTGAAGTCCCAAGGCTGCTGACCTTGAAGGAATCTTAGTGATTCAGGGTGCTGCCCTTCCTTAGTGGAAATCCTGCTAGTTGAAAGTAGAAGAGTGGATTAGGAGCTTGAGTCTCTGAACCACTTAAAACTCTTTGTGTCTTTTACTTTATGTCATTTACATTATGTACTTTAACTGCTATAACTGCTATGTATGTTTTAACTGTTTACAACCGAACTAACTCTAAGAACAATTTATGTATGATTACGAATATATCAATAAAGGGGATCTTTTACTTATTCCGCTGTGCTTGAAAAGATTCTTATGTGTGTCATATGCTAATTCATTAGCAATACAAAATAAATGAGAAAAGTATCTGAAATTAAAAAGGATCTATTCAACCCCCCTTCTAGATCTATATTGTGCCTACTGGGAACTAACACAAGAAATTGTAGTGTATCGAGCTAATCAAGATTGCAGAAGCCAAGGTAGAATCGTAGAGCATCGAGGATCGTAGTGTGCCTGCCTTGAAGGGCCTCTTCGAAAATCGTAGAGTGGTCCCAACGTTTGCCGAGCCAACTCAAAGATCGTAGTATGCTATCGAAATCGTAGAGTCTGCAATACAAGCAAGCAAAGATCGGAGTGTGCCAGCCCTTAAAAGAAAACGTAGTGTTCTCATCTGGCAGTCAAGCATCAAGGTGGCAAGACACCACGATCTGAATCGTAGAGTATCATCTGCTTGCGTCAGAAGCATCGAGCCTTACCCATTTGTTTAAAGATAAATTCCAACAAATATGGAATGGGTTATAAACGTTGAAGTACTCACCAGTCCCAATGACATAAAAGATATCCTTAGTATGCAACAAAGAAGCGTATTGAAGAAGCTAAGGAAAGGACCATGGGTCAGAGGATAATTCATTAGCAATACAAAATAAAAGAGAAAAGTATCTGAAATTAAAAAGGATCTATTCAACCCTCCCTTCTAGATCTATATTGTGCCTACTGGGAACTAACACAAGAAATTATAGTGTATCGAGCTAATCAAGATTACAGAAGCTAAGGTAGAATCGTAGAGCATCGAGGATCGCAGTGTGCCTGCCTTGAAGGGCCTCTTCGAAAATCGTAGAGTGGTCCCAACGTTTGCCGAGCCAACTCAAAGATCGTAGTATGCTCTCAGAATCGTAGAGTCTGCAATACAAGCAAGCAAAGATAGGAGTGTGCCAGCCCTTAAGAGAAAACGTAGTGTTCTCATCTAGCAGTCAAGCATCAAGGTGGAAAGACACCACGATCTGAATCGTAGAGTATCATCTGCTTGCGTCAGAAGCATCGAGCCTTACCCATTTGTTTAAAGATAGATTCCAACAAATGTGGAATGGGTTATAAACGTTGAAGTACTCACCAGTCCCAATGACATAAAAGACATCCTTAGTATGCAACAAAGAAGCGTATTGAAGAAGCTAAGGAAAGGACCATGGGTCAAAGGAAAACACCTTTTCAGGTGTTAGGTGAGAAAGCAGTCTGATGTGTCAGTGGGCCAGAATGTAATTCAGAAGATGTGCAGAAAAGTCTCCATCAAAGTTCAGAAATGTCAAATACATTTAATGCTTCTACGGATGGATCCAACGGATAGATTTCAAGGATCACATGTATGCGAAACACTAACAGATGTAGAACAACAAGCAAGCATTGAACAAAAATACTAAAGAACACTCAACGCTCAACTCTACGATCTAAGAAAAGGAGAAAGCTTACTCAGCTACTCAGTTTTCTCGAACAAGTGCTTAATGGCAACTGAGTAGCACCAACCAAGAACTTAACAACTACCAATCAACTGAAGTAAGAGTTCCAAGTCAAGAGGACTTGAAGAGTTCTAAGTGAACTAAGAAGAACCAAGTCAGCTAGACTTGAAGAGTTTAAAAGTGAATTAAGAAGTACCTAGATTGCTGATCTAGAAGGAATCTGTGAGATTCAGAAAGTGTAAAGATATCCTTAGTGAATTTCTTACTCAAGGAGTAGAAGAGTGAACTAGGAGTTTTAAGTGTTCTGAACTACTTAAAATTGATGTGTCTCTTACATTTTTGTTATAATTGCTATATCTGCTATAACTGTTATAACTGTCTCACTCTCATTAACTCACTATATCTAAAAGGGAAAACCAAACTAATCTTAATTCCGCTGTATTTGAATCATTATCAAAAGTAACAAAGTAAAACGAAAAGAATTTTAAATATCTAATCAACCCCCCCCTTCTAGATAACTATTATGCCTCCGGGAACTAGCATATATAACCCAGTAATTCAAAAATATGAGATTCCTAGTTATATTAGATTCCATAAAAACTAAAGCACGTGGTAAAAATATAACCCAACTTGTTTTAGTCACTCTCCATCCTAGAATAAACTTTTATGCCATACAAAGTGATTATGAAATCAACTCATGTAATAATCCATGCAAACTATTATATAATTAATATGCATAAAAATATTTAACCCAAATAAATCAAATAAGACCATTACACAAATCCAAATATATTGTCATTATTAAAATCACAAAAGATATAAACCAACAATTAATTCTTCAATTTATCAATTAATGTGGTATAATTTTTTTAAAAAAATAATTCATATAAATATTGCATGTCGTGTTGAGAACAATTTGTAAAACTTACATGTACTTTGCACGGTTTATAAAGCATGTGGGTTAAATATTTCGCATTATTCGATCTGAAGGAATGTAAAAATCTACATTTGTAACCACTTTAACATTGCATCTGCAATATCAACACTATGGTGCGATGCAATGGGGATACACATTTCAAAAATTAGTATTCGCACATACGTAGATGTGGATGCGGATGTAGATACAAGGAATTTCTACATCACACAACACCACATATGTAAGACCCCAAATTTTATGAAATAAAAATATTCAATTTTTCTTATAATTATTATTCTATTCAGTAAATGGTTAAATTGATAAAAGGTTAAAGTTAAGGAGAAAAAATGCAAACTTAAAAAATTTTAGGGGTACCAAAGTGTAATAAGTCGACCAATCCATGTGGACTTGAATCAATCAATTAGAGAAGATATGATGCAAGTGACATCATCCTTAAAGAAACACAAAGATGATGTCATTGATAGACTAAGGTGTAATTAATGAGGTACTAAAGTGTAATTAACCAAGGTACCAAACTATAATAAGTCGAGCCCCTAACGTGCAAAATATCGAAACTATGTTTTCTTATAAATAGAGAGCTAAGTTCATTAGTTCTTCACCAATTCACTAAAATTATAGAGAGAGAATAAGAGAGAAAGAATAAGAGTATTCTGTTACTACACTATTGTAGTATCCAATCTTTTACTAAGGTAAGGGGTATTATTTCTTTCGTATTTGTAAAGGATGTTATTTTCTTTCAATACTCGTAATGATTGTCATTCTATTCCTTATTAATCTGTGGGAATAATATGTCTACGCGGACTATCGCATGCCTGGTAAATAACCCTTCGTATTCATTCTTTATTAATCCGTGGGAATAACCTATCTATTTGGATTACCGCATGCCTGGTGAATAACATTTCGTATTCATTCTTTATTAAGTTGAGGAAATGATCTGTCTATGCGGATTACCGCATGACGGGTAAAAATTTATTTGCAGTTTCTTGTATTATTTCATTTCATATTCCTAAATCTAAACTTACTATTGCTTCTATAATTCCTGAAATGATTAGAATTTCCTTTAGATTTTTGCTTCATCTAATATCATTTCACTGAAATATTATTCTGAACTCTCTTATTAAAATTTTAATATTTTCATGTCGGGGTACTATTCATTCAGGATACTATTTATAGATACTATTTATGAGTACTATTCACAATGGAATTTAATTTTCTTTTCTTTGTCCAAGTTATCTTTTATGAATCTTCTTCTTGAAATTGAATCCATGTTTTAATTATCATGTTGACAATTTGGACATTCTTGAACTCTGGATAAATTGAATTATAAATCTATAATATTTTTACTTGATCTCACTTGATTCATTCTTTATATCATTGTTATAATCCTCATGTGACGCCCCCAAAATAGGTACAATCCATCCAACCTATTCTGAGTCACTAAATACATGGTATAGAAAATAACTACAACTTTATTACTACAATTGTCGTGCAAAATACGACAACACATAAACTGTGAGTTTAAATACAAATATTGTGTAATAGATAGTATTAAAATTCAAAAGGAGTCCTCATTATAATTATTGATGCACTATTTTACAAAAATAGTGAGGACTGCTAAAATAATTTTCTAGAACCATCACTCCATACCCCGGCTAGTTCCTGCTATATTCTCACCTCCTGAGAAGAAAAATGGAACAAAAAGAAAAAGGGTGAGCTCAACTAGCCCAGTAAAAATATTATGACTAAGATAATATACAATAAATTATCAATAGTCTTCAACAGTAATAAATCTGAGATTTAGAATATATGGTAGATGATAAAACTTTTTAACCATAGTTGCAGCGGAACTAGCAATCCATTAGAAGAGTCAAATATAACATAAAGTCTATTATCTTCTCCATGTTAAAAGTCCACCAATAATATTTTATTCCTGTAACATCAATCAACAGTTCTAGTCCATAATCATATGAATAACTCTTAATCATAATTGTGGTTCTAAATTCCTCTTCTCATCCAGGACGAAGATAATTTTTATCACCTGTATTTACCTGAAACATCAATCATCATGGTTATACCAAATCACAGTTCATGTTCATAATCATATTAATAAATTCATCTTTGCACTACGAGCCAAAGATATTCGTCAACAGTTCATCTTTGCACTACTGGCCAAAGATATTCAACAACAGGTCATCTTTGCACTACAGGCCGAAGATATTAATATCTCAAAGAAGTATATAATCATTTTATATAAACAATAATTCTAACCATGTTAATCAATTCATCTTTGCACTTAAGCAAAAGATATTCAATTATAAATTCAATGGTCATGATCATACCAGTCAACAATTCAACTTTGCACTACTGGCCAAAGAGAACTCATAGTCACGATTATACCAATAATCTACCCATCTTTACACTCAAGTCAAAGAGAAATTTCATCACCAGGATTATAAAAATATTATATATGATAATAAAAATAATATGATCAACAACTGCATTTAATTTCAAGAGTAAGATTCATAAATCAATGATAATTTAGTCAGAAAAAAAAACCAATTCTGTCGTGAATAGTACTCATGAATAGTAACTCGTGAATAGTACTCCGTATTCGTATATCGTACTGTATACATAAATAATACCATATACGTAAATAGTGACATATACATGAATAGTGTCGTATACGTGAATAGTAACCCCGATATGAAAAAGATAGAAATTCTACAATAAAATCCATACCAATATTTCAGTATAATAATATTGAAAGAATAACATCATTATGAAAAAAATAACATCCCTTATCCCTTACAATCCCTTACCATAATAATAACAATATCCCTTACCTCAAAAGAACAGTATTTATGACTGGAATATAGAATATGACGCTGAAGGAAACTTGCACTGAATAACAACTCTCAAAGTATCTAAATTCTCATAAAAATACGCTCGATAATATAGAGAGAAAGAAAACTTGTTTCTGGTGTTATTTTCAATTCTAACTTAAGCGCCTATTTATAAAAAAATGCTAGAACGTCATAGGAGACTAAAATAATAAAATAATATTATAAATTTTTTTTTCAATGTTCTACGCATGCCACTTTTAAAATAAAACTTCAGCCACAACAGTAGGGCCCACC
Organism: Panax notoginseng; assembly: GCA_016801055.1. Lineage (NCBI taxonomy): Eukaryota > Viridiplantae > Streptophyta > Magnoliopsida > Apiales > Araliaceae > Panax > Panax notoginseng. Next base: position 211,870,014 of record CM029017.1, on the reverse strand, counting down.
CAAAATCAGCACATATTTTCTACACCAACCAAAAGTGGGTCCCACCCATAATAAAAATATTATATTTTCTGAAACTTCAATAATTCATATAAAATAGCCCTTTTATCAGAAAGATACGAATTTTATGTCCATTCCACACGAAATCGAATTCTCTACAACTTTGTAACTTTAAATTTTTCCAAATTCCAAACAGAAAATATCCGAAATCCACAAACGGACGATTTTCAATACCTCATAAAATTCATAACAAATCATACGTAAATTTTTAACGGTTTAGAATTTGTGGACATATACTCAACTTATATATGTATAACATATCCAAAAATCACAATGATCCAACGGTCGGATTAAAATTATAACTCATGCAATAGAGCTTTAAGAACACCGATTTGATTTTTTTTAATACCTCCACTACAAAAAATGGGGATTCAGCAACAACCGATTTTCGTTGCTAAAGGTGCCAAATTTCGTTGCTAAAGATTTTTGGCAATGACTTTACTGTCGTTGCGTCTTTCGTTGCGCAATGAGCGTTGCTAATTATTCCGCAACGAACGTATTTTTTTCGTTGCCAAAAGTAATACATTTTCCAACGAAATTTGGCTTTCATACAGAGACATCGATCCTTTAGCAACAAAATGTATTGTTGCAGAATAATTAAAATGTCGTTCCTAAAAACCCCATTTCGTTGCAAAAGCCTACTAATTGGCAATAAAATGAACTCATTTTTTTGCAACGACCATGCGTTTTCGTTGCAATTGACACCATTTTGCAACGACATTTTTCATTACAGTAAATTATGAAAATTGTTGCCTAAGCTTGCTTTCGTTGCGGAATGTAAATTTTTTAGCAACGATTTTCGTTGCTGATTATATTATTTGGCAACGACATTATGCTGAATCAGCAACGAAAATGTTTGTTTTTGGTTATTTTTCAATAGCAACGAAAGTCGTTGATTTGCAACGATATTATATGTTGCTATTTCTTTATATGTGCAACGAAAGTTGATATGATTTGCAACGATAAAAAATGTTGCCTTTTATTTTAGTATTAGCAACAATATCCTCTCCGTTGTTATTAGGCTAATTTTTCGTTGCCAAATATTATATTTTTAATATCATTAGCAACGAAAATTTGTTGCTAAATGTATAAAAAATTATTGCTATATTAAAACTTGTTCAATGCTTTGGTAACGAATTATATTGTTGTCAAATCAAAATTTGACATTCTTTTTGTGTACCTGGCTGGCTCAATGTCCCCATAGTAAATAATGGCAAAAATACAAAAAACTAAAATATTATTAACTTAATAAAATTATTCACTACATAATCACTCATTATCTTTACAATTAACCATCTAAAACTACCACAGTTCTTCAATCAAAGTATATATCTACATATATAGAGAGAGTACACTTCATAATTTTGTCCCTTGTCTTCCATAAACGTAGCACGAAAATTTGATACCTAGTATTGTAAGGCAGGTCGTAGAAGCAGTCTTCCTGCACATATTTAAAAATAATAGCAAGTCAGAAAAATGAAGCAAATAGGTCACTAGAGGCACTTAGTACCAAAATCAATACACAAAAACAATAGAGTTGCTACGTGGTACTAATGTACACCGTATTGCTCATAAGCAGAAAAAGACAATTAGAAATCTATATCAAACAGTTTTACGATTCAAACTTGGAAATAAAAATTACAATGCTGAAGGAACTATAAATTAGAAATGATACCTCAGAGTCTCTTGATCCAAGCAAACTTCTGTCATTAATGTTAGCAGATCCAATTAAGGTCGTACAGTCATCAACTATCATGACCTTACTATGAACATACACCTGCACTAAAAAAAAGAGAAGGTTGTTGGTTGTGACATCTGCACGTAGTAGAAGCTAGACTTTCAATACATTTTATATTTTAAGAATATATGTAAATTTGTTAATCTTTAACAGCAGTTGCCGATTAATATGAGCGAAAGCTTTGAAACCCTACACTTCCATGATATGTGCACTACCACTGTTGGGTTTGTGTTCCAGTAACATTTTCTATGATATTTTGAAATTTATATCATCTTACATTATTCATATAAATGCTCAAAAAAATATAAAATTAAATAACACACATCAGTGTTTCGACTCTGTTGAACTAATTCCTGAGATATGCAGTATTTTAAAGAGAGGGAAAAACATTAAATAATCTTTGCCACAATACCCAACAAATACAAAAAACATTTGTCTTCCTTTTACAGGAGGGAGTAAAAGAGGTACCTTGAGTGATTCTACTTGTGATAATGAGTTGGCAAGCACTGCAGCCCTGGAATATGTTCTGCATTATATTATCTTACAGTTAAAAAGAAAATAATCAAGTTTCTCAAACACTATGTTTCTGTTTTCTAGGAGGATTCATCCCAAAATTAACATCAGTTTATAAACCTTTTTGCCTTAGAAAAGCAACGGGTCAACAAACATTCTCACTTTAAAATGCAGTAAAATTATTACAAGACCATCTTTTTTAGAAGTAAAATTAGTTCCACTATATTTTCCACAAAATAATGTTGTATCAATAGAAACACAATAAGCTCACAATAATGAGAAATCATTTCAGGTAGTTTCGCACTTTCTGCTACTCAAAACTCATAAAGCTTAAGACACTATGTTTCTGAAGAAGGAAAATCAGCAGTAACTAATTGCATTGCATGTCAAAAGCCAAAAAGAAGAAATTGAAGCTTGTAACTAGAAGGACAAATGATAATTTGAAAGCCTACTAAGTGATGACTGGACAAAAGAAGTACATTTCTACCCAAGGTAGATCATATTGATACTATGAAGCCATTCATGAGCAGACTAAAATGGTTCTAATGCAACAAAGGAGGCAAACGAGGTTCCTAAGAAATACGTCAAGCAAGTACCATGAACTGAAATTATACAGTTTCATTAAGAAGATGCATAAAACTTCTGAAACTTGCAAAAGATTTAATACCAATATATGATTATTTCTTTCTAATAGAAACATATATGTTTTCTTGACAGAAACAGAAATATGGCAATATGGGATATCTTGGTAAGACATCCAACAGATGTAAGGAGGTAGGAGACTCCAAATGATAATAAGCACGGAAGATTAGCTCTCTTTCTTTTCGCCACTAGCTTCTGATAGCAATGGTTCAAGTTCCCCTTTACGGTATAGCTTAACAGTATCTGCACCATGAATTAAAATCAAAACTTTTTCACTAGTTCTTTCACATCCAGCTTCAATAATTTTGATAGCCATGCAATCATCTAGGAGTAATTGAGTTAAATGGCAAGCACTATACCAAATACTTGTAATAATCCATGAAATAAATAAAAATAACAAGAAGAGAACTTCTGGAAGTATCACAATATTAATGTTATAGTGAGAAAATTAAGTGCAGCATCTCAAAATAGAAAACTCTAATAAATTGAGTATGAAACAAAAAATAGAGGGGAAAAAAGGAATAAAAACATAATACCATACTTAAACGATAGTGTATAAGATAGTACTTGTATAACCTCTAATGTGTTTTGCCCCTGGTCATGAAAAAGACAGAAACTTTCAGCAATTTTATTTTTATAGATAAAATCTGAAATACCATTCCCTTGAAAGAATTCTCTCCCATAAACTTTTACAGTGGAACAAACAACATAGCTACTTAAAAATGAAGGGAAAAGATCAAAGAAGCTAGGTACAATATTTCCAAGGACATATTATGATGACCATATATAAGATGATATAGTAGTGCATACAGAATGCCCTGCTCTTTCGATAATAAGATAAGAGAATAAGATAAGCTTTGAAACCCTACACTTCCATGATATCTTAAATTGATAATAAGATAAGAGAATAAGATGATATAGTAGTGCGTACAGAATTGATAAAGTCATTGTTAAAATCGTTTGGAGAGAGAGAACTGAAACTCAATCGCTTAGATGCGCCACTTATCTGGATATTGGCCTGCCGAAAATGTTTCTCAGAGGAGTCGGAGTTACGGTCGAGGGAATCCCTAATATACAGAGAGCAGCACAGATCTGTGTTGAATAGAGAGAGGTGCAGATCTATTCTAGGTTAAGCTTCTCTTTTTGGAACATAATAGAAGAATGGCAGGGAAGTTTAATCGCACTGTAATATTTGATGGCTTAATAAAAGACCATCTCCTGCTTGGAGCCTATGACTCAGCACTTGTAGCTTATTAATTTTCAGCCTTAAATACATTACTAACTTACATGCCCCTTCATATATACGTAATACATAGCTATATAGTATTACATTATATAAATATCTCTTACACACATAAATCACTTTATGCATTACAATTAAAAATTAAATAATTATATATTTATAAAATGTATAATAAAATTATTTCACTAATTATGAAATTAAATTCATAATTAAAATAAACACTCGAAATGGTACGAATCAACTATTTAATTTATGTTATTTTATTTAAATAGTTGATTTAAACTTTTATAATTACTTTTTACTACTTCCTTCCATAAATTGATTTTAAAAAAATTTATTTAATCTATACATTTAATTATAAATTAAATATTAATTTAATTTATTAATTCTTGACACCAATATTCATTTACATACATATATATATATATATATATTGGTACATCACCTCATATTCTTAATTCGCATCCATCTAGTATAATATTACATATTATACCATTATATGTTACATTATAATAACATAATTCTTATTGTCAACTAATTAAAAGAAACTAACCTTCTTTATTCAATTAATCAAAACAATTATATTAACCCATAAATTTTTAAATAATAAGCTAATTACTTCATTTCAAATTTAATTTATATTCATTTGGCATAATATAATATATCAACCCACTACATAAATATATTACACTTATTTATAATATATTAAAATAAAGAGTTTAATTAACATCTTCATTCTAATTCACACAAAGATACTTTCATTAATTTACAATTTTACTTAAACACTTCAATCACTTCATTGATGAAATTTAATTCATAATGACTTCATTGTCGTTCAAGGCTTTGATATTATATTATTTCATAATATAATTTTAACTTAATCTCAATTAACTAATATTATTTAAGCTGAATGACACTTATATCCTTTCAAGTTATCACTCACTTTCAAAATCGTCCCTAAAGTTTATTTTTCGTCAGTTATGTCCTTAAAGTGATATTATTTGGTGTTTCTGTCCCTTTTATCCGATTTGAATGTAACCCGACCCATTTATCTTTAATCTGATTCGACTTTTTTTGCACTTCTGTCCCTTTAAGATACCCGGTTTTATTTTTTTTATTTTAACAAAAATAAAAAATAATTTTTTTAAAAAAATGAGTAAAGTTTAAAAAATTATATTAAAAAAAGTAAAACTTTATTTTTAGAAAAACAAAGATTTTTTTAAAAAAATGAGTAAAATTTCATAAAATATAGAATCAAAATAAAATAAATAAATAAATAAATAAATTTTATTTTTAGAAAAAAAATTATTTTTTTTAAAAAACAAGTAAATTTTTATGAAATATAGATTCAAAAATAAATAAAAAATATAAAAATCTATTTTCAGAAAAAATAGAATTTTTTTTAAAAAAAGTGAGTAAAGCTTCATAAAATATTCAAAAAATATAATACAAGAAAATAAAACTATATTTTAAAAAAAATTATTTTTATTTTTAAAAAAATGAGTAAGTTTCATAAAATATAGATTCAAAAAAATAAAACAAAAAAAATTTAATTTTTCATATAACATAAAATAATTATTTTTTAAAAAACATTAGTAAAATTTCATAAAATATAGATTCAAAAAAAAGTTTAAATATAAAAGTAAAATAAATTTAAAGTAAATGAGTAAAAAATTAATTAAATTAAATGAGTAAAGTTTAATAAAATAAATCTACACATCTATTTAAAAATAAAAAAAATTCTATTTACTTTTTTTGAATCTATATTTTACAAAACTTAACTCATTTTTAAAAAAAATTAAAATTTCTGTAAGACCCCGAATTTTATGAAATAAAAGTTTTCAATTTTTCTTATAATTACAATTCAGTAAATGGTTAAATTGATAAAAAATTAAAGTTATGGGTGAAATGTGAAAATTTTTCAAAATAAACAAGTGGTTATAAAATAATCATTGTTGTCGGGGAATATTCGTTTGGTCGTGAAATATTCTTTCTGTCGGGAAATATTCGTACGACGGCGCAGCCATTTGTGGGCCTCATAACAGAATAACTGTCGGATGAAGAAAACGATAAATTTGAGTTTTTACAAATAACGGCGTAGTTGTTACCGTTAACACTGTTGAAATACCCGGTAGTTAAAATACAGTAATACGCGTTATTGCACAGTAGCACACGGTATTGCACAGTATTTTTGAAATTATTGATTCTTACGTAAGAAGGCACTACTCAATAATTGTTACAGTAATTACTGTTCAATATTTTATTTTATTGATTCAATAATTGCTACGTTGAAATTTTATATTATTGTTGTTCAATAATTGTCACTGCACAATATTTCCCATTATCAGATCTATAATTCATATTATTTGAATAATATTATTAGATAGCATTATTGGCAATATCTAGAAAGTTCTGTCTAAGGAGAGGTTTGGTCACCTAATTGCGCGCCAGTAAGGAGAAATTCTTATTGGAAAGCCCCCTCTTTCCTGGGAACGGCTTGCTTGTCATAAATGTGATTCTGTAATATTATTTGTGAATAATTAATTATTGATTCTTATGGTAAGGAAATATTTATTTTATGTGGATATAAATGAGGGATATATTTTTGTGGTTAAAAATGAAGGAGTTAATGTGTGACTCCCCCAAAAATAGGTATACATCACCCATCTTGGGTCGTCAGATACATAGTACAGAATACAAATACAACTTACTAATACAACTGTCGTGTACAATACGACAAAATATAAACTGCGAGTTTGAATACAAATATTTTCTTCTAGAGAGTATTCATACTCAAAAGGAGTCCTCATTACATTTATTAACACACTATTACATAAAATAGTGAGGACTACTAACTAATACTATCATTCGAACCATCACTCCGTTCCCCGACTTGCCCCAGCTACGTTCTCATTTCCTGAAGAGAACAGTGAAAGAAAGGGTGAGCTCAACTAGCCCAGTAAGAAATATTATGACTAAGATAATGCAGAATAAATTATCATTAGCCTTCAACAATGTTAAACTGATAAAATATAATAGACATCAATTTTAACTGCAGTGGAACAAGCAATCCATTAAAAGAGTCAAGTAGAAAATAAACTCTACTATCTTTTATGATTTAAAAGGTTTTTCAACACTGTGATCGCTGGGACTCAGCTTAATAAAAATAATCCACATCATCAAATCACCCTGCACTACGGCCAAGGATATTCGTATATTCATTAATGGTCATGATCATGCCAACAGCTGTCCATCAATGCACTACGGGCCAATGATGACTTTTACCACATCATTTATAACATTACGGTCATGATTATACCGAATAATCCCTGGTCATAATCATACCAAGTCCATCTATGCACTACATGCCACAGATGACTTTCAACATTTTATAAACATGAGGATGATGACAATGATATAAGAATTCAATAAAACAAGTTCAAGAACTAATTTATCTAAGAATTAATAACGTCCAAATTGTCAACATGATATTGTTTTGTGGAGTAAAATTCAAGAATGCTTAGAAGAATATTTTCATGAAAAGATACTGGATGAACCGCAATTATCAAGGATATTTCACTAATTTCATGGAGTATAAAAGTCAAAACTTAACCAAATGAGTATAATAAAGAATGGAATAACAAAAGAAATCACCATGCATGCGATAGACCGCACAGACAGGTTATTCTTAACAGAATAATAATAATGGAACCAGGTCCGGCGTAAACGCACAAACATGATATTCCGACAGAATAATAAATAATGGAACCAGGTCCGGTGTAAAACACACAGACAGGATATTCCGACAAAATAATAAATAATGGAACCAGGTCCGGTGTAAAACACACAGACAGGATATTCCGACAGAATAATAAATAATGGAACCAGGTCCGGTGTAAAACACACAGACAGGATATTTTGACAGAATAATAAATAATGGAACCAGTTCCGGTGTAAAATACACAGACAGGATATTCCGACAGAATAATAATAAAAACGGAACCAGGTCCGGCGTAAAGCACAGACAGGATGTTCCAACAGAATAATAGAAGAATGTCACCAAGTATAGGGTAGACCGCGTATACAGGTTATTCCAACAGAATAATAATAAATGGAATAACAACAGTTCTCTTCATGAATAAGAAAGAATAACACCCCTTACCGTTTTAAAGACGAGCTGAAATAAATAAGGAAGTAGTTAAGTAGCAGAATACTCTTCTTCTCTCTCTCTCTCTATAATTTCTCTCTATAGTTTCTCTCTCTAGAGTTCAGTAAATTCGTAAGAAATAATGAAGGAATGAGCTGCTATTTATAGAAAAATAGAATGCATAGTAACTAATCTATGAACGGTCCAGATTGATTACTTTAATCTGACGGTCCATATTTAAAGAAAAATTATTTAAATAAAATATAATATATTCTATTTATAGAATAACTTTAATAAAGTATTTTGTTTTATATAAAAAGATGTTTCTGTTTTATTACGTTAATAATACGAATAAAACAAAACGTCATTATCGCTAAATAATTCATATTATTAACTGACAATAATTGAATCAAACTGAGTGACTTCTCACATAAGAATTAATAATCAATACCGTGTGCTACTATGCAATCACACATATTACTGTACTTTTACTACCGAGTAGTTCAACAGTAACAATGGTAAAACTTCCGCCGTTATTTTTAATAAAATATTTTTGTTATTTTCTCAATCCGACAATAATTTCGTTGTGGGGTCCACCAATGATTGTGCCGTTGTACGAATATTCCCTGTTAAAATGAATATTCCCCGACCAATCGAATATTATATAACAACTTGCGTACTTTATAAAATTTATAAATATTACCCACAACTATAACATTATATCAAATTAACTCTATAATATTCAAAAATGATATTTATAGAAAATTCATCTTTATTTATAAAAGTTGGGGTCTTACAACCTCCCCTTCTTATGAAATTTCGCCCTCGAAATTAGGGTACGTACCTGGTATGTCGAAGTGGTAAGGATACCTTGATTTCATTTCAGATTCTAACTCCCAAGTCATTTCCTCAACATCGTGATTTCTCCACAAAACTTTGACTTGAGGTATAACCTTGGAGCGTAGAATATGTTCCTTCTTATCCAAGATTTGAACAGGAACTTCTTCATACGTCAAATCCTCCGCTATTTCGTCCGGTTCTAACTCAATAATGTGGTTCGGGTCTTCCACATATTTGCGTAACATGGATATGTGAAAAACGTTATGAACACGAGATATACTTGGCGGTTAAAGCGAGTTTATAAGCCACAGTTCCTACTCGATCGAGGATTAAAAATGGACCGATGAATCGAGGATTGAGCTTTCCTCTCTTTCCAAATCTCGTAACTCCTTTCCATGGAGCAACACGTAAGAACACATGATCTCCTAAGTCAAATTCCACGTCCTTTCGATGAAGATCAGCATAACTCTTTTGTCGATCTTGTGAGATTTTTATACGTTGTCGGATCGTTTGAATCTTTTCTGTAGTCATACGTACCAACTCCGGTCCCAACAACGTTGCTTCACCTACCTCATCCCAGCATACTGGAGAACGACATTTTCTTCCATACAATGCTTCGAATGGAGCCATGCCAATACTTGCTTGATAACTGTTGTTGTAGAAAAACTCCACCAATGGTAAGAACTTATCCCAACTTCCCTTGAAGTCAAAGACACAGAGTCTTAATAGAACTTCAAGAGTTTAAATAGTCCTCTCTGATTGTCCGTCCGTCTGAGGATGATATGCTGAACTAAATCGTAAATCCGTGCCCATAGCTTTTTGTAAACTAACCCAAAATCGTGAAGTGAATCTTGGGTCTCGGTCAGAAACTATGGATACTGGCATACCATACAGTCTTACAATCTCGTTTATGTACATACGAGCAAGACATTCAAGTGTATAAGTTTCTCGTATCGGTAAGAATTTGAGCAGACTTGGTCAATCTATCAACAATGACCCAAATCGCATCAATACCTTGAGAAACTCTAGGAAGACCGGTAACGAAATCCATGGTAATGTGCTCCCACTTCCATTCTGGAATTTCAAGTGGTTGTAATGGACCTTTTGGTACTTGATGCTCCGCTTTGACTCGTTGACAAGTTAGACACCTTGAGATAAACAACGCTATCTCTCTCTTCATATTGCTCCACCAAAATGTATGACGAAGATCATGATACATTTTGGTACTTCCAAGATGGATTGCAAACGGTGTGTTGTGCACCTCCATCATGATTTCATACTTTAAATCAGGGTTGTTAGGAACACAAAGTCTGGAGTTGACTCGAAGTATTCCTTCTTCATCGATTCTTGCTTCCGGCATAGCACCTTCTTGCACTTTCTTTCTTATACGCATCAGCTCCAGGTCTAAAGCTTGAGCAGCTTTAACTTTATCGATTAAAGTCGGTTCTACTCGTATATTCGCCATCATCACATGGGTCCCTGGAGTCTTTAACTCTGTCTCCATCCTTTGCAAATCACACAAAATGGGCCTTTGTGTTGACAATATCGCACTCGTACTTGCATATGATCTTCTACTCAATGCGTCAGCTACCACGTTCGCTTTTCCAGGATGGTATTGAATGGTATGATCATAATCTTTCAACAGTTCAAGCCAACGTCGTTGTCGCATGTTGAGTTCCTTTTGAGTGAAGAAATATTTGAGGCTTTTATGATCCGTAAAGATCTCCACCTTCTCCCCATACAAGTAATGCCTCCAAATTTTAAGTGCAAAGACAACAGCTGCCAACTCTAGATCATGAGTAGGATAATTCCTCTCATATTCCTTGAGTTGTCTTGATGCATGTTGCATGAGAACGCATCCCAACCCTTTGCTCGAAGCATCACTGTAGATGACAAATCCCTCCGAGCCAGATGGTATTGTTAGAACAGGTGCTGAAATGAGTCTCCTCTTGAGTTCTTGAAAACTCTGCTCACATTCTTCGCTCCAACCGAACTTTGTATCTTTCCGAGTCAGCTGAGTTAATGGAGTAACGATTCGAGAAAATTCTTCCACGAATCTCCGATAATAACCAGCTAGACCGAGAAAGCTACATACTTCGGTTACTGATTTAGGTTGCTCCCAGCTTTGAATTGCTTCAATCTTTGCCGGGTCAACAGATATTCCACGACTTAATACCACGTGCCCAAGGAATGCTACCTCTTCCAGCCAGAACTCGCATTTCTTCAACTTGGCATAAAGTTTGTATTCACGAAGCTTTTGGAGTACCAACCTCAAGTGTTGCTCATGATCTTCACGGCTTTTGGAATAAATAAGGATGTCATCGATAAAGACGACCACAAAGTGATCCAAATATTCCTTGAATACCCTGTTCATCATATCCATGAAGGCAGCAGGACCATTAGTCAATCCAAAAGACATAACTAAGAATTCATAATGCCCATACCGAGTTCTGAAGGCAGTCTTTGGAATATCCTCTGTTCTAACCTTCAGCTGATGATATCCAGAACGAAGATCGATCTTTAAAAAGAATTGTGCTCCTTGCAACTGGTCAAACAGGTCATCAATACGTGGCAATGGGTACCTATTTTTGATGGTGACATGATTCAACTCCCGATAATCAATACAAGTCGCATACTCTCATCTTTCTTCTTCACGAACAGAACAGGAGCACCCCAAGGAGAAGTACTAGGACGAATAAAACCAATGTCTAACAATTCCTGCAGTTGGGTCTTTAACTCCTGAAGTTCAATAGGAGTCATTCGATATGGGGCTTTGGAAATGGGTTTTGTACCGGGTTCAAGGTTGATACAAAATTCAATTTCACGCTCTGGGGGTAGGCCAGGAAGTTCTTCGGAAAATACGTCAGGAAATTTATTAACAACAGAAATATCATTCAAAGCTGACGTATTTTTGTTTAGATCTGTGACATGAGCTAAGAAAGCTTGACATCCGTTTTTCAATAAACGAATAGCTTTATGGCTTGAGATGACAGCGATTGATTTTAATGGTTTGGTTGCTTGAATTCGCATAATAGGTCAATTAGGAATATGAAAGCTAACAACCTTACGAAAACAATCAATTTTTGCATGATAAGTAATTAACCAATCAATCCCAAGAATCACGTCAAATGCAAGTATTTTTAATGAAATAAGATCGACAGGTAATGTGTGGGTACCAACTTGAACCAAACAAGACTTATAAACCGTGGATGTAATGAAGGTTTCTCCCAATGGAGTTTCAACTGCTAAGTCAAAGTCTAATTTCTCCGGAATCAAATTTAATCGATGAGCGCAAGTAGGAGAAATAAAAGAATGGGTACAACCGGTATCAAATAAAGTATAGACTTCGTTAGAGTTTATGATAAGCTTACCCGTGATGACCTCATTCGGGTTCCTTGCTCTCTGGGAGTTCACAACAAACGCTCTCCCTTGCACAACCGGTTTTGACTTTTCTGGGACGGCCTTTGGTGCCTCCATCCTAGCTGAATTTGTCTTCGGTAAACGACAAAATCGGGCTAAATGACCTTCTCTTCCACAATTATAACATGCTTTGGACGGCATCGCGCAGTTTGGACTGATGTGCCCCCTCCCTCCGCATTTGAAATATATGATAGGTGGTCGTTCTCCTTCCTTAACGACAGGTGCTGGTGCTGACGTTTTTCCATCATTGTTGAATCTCCTCTTCTTAAAATGCCCATTCTTATTGTTTTGGCCCTGATTACCACCGAAGTGGTTACCATTTCTGGCCTGTTGATTCCCTCCACGCTTGTTGTCACCGCTTCGATGACTGCTTTCACTGGTATTATCATTTTGCCGACTGCTCTCTTTTGGTTGCGTTGTCTCGTTATCGCGCTCCACCAACTGAGCCCTATTTACAACATCTGAATACAAACACAGTTTATGAGAAACAAGATGTTGACGTATCTCCGGCTTCAAACCTCTTAAAAACATCCGCGTCATTCTTTATTCATTATCCACCAGGTGGGACGCAAACCGGGATAACTCCGCAAATTTTGCCTCGTACTGCGACACGGTCATATTATTCTGCTCCAATTTGATGAACTCCACCTCCTTCATGTGACCGCCTAAGAGTTTCCAGTATTTCCACCTACGTTGTGGACAGGAGCCGCTTTCACCTGTTGTTGCATGACTTGCATAAAATCTCTGAACATTCCATCATTCATCATCTGGTCAGTGTTGTTGTTTGCATGAGGATTGTCACCTTCCTGATGAACATTATCCTGATTATTGATATGTGGTGAATCAATAATCGCCTGTGCTCCATTGCTATTCTCAACATTCTCAGATGTCATTTTCAGATACTACCACAAAATAAAAGTTAATTGATATGTCATATATTATCCTTATATTATGACCGACCAATTAAATACCATGCAAATAAACTTAGGTAGGTCATACTAGCGAAGGAATTTCCCGTCTCTCCCCTCCTAGTTCTATTCTCACATCTTAGCCAGAGATCATATCCCTAAGCTCTGATACCAACTGTGACGCCCCCAAAAATAGGTATACAACACCCATCTTGGGTCGTCAGATACATAGTACAGAATACAAATACAACTTACTAATACAACTGTCGTGTACAATACGACAAAACATAAACTACGAGTTTGAATACAAATATTATCTTCTAGAGAGTATTCATACTCAAAAGGAGTCCTCATTACATTTATTAACACACTATTATATAGAATAGTGAAGACTACTAACTAATACTATCATTCGAACCTTCACTCCGTTCCCCGACTTGCCCCAGCTACGTTCTCATTTCCTGAAGAGAACAGTGAAAGAAAGGGTGAGCTCAACTAGCCCAGTAAGAAATATTATGACTAAGATAATGCAGAATAAATTATCATTAGCCTTCAACAATGTTAAACTGATAAAATATAATAGACATCAAGTTTAACTGCAGTGGAACAAGCAATCCATTAAAAGAGTAAAGTAGAAAATAAACTCTACTATCTTTTATGATTTAAAAGGTTTTTCAACACTGTGATCGCTGGGACTCAGCTTAATAAAATAATCCACATCATCAAATCACCCCTGCACTACGGCCAAGGATATTCGTATATTCATTAATGGTCATGATCATGCCAACAGCTGTCCATCAATGCACTACGGGCCAATGATGACTTTTACCACATCATTTGTAACATTACGGTCATGATTATACCGAATAATCCCTGGTCATAATCATACCAAGTCCATCTATGCACTACATGCCACAGATGACTTTTAACATTTTATAAACATGAGGATGATGACAATGATATAAGAATTCAATAAAATAAGTTCAAGAATTAATTTATCCAAGAATTAATAACGTCCAAATTGTCAACATGATATTGCTTTGTGGAGTAAAATTCAAGAATGCTTAGAAGAATATTTTCATGAAAAGATACTGGATGAACCGCAATTATCAAGGATATTTCACTAATTTCATGGAGTATAGAAGTTAAAACTTAACCAAATAAGTATAATAAAGAATAGAATAACAAAAAAAATCATCATGCATACGATAGACCGCACAGACAGGTTATTCTTAACAGAATAATAATAATGGAACCAAGTCCGGCGTAAACACAAAAACAGGATATTCCGACAGAATAATAAATAATGGAACCAGGTCCGGTGTAAAACACACAGACAGGATATTCCGACAGAATAAATAAAATGGAACCAGGTCCGGTGTAAAACACACAGACAGGATATTCCGACAGAATAATAATAAAGACGGAACCAGGTCCGGCGTAAAGCACAGACAAGATGTTCCAACAGAATAATAGAAGAATGTCACCAAGTATAGGGTAGATCGCGTATACAGGTTATTCCAACAGAATAATAATAAATAGAATAACAACAGTTCTCTTCATGAATAAGAAAGAATAACACCCCTTACCGTTTTAAAGACGAGCTGAAATAAGGAAGTAGTTAAGTAGCAGAATACTCTTCTTCTCTCCCTCTATAGTTTCTCTCTATAGTTTCTCTCTCTAGAGTTCAGTGAATTCGTAAGAAATAATGAAGGAATGAGCTGCTATTTATAGAAAAATAGAATGCATAGTAACTAATCTATGAACGGTCCAGATTGATTACTTTAATCTGACGGTCCATATTTAAATAAAAATCTTTTAAATAAAATATAATATATTCTATTTATAGAATAACTTTAATAAAGTATTCTGTTTTATATAAAAAGATGTTTCTGTTTTATTACGTTAATAATACGAATAAAACAAAACATCATTATCGCTAAATAATTCATATTATTAACTGACAATAATTGAATCAAACTGAGTGACTTCTCACATAAGCATTAATAATCAATACCGTGTGCTACTATGCAACCACACGTATTACTGTATTTTTACTACCGAGTAGTTCAACAGTAACAATGGTAAAACTTCCGCCGTTATTTTTAATAAAATATTTTTGTCGTTTTCTCAATCCGACAATAATTTCGTTATGGGGTCCACCAATGATTGTACCGTTGTACGAATATTCCCTGTTAAAACGAATATTTCCCGACCAATCGAATATTATATAACAACTTGCGTACTTTGTAAAATTTATAAATATTACCCACAACTATAACATTATATCAAATTAACTCCATAATATTTAAAAATGATATTTATAGAAAATTCATCTTTATTTATAAAAGTTGGGGTCTTACATAATGTTGAGATTTTTATCATTATTTTTGTCGGAATAGAGGTATTAAAAATTAGAGTTTTTGAGATATTTTGCGGGGGTTATAATTTTTAATCCGGTCGTTGGATCGTGATAATTTTTGGATATGTTATACATATATAAGTTGAGTATATGCCCACAAATTTTAAACCGTTAAAAATGAACGTATGATTTATTATGAATTTTACAAGATGACTGATTCAGAAATTATTGAATTTTCAGAGTTTATCATTTTGATGGAAAATTCTAGAATTGGTGGGCCCCACTTGTGGTTGGTGAAAAAATGTGCTGAATTATATTTCAAATGTGGTGGGTGGGAATAGTAGCAGGTAAAGCCATCAGGTTGCAGGTCAAGCCTACTAAAATTTTCCTATAAATAGAGGGCTAAGTTAAAATTGAAAATCACACCAGAAACATAAGCTTTCTCTCTTTCTCTCTCTATATTATGAAGCATATTTTGTGAGTATTTAGATACTTTGAGAGTTGCTATTCAGTGCAAGTTTCCTTCAACTTTGCATTCCAGTCAGAAATACTGCATTTTTGAGGTAAGGGATAGTAAGGGATAGTAAGGAATTTTAAGGGTTGTTATGTTTTTCAGTTTCGTAATTTTTTTGACCTTAAAAAATTCTAGAAAAATTTGTAATGATATTTTGATGAGTTTTCTTGATTGTGTCCAAAAATTGTGATTTTTGGATGTATAGATTGAGAGTTATGAATTTTATGAGAAAAGACTATTTTAAAAGTAACCGCTTATAACTCCTTGTGGTTAACTCTAAAATTGATGAAATTTTTATTGGGAGTACATGTATATGATAGAAGTATACTCTGTAAATTTCAGAATTTTTGGACAAAAGTATAATTTTTGATAAATATCTAAATATTCGGCTGTTTTGGCCATATAAAAAATAGTAAATGACTTTTAAAAATTCTGAGAAAAATATATGTTCACTATGGGACTATATTATGCTAAATCTCAGAAAAGAAATATTTTTGGAACTGATTTGGTATTTTTCATGAAAATAGTCTAGTTATGAGTAAATGAATTAAATATGTTTTGCGAAGTAAGAAAATTGGAAAATAGGATTCTATGACTTTGAGAATCCTATATGAGGTATATGCAGATTTTTTATGAGGGTTTTGATTATTGGTGATAAAATCTTATGAGTTTGGTATTTTAGAATGATTAAATGCATTATTTAGTAAAGTGTAAACAATTTAAATAAATTGTTTATAAGCTTAAGAAATATTATTCTTTAATATCATTATACCGAAATACTGGTATGGATTTTATTGTAAAATTTTTACCTTTTTGTGTCGGGTTTACTATTTATGAGTTACTATTCACAAGTTACTATTCATGAGTTACTATTCACGAGTTACTATTCACGATAAAAATTGGTTTCTTTTGCTAACCAAATTATAGTTGATTTACGAATATTACTCTTGAGATTAAAACTGGATGTTGATCATATTATTTTTATTATTATATATAACATTTTTATAACCCTAATGATGATATTTCTCTTTGACATGAGTGTAAAGATGGGTAGATTTTTTGGTATTATCATGACTATGGGTTCTCTTTGGCCAGTAGTACAAAGTTGAATTGTTGACTGGTATAATCATGACCATTGAATTTATAATTGAATATCTTTAGCTTAAGTGCAAAGGTAAAATGATCAACATGGTTATAATTATTGTTTATATAAATTCTGAAATGGTTATATATTTCTTTGAGATAATAATATATTTGGGTTGTAGTGTAAATATGAACTGTTGATGAATATATTTGGCCTGTAGTGCAAATATGAACTGTTGAGGAATATCTTTGGCCTGTAGTGCAAAGATGAATTGTTGATGAATATCTTTGATCCGTAGTGCAAAGATGATCTGTTGTTGAATATCTTTGGCTAGTAGTGCAAAGATGAACAGGTGTTGAGATGAACATGACCAACTGGTGATACAAATGAATATCTTTGGCCGTAGTGCAAAGATGAAGTTATTAGTATGATTATGAACAGGAAATGTGATTTGGTGTAACTATGATCTTTGATGTTTCAGTTAAAGATAGGTGATAAAAATTATCTTCGTCCTGGATGAGAAGAGGAATTTAGAACTACAGTTATGATTATGAGTTATTCATATGATTGTGGACCAGAATTGTTGATTGATGTTACAGGGATAAAACATTGTTGATGGATTTTTAACATGGAGAAGATAATAGACTTTATAGTCTATTTGACTCTTCTAATGGATTGCTCGTTCCGCTGCAACTATGGTTAAAATTTTTATCATCTACCATATGTTCTAAATCTCTGATTTAATTCTGTTGAAGGCTATTGATAACTTATTTATCTTTAGTCATGATATTCTTTACTGAGCTAGTTGTGCTCACCCTTTTGCTTCACAATTCCTTTCAGGTAATAAGAGTGTAGCTGGGTCGAGCGAGGGTAACGGAGAAATAGAACGGTGGTCTCTAGCTATGGATGTTCTCCCGAAGCAGTATAGAAAAGTTCATTTAGTAGTTTTATTTGGTGAATCCAATAGGGTAAGGTGTACCCAACATTGGAAGGGTGGTTTGCCACTATCGTACAAGATGTCTAACGACATACAACCTCGTGTCATCATAAGACATGGATGTGCTCATCCACTTGCTGAGTATATATACGAGCACTACCTATATAATCTTGGTGTTTGTTTGAAGTATAATTCTCAATTAGAGACAATAGAGATAATGATATGTCAAGAGAAGACTCACCATTAGGAAGAATATGATAGTAATCTTCTTATTTTTCTTTGGGGTCTATTGGGTCAACCAAGGATAATTCTGTGGTCATATGATATCTATCATAACCTAGACGCATGGTCTCCCATGTACGAGGGTTTCCTTGAGCACTTCCCCAAAGATTCTAATTTCTAAAACAGTTTTTGACTATACCTTTATGTAAGGTGTCATTGTGACGTGTTATCCAAGGTTGGGACATGAGTCACAGTTGCTATATATTGTACCCAAACTCATATCATATGTGTTGTTGTATTTTGCACGATAATTGTTGTAATAAAGTTGTAGTTGTTATCTGTACCATGTATTTGACGACTCAAAATGAGTTGGATGGAATGGACCTATTTTGGGGGCGTTACATTTGGTATCAGAGCCATAAGTAAAGAGCCCCGAGCCTCTATCTGGTGACATCCTGTTGATGAGGAATGCACCGAAGCCAGACTCTCCGTAGGGGACGCCGTTCTGCGGTGGCAAGCTGATAGGTACCTTTGTGAGGTGCTGACACATGATGGTGTCCAATGTTACATTTGGTATCAGAGCTTAGGGATATGATCTCTGGCGGAGATCGGGGAATAGGACTAGGAGGGGAGGGACGAGTAAATCCTTCGCTAGTGTGTCCTACCTAAGCTTATTTGTTGGTCAGTCATGATATCGGGATATTATGTGATATGTTAATTTGTTCAATTAACCTTTGTTTTGAAGCTGTATTCTAGAATGATATCTGAAATACAGGAGATGAGCAATGAAGAAATTATGATGACAGGAAAGATGGAATCTAAAATGAAAGCAAGGTATTCTTAACTCTTTGAAATACCAGGTACGTAAATTTCGAGGACGAAATTTCATAAGGAGGGGAGATTGTAAGACCCCGAATTTTATGAAATAAAAGTTTTCAATTTTTCTTATAATTACAATTCAGTAAATGGTTACATTGATAAAAAATTAAAGTTATGGGTGAAATGTGAAAATTTTTCAAAATAAACAAGTGGTTATAAAATAATCATTGTTGTCGGAGAATATTCGTTTGGTCGTGGAATATTCTTTCTGTCGGGGAATATTCGTACGACGGCGCAGCCATTTGTGGGCTCCATAACAGAATAACTGTCGGATTAAGAAAACGACAAATTTGAGTTTTTACAAATAACGGCGTAGTTGTTACCGTTAACACTGTTGGAATACCCGGTAGTTAAAATACAGTAATACGCGTTATTGCACAGTAGCACACGGTATTGCACATTATTTTTGAAATTATTGATTCTTACGTAAGAAGGCACTACTCAATAATTGTTACAGTAATTACTGTTCAATATTTTATTTTATTGATTTAATAATTGCTACGTTAAAATTTTATATTATTGTTGTTCAATAATTATCACTGCACAATATTTCCCATTATCAGATCAATAATTCATATTATTTGAATAATATTATTAGATAGCACTATTGGCAATGTCTAGAAAGTTCTGTCTAAGGAGAGGTTTGGTCACCTAATTGCGCGCCAGTAAGGAGAAATTCTTATTGGAAACCCTTTTTTCCTGGGAACGGCCTGGTTGTCATAAATGTGATTCTGTAATATTATTTGTGAATAATTAATTATTGATTCTTATGATAAGAAAATATTTATTTTATGTGGATATAAATGAGGGATATATTTTGTGGTTAAAAATGAAGGAGTTAATGTTGAGATTTTTTATCAGTATTTTTGTCGGAATAGAGGTATTAAAAATTAGGGTTTTTGAGATATTTTGCGGGGGTTATAATTTTTAATCCGGCCGTTGGATCGTGGTAATTTTTCGATATGTTATACATATATAAGTTGAGTATATGTCCACAAATTTTGAACCGTTAAAAATGAACGTATGATTTATTATGAATTTTACAAGATGACTGGTTCAGAAATTGTTGAATTTTTAGAGTTTATCATTTTGATGGAAAATTCTAGAATTGGTGGGCCCCACTTTTGGTTGGTGAAGAAATGTGCTGAATTATATTTCAAATGTGGTGGTGGGAATAGTAGCAGGTAAAGCCATCAGGTTGCAGGTCAACCTACCAAAATTTTCCTATAAATAGAGGGCTAAGTTAAAATTGAAAATCACACCAGAAACATAAGCTTTCTCTCTTTCTCTCTCTATATTATGAAGCATATTTTGTGAGTATTTAGATACTTTAAGAGTTGCTATTCAGTGCAAGTTTCCTTCGACTTTGCATTCCAGTCAGAAATACTGCATTTTTGAAGTAAGGGATAGCAAGGGATAGTAAGGAATTTTAAGTTTTGTTATATTTTTCAGTTTCGTAATTTTTCTGACCTTCAAAAATTCTAGAAAAATTTGTAATGATATTTTGATGAGTTTTCTTGATTGTGTCCAAAAATTGTGATTTTTGGATGTATAGATTGAGAGTTATGAATTTTATGAGAAAGGACTATTTTAAAAGTAACCGCTTATAACTCCTTGTGGTTAACTCCAAAATTGATGAAATTTTTATTGGGAGTACATGTATATGATAGAAGTATACTCTGTAAATTTCAGAATTTTTGGACAAAAGTATAATTTTTGATAAATATCTAAATATTCGGCTGTTTTGGCCATATAAAAAATAGTAAATGACTTTTAAAAATTCTGAGAAAAATATATGTTCACTATGGGACTATATTATGCTAAATCTCAGAAAAGAAATATTTTTGGAACTGATTTGGTATTTTTCATGAAAATAGTCTAGTTATGAGTAAATGAATTAAATATGTTTTGTGAAGTAAGAAAATTGGAAAATAGGATTTTATGGCTTGAGAATCCTATATGAGGTATATGCAGATTTTTGATGAGGGTTTTGATTATTGGTGATAAATTCTTATGAGTTTGGTTTTTAGATGATTAAATGCATTATTTAGTAAAGTGTAAACAATTTAAATAAATTGTTTATAAGCTTAAGAAATATTATTCTTTCAATATCATTATACCGAAATACTGGTATGGATTTTATTGTAGAATTTCTACCTTTTTGTGTCGGGTTTACTATTTATGAGTTACTATTCACGAGTTACTATTCACGAGTTACTATTCACGATAAAAATTGGTTTCTTTTGCTAACCAAATTATAGTTGATTTACGAATATTACTCTTGAGATTAAAACTAGATGTTGATCATATTATTTTTATTATCATATATAATATTTTTATAACCCTGATGATGATATTTCTCTTTCACTTGAGTGTAAAGATGGGTAGATTTTTGGTATGATCATGACTGGGTTCTCTTTGGCCAGTAGTGTAAAGTTGAATTGTTGACTGGTATGATCATGACCATTGAATTTATAATTGAATATCTTAGCTTAAGTGCAAAGGTGAATGATCAACATGGTTATAATTATTGTTTATATAAATTCTGAAATGATTATATATTTCTTTGAGATATAATATATTTGGGCTGTAGTGCAAATATGAACTGTTGATGAATATATTTGGCCTGTAGTAAATATGAACTGTTGAGGAATATCTTTGCCTGTAGTGCAAAGATGAATTGTTGATGAATATCTTTGGCCCGTAGTGCAAAGATGATTGTTGTTGAATATCTTTGGCTAGTAGTGCAAAGATGAACAGGTGTTGAGATGAACATGACCAACTGGTGATACAAATGAATATCTTTGGCCGTAGTGCAAAGATGAAGTTATTAGTATGATTATGAACAGGAAATGTGATTTGGTGTAACTATGATCTTTGATGTTTCAGGTAAAGATAGGTGATGAAAATTATCTTCGTCCTGGATGAGAAGAGGAATTTAGAACTACAGTTATGATTATGAGTTATTCATATGATTGTGGACCAGAATTGTTGATTGATGTTACAGGGATAAAACATTGTTGGTGGATTTTTAACATGGAGAAGATAATATACTTTATAGTCTATTTGACTCTTCTAATGGATTGCTCGTTCCGCTGCAACTATGGTTAAAATTTTTATCATCTACCATATGTTCTAAATCTCTGATTTATTCTGATGAAGGCTATTGATAATTTATTTATCTTTAGTCATGATATTCTTTACTGAGCTAGTTGTGCTCACCCTTTTGCTTCACAATTCCTTTCAGGTAATAAGAGTGTAGCTGGGTCGAGCGAGGGTAACGGGAGAAATAGAACGGTGGTCTCTAGCTGTGGATGTTCTCCCGAAGCAGTATAGAAAAGTTCATTTAGTAGTTTTATTTGGTGAATCCAATAGGGTGAGGCGTACCCAACGTTGGAAGGGTGTTTTGCCACTATCATACAAGATGTCTAATGACATACAACCTCGTGTCATCATAAGACAGGGATGTGCTCATCCACTTGCTGAGTATATATACGAGCACTACCTATATAATCTTGGTGTTTGTTTGAAGTATAATTCTCAATTAGAGACAGTAGAGATAATGATATGTCAAGAGAAGACTCACCATTGGGAAGAATATGATAGTAATCTTCTTGATTTTCTTTGGGGTCTATTGGGTCAACCAAGGATAATTCTGTGGCCATATGATATCTATCATAACCTAGACGCATGGCCTCCCATGTACGAGGGTTTCCTTGAGCACTTCCCAAAGATTCTAATTTCTAAAACAGTTTTTGACTATACCTTTATGTAAGGTGTCATTGTGAGTGTTATCCACGGTTGGAACATGAGTCACATTTGGTATATATTTGTATCCAAACTCACAGCATATGTGTTGTTGTATTTTGCACGACAATTGTTGTAATAAAGTTGTAGTTGTTATCTGTACCATGTATTTGCGACTCAGAATGGGTTGGATGGAATGGACCTATTTTGGGGGCGTTACATTGTATCAGAGCCATAAGTAAAGAGCCCCGAGCCTCTATCTGGTGACTCCTGTTGATGAGGAATGCACCGAAGCCAGACTCTCCGTAGGGGACGGTTCTACGGTGGCAAGCTGATAGGTACCTTTGTGAGGTGCTGACACATGTTGGTGTCCAATGTTACATTTGGTATCAGAGCTTAGGGATATGATCTCTGGCAGAGATCGGGAATAGGACTAGGAGGGGAGAGACGAGTAAATCCTTCGCTAGTGTGTCCTACCTAAGCTTATTTGTTGGTCAGTCATGATATCGGATATATGTGATATGTTAATTTGTTCAATTAACCTTTGTTTTGAAGCTGTATTCTAGAATGATATCTGAAATACAGGAGATGAGCAATGGAGAAATTATGATGACAGGAAGATGGAATCTGAAATGAAAGCAAGGTATTCTCAACTCTTTGAAATACCAGGTACGTAAATTTCGAGGACGAAATTTCATAAGGAGGGGAGATTGTAAGACCCCGAATTTTATGAAATAAAATTTTCAATTTTTCTTATAATTACAATTCAGTAAATATAAAAAAATTAAAGTTAGGGTGAAATATGAAAATTTTTTCAAAATAAACAAGTGGTTATAAAATAATCATTGTTGTCGGGGAATGTTCGTTTGGTCGTGGAATATTCTTTCTGTCGGGGAATATTCGTACGACGGCGCAGCCATTTGTGGGCCCCATAACAGAATAACTGTCGGATGAAGAAAACGACAAATTTGAGTTTTTACAAATAACGACGTAGTTGTTACCGTTAACACTGTTGAAATACCCGGTGGTTAAAATACAGTAATACGCGTTATTGCACAGTAGCACACGGTATTGCACAGTATTTTTGAAATTATTGATTCTTACGTAAGAAGGCACTACTCAATAATTGTTACAGTAATTATTGTTCAATATTTTATTTTATTGATTCAATAATTGCTACGTTGAAATTTTATATTATTGTTGTTCAATAATTGTCACTGCACAATATTTTCATTATCAGATCAATAATTCATATTATTTGAATAATATTATTAGATAACATTATTGGCAATGTCTAGAAAGTTCTGTCTAAGGAGAGGTTTGGTCATCTAATTGCGCGCCAGTAAGGAGAAATCCTTATTGGAAAGCCCCCTCTTTCCTGGGAACGGCCTGGTTGTCATAAATGTGATTCTGTAATATTATTTGTGAATAATTAATTATTGATTCATATGATAAGGAAATATTTATTTTATGTGGATATAAATGAGGGATATATTTTTGTGGTTAAAAATGAAGGAGTTAATGTTGAGATTTTTATCAGTATTTTTGTCGGAATGGAGGTATTAAAAATCAGGGTTTTTGAGATATTTTGCGGGGTTATAATTTTTAATCCGACCGTTGGATCGTGGTAATTTTTGGATATGTTATACATATATAAGTTGAGTATATGCCCACAAATTTTGAACCGTTAAAAATGAACGTATGATTTATTATGAATTTTACGAGATGACTGGTTCAGAAATTGTTGAATTTTCAGTTTATCATTTTGGTGGAAAATTCTAGAATTGGTGGGCCCCACTTGTGGTTGGTGAGAAATGTGCTGAATTATATTTCAAATGTGGTGGGTGGGAATAGTAGCAGGTAAAGCCATCAGGTTGCAGGTCAAACCTACCAAAATTTTCCTATAAATAGAGGGCTAAGTTAGAATTGAAAATCACACCAGAAACATAAGCTTTCTCTCTTTCTCTCTCTATATTATGAAGCATATTTTGTGAGTATTTAGATACTTTGAGAGTTGCTATTCAGTGCAAGTTTCCTTCATCTTTGCATATCCAGTCAGAAGTACTGCATTTTTGAGGTAAGGGATAGTAAGGGATTTTAAGGGTTGTTATGTTTTTCAGTTTCGTAATTTTTCTGATCTTCAAAAATTCTGGAAAAATTTGAAATGATATTTTGATGAGTTTTCTTGATTGTGTCCAAAAATGGTGATTTTTGGATGTATAGATTGAGAGTTATGAATTTTATGAGAAAAGACTATTTTAAAAGTAACCGCTTATAATTCCTTGTGGTTAACTCCAAAATTGATGAAATTTTTATTGGGAGTACATGTATATGATAGAAGTATACTCTGTAAATTTCAGAATTTTTGGACAAAAGTATATTTTTGATAAATGTCTAAATATTCTGGCTTTTTGGCCATATGAAAAATAGTAAATGACTTTTAAAAATTCTGAGAAAAATATATGTTCACTATGGGACTATATTATGCTAAATCTCAGAAAAGAAATATTTTTGGAACTGATTTGGTATTTTTCATGAAAATAGTCTAGTTATGAGTAAATGAATTAAATATGTTTGTGAAGTAAGAAAATTGGAAAATAGGATTTTATGGCTTGAGAATCCTATATGAGGTATATGCAGATTTTTGATGAGGGTTTTGGTTATTGGTGATAAAATCTTAAGAGTTGGCATTTTAGAATGATTAAATGCATTAATTAGTAAAGTGTAAACAATTTAAATAAATTGTTTATAAGCTTAAGAAATATTATTCTTTCAATATCATTATACCGAAATACTGGTATGAATTTTATTGTAGAATTTCTACCTTTTTGTGTCGGGTTTACTATTTATGAGTTACTATTCATGAGTTACTATTCACGAGTTACTATTCACGAGTTACTATTCACGATAAAAATTGGTTTCTTTTGCTAACCAAATTATAGTTGATTTACGAATATTACTCTTGAGATTAAAACTAGATGTTGATCATATTATTTTTATTATCATATATAACATTTTTATAACCCTAATGATAAATTTCTCTTTCACTTGAGTGTAAAGATGGGTAGATTATTGGTATGATCATGACTATGGGTTCTCTTTGGCCTGTAGTGCAAAGTTGAATTGTTGACTGGTATGATCATGACCATTGAATTTATAATTGAATATCTTTAGCTTAAGTGCAAAGGTAAATTGATCAACATGGTTATAATTATTGTTTATATAAATTCTGAAATGATTATATATTTCTTTGAGATAATAATATATTTGGCCTGTAGTGAAATATGAACTGTTGATGAATATATTTGGCCTGTAGTGCAAATATGAACTGTTGAGGAATATCTTTGGCCTGTAGTGCAAAGATGAATTGTTGATGAATATCTTTGCCCGTAGTGCAAAGATGATCTGTTGTTGAATATCTTTGGCCAGTAGTGCAAAGATGAACAGGTGTTGAGATGAACATGACCAACTGGTGATACAAATGAATATCTTTGGCCGTAGTGCAAAGATGAAGTTATTAGTATGATTATGAACAGGAATGTGATTTGGTATAACCATGATCTTTGATGTTTCAGGTAAAGATAGGTGATGAAAAATTATCTTCGTCCTGGATGAGAAGAGGAATTTAGAACTACAGTTATGATTATGAGTTATTCATATGATTGTGGACCAGAATTGTTGGTTGATGTTACAGGGATAAAACATTGTTGGTGGATTTTTAACATGGAGAAGATAATAGACTTTATAGTCTATTTGACTCTTCTAATGGATTGCTCGTTCCGCTGCAACTATGGTTGAAATTTTTATCATCTACCATATGTTCTAAATCTCTGATTTATTATTGATGAAGGCTATTGATAATTTAATTATCTTTAGTCATGATATTCTTTACTGAGCTAGTTGTGCTCACCCTTTTGCTTCACAATTCCTTTCAGGTAATAAGAGTGTAGCTGGGTCGAGCGAGGGGTAACGGGAAATAGAACGGTGGTCTCTAGCTATGGATGTTCTAGCAGTATAGAAAAGTTCATTTAGTAGTTTTATTTGGTGAATCAATAGGGTGAGGCGAACCCAACGTTGGAAGGGTGTTTTGCCACTATCATACAAGATGTCTAATGACATACAACCTCGTGTCATCATAAGACAGGGATGTGCTCATCCACTTGCTGAGTTATATACGAGCACTACCTATATAATCTTGGTGTTTGTTTGAAGTATAATTCTCAATTAGAGACAGTGGAGATAATGATAAGTCAAGAGAAGACTCACCATTGGAAGAATGATGATAGTAATCTTCTTATTTTTCTTTGGGGTCTATTGGGTCAACCAAGGATAATTCTGTGGCCATATGATATCTATCATAACCTAGACCATGGCCTCCCATGTACGAAGGTTTCCTTGAGCACTTCCCAAAGATTCTAATTTTAAAACAGTTTTTGACTATACCTTTATGTAAGGTGTTATTGTGAGGTGTATCCACGGTTGGAACATGAGTTCACATTTGGTATATATTTGTACCCAAACTCACAGCATATGTGTTGTTGTATTTTGCACGACAATTGTTGTAATAAAGTTGTAGTTTTTTCTGTACCATGTATTTGGCGACTCAGAATGGGTTGGATGGAATGGACCTATTTTGGGGGCGTTACATTTGGTATCAGAGCATAAGTAAAGAGCCCGAGCCTCTATCTGGTGACTTCCTGTTGATGAGGGATGCACCGAAGCCAGACTCTCCGTAGGGGACGCCGTTCTGCGGTGGCAAGCTGATAGGTACCTTTGTGAGGTTGCTGACACATGATGGTGTCCAATTTACATTTGGTATCAGAGCTTAGGGATATGATCTTGGCGGGGATCGGGGAATAGGACTAGGAGGGGAGAGAGAAGAGTAAATCCTTCGCTAGTGTGTCCTACCTAAGCTTATTTGTTGGTCAGTCATGATATCGGGATATTATGTGATATGTTAATTTGTTCAATTAACCTTTGTTTTGAAGCTGTATTCTAGAATGATATTGAAATACAGGAGATGAGCAATGAAGAAATTATGATGACAGGAAAGATGAATCTAAAATGAAAGCAATGTATTCTTAACTCTTTGAAATACCAGGTACGTAAATTTCGAGGACGAAATTTTATAAGGAGGGGAGATTGTAAGACCCCGAATTTTATGAAATAAAAGTTTCAATTTTTCTTATAATTACAATTCAGTAAATGATTAAATTGATAAAAAATTAAAGTTATGGGATGAAAATGTGAAAATTTTTCAAAATAAACAAGTGGTTATAAATAATCATTGTTGTCGGGGAATATTCGTTTGGTCGTGGAATATTCTTTCTTTCGGGAAATATTCGTACGACGGCGCAGCCATTTGTGGGCCCCATAACAGAATAACTGTCGGTTGAAGAAAACGACAAATTGAGTTTTACAAATAACGGCGTAGTTGTTACCGTTAACACTGTTAGAATACCCGGTGGTTAAAATACAGTAATACGCGTTATTGCACAGTAGCACACGGTATTGCACAGTATATTTTTGAAATTATTGATTCTTACGTAAGAAGGCACTACTCAATAATTGTTACAGTAATTACTGTTCAATATTTTATTTTATTGATTCAATAATTGCTACGTTAAAATTTTATATTATTGTTGTTCAATAATTGTCACTGCACAATATTTCCATTATCAGATCAATAATTCATATTATTTGAATAATATTATTAGATAGCATTATTGGCAATGTCTAGAAAAAGTTCTGTCTAAGGAGAGGTTTGGTCACTAATTGCGCGCAGTAAGGAGAAAATTCTTATTGGAAAACCCCCTCTTTCCTGGAACGGCCTGGTTGTCATAAATGTGATTCTGTAATATTATTTGTGAATAATTAATTATTGATTCATATGATAAGGAAATATTTATTTTATGTGGATATAAATGAGGGATATATTTTTGTGGTTAAAAATGAAGGAGTTAATGTTGAGTTTTTTATCAGTATTTTTGTCGGAATGGAGGTATTAAAAATTAGGGTTTTTTGAGATATTTTGCGGGGGTTATAATTTTTAATCCGACCGTTGGATCGTGGTAATTTTTGGATATGTTTTACATATATAAGTTGAGTATATGCCCACAAATTTTGAACCGTTAAAAATGAACGTATGATTTATTATGAAATTTTACAAGATGTCTGGTTCAGAAAATTGTTGAATTTTCAGAGTTTATCATTTGATGGAAAATTCTAGAATTGGTGGGCCCCACTTGTGGTTGGTGAAGAAATGTGCTGAATTATATTTTCAAATGTGGTGGGTGGGAATAGTAGCAGGTTAAACCATCAGGTTGCAGGTCAAACCTACCTAAAATTTTCCTATAAATAGAGGGCTAAGTTAAAATTGAAAATCACACCAGAAACATAAGCTTTCTCTCTTTCTCTCTCTCTATATTATGAAGCATATTTTGTGAGTATTTAGATACTTTGAGAGTTGCTATTCAGTGCAAGTTTCCTTCAGCACTTTGATTCCAGTCAGAAATACTGCATTTTTGAGGTAAGGATTAGTAAGGATTTTTAGGGTTGTTATGTTTTTCAGTTTCGTAATTTTTCTGACCTTCAAAAATTCTGGAAAATTTTGAAATGATATTTTGATGAGTTTTCTTGATTGTGTCCAAAAATTGGTGATTTTTGGATGTATAGATTGAGAGTTATGAATTTTATGAGAAAAGACTATTTTTAAAAGTAATCGCTTATAATTCCTTGTGGTTAACTCCAAAATTGATGAAATTTTTTTGGGAGTACATGTATATGATAGAAGTATACTCTGTAAATTTCAGAATTTTTGGACAAAAGTATAATTTTTGATAAATATCTAAATATTCGGCTGTTTTGGCCATATAAAAATAGTAAATGACTTTTAAAAATTCTGAGAAAAATATATGTTCACTATGGGACTATATTATGCTAAATCCCAGAAAAGAAATATTTTTGGAACTGATTTGGTATTTTTCACGAAAATAGTCTAGTTATGAGTAAATGAATTAAATATGTTTTGTGAAGTAAGAAAATTGGAAAATAGGATTTTATGGCTTGAGAATCCTATATGAGTTATGCAGATTTTTGATGAGGGTTTTAATTATTGGTGATAAAATATTATGAGTTTGGTTTATTTAGAATGATTAAATGCATTATTTAGTAAAGTGTAAACAATTTAAATAAATTGTTTATAAGCTTAAGAAATATTATTCTTTCAATATCATTATACCGAAATACTGGTATGGATTTTATTGTGGAATTTCTACCTTTTTTGTGTCGGGTTACTATTTATGAGTTACTATTCATGAGTTACTATTCGAGTTACTATTCACGAGTTACTATTCACGATAAAAATTGTTGAGTTTCTTTTTATAACCAAATTATAGTTGCTTTACGAATATTATCTTGAGATTAAAAAAGATGTTGATCATATTATTTTTATTTTATATATA